>CANSNZ010000015.1:5260000-5632500 GCA_947646795.1 Beta lomatogona | reverse complement strand
GTTCATGTGAGAAGTGGCCAAAGGATGAAATTAGTAAAAAGTGTAATGCTAAGCATTTTAAATAACAAATATACCTATTTATGCATGATTTGAGGAACAAGTGTCGTGGTGGATCTTGAGCTATAGAATCAAAATGATATACTATGTTGTTTGAAGGACAAATCACAACGAGTGACCAATGGAGACTAAAATCCCAAAAAGTTAGGAAACAATTGTCGGCTCGGGTGAAATTTGGACATAACCACCCAAATTTCTCTTGTATGCAATTGCGTCCACAACGATCATCTTGGAGTAATATTTAAAGCACAACCAACTTCGTAACATAAATATATTATTGTATATTGCAAAACATTTTTATTTACTTCAAAAGTACAAATGTTTTACCTCATGAAGACTTGAATCAATGAAACATTCAACATCTCTCCGCAAAGGAACTCTTTCAAATCATCCTTAGACACCCATGTCGATGTATCCTCAATGTAGTTGAATTGTGTGGTACCCAAATTCACCTCGAGAGGTGCATTATCCGACATATCACGCACATTTGCATGTAGCCATATGCATGCCTTAGTGAGACACTCGATCTTTAGTTTCTCGATCCAAGTATCTTTAGATGGTTTGTCTTGGTGACTTGAAACTTTGGAATCTTGCATTATTCCTTTACCCGAAATGGCCTTCTTTGTCCCGCTTGAACCCTTCTTCGCCTTCTCTAGAGGAGGTGAGTTCGCCTTACTTTCCTTGGGCTTGTTTATTCTCTCCAAAACCTAAGAATTCAACGGTAAAAACATTCAACTTAGTTAGTTAATAGGTATGAAACAAATCAATATGAATATGGATTTAAGTTGCTTCAATTTACCTCGTCTGAAAACCTCACCCATGCCGATGGCCACAACACATAACCACCACGAGCGCCGGTCAAGACATTTATATCAATTGACGGTTTAGGCAGCGGAAGAGCAAAGTCTTCGTAACCAGGAGTAATGGTGACTAAACTAACCGCCAAGTGCTCATTATCCACAGGCTCATGATGGACCATTGCTCGTTCACTTCATGGTTGTGCATTTCCTACAGCCACCACAATCAAACCCTCATCTTTTACATCTAGTAAAAGCTGGCAAGGCGTTTCTTCCTTCAAAAAGTAAATGAAATTGAGGTTACGAACATGCAATTAAAGAATATAACATGTTACTTAGTTTTAAATATTATAAGGATAATAGTTACCTCTAACTCAAGTATAGATGGTGGGGATTTTTGTGTGCTAGGATGGCTAGCTTTGTCCTCCAAAGGACGATCCAGTTTAGGTTGATGTGTCGCCGGTAAACCAAACTGTGAGAGGACCGCGTTGAAACTTTCCGTGATTTTCTCCATGAATTTCTCCGTAATTTCTTCCGTAAGCTTCTCCCGAATAGCTTGTGTCATAGCTTCCATATCATGTGGTTGAGAGTGTGATTTTGTACCCACAGAGTAATCTTTAGCATACGCTTTTTTCACACCTTGACGAATACCACCAAAACCCCTCAAACATCCATTGTGGTCCTTTCCCAAAGTCTCATAAAGGGCATCTTTGTTGCCTTCGGGAGTGAACTCGCCGCTAACCTCTTTTTGCTTGAGCCCCATCTATAGAGAAATCAACAACGGTAAGTTTTAAAAAAAAAGTCAACATCATAAGCTGCAGCGGAAGGGGGTGGGGGCAACACCGTGCGGGGTGGAGGCGGGGGGGTGGGGGAGTGTGCGGGGGGGATTGCTAGGTGTAGGGGCAGTGTGCGGGGGGAGCAAGGGGTAGGGGGCTGTGTGCGGGGGTGGGGGATTGTGCGGGGGGATATAGTAAGGGTTGGGGGAGGGTGCGGGGGTGGGGGGATTGTTAGGGGTTGGGGGCGGTGTGCGAGGGGCCGGTGTGCGGGAGGTGGGGGGATTGTGTGCGGCGGGGGGCGTGTGCGGGGGTGGGGGGATTGTGCGGGGAGGGGAGCAAGGGGTGGAGGGAGTGTGCAGGGGGTGGGGGGATTGTTAGGGGTGGGGGCGGTGTGCGGTGAGGGGGCGGGGGCAGTGTGCGGGGGGGGGGAGTGTGCGGGGGGATTGTTGGGTGTAGGGGCGTGTGCACGGGGCGGGGGAAGTGTGCGGGGGGAGCAGGGTGCGGGGGGAGTGTGCAAGGGGTGGGGGGAGTGTCTTTGGGGGTGGGGGCGGTGTGCGAGGGGGGTTGTGCGGTGGTGGGAGGCAGCAAGGCGGGGGGCTGTGTAGTGGTGGATTGGTAATGCATGTAATAGAAGCTAGATTGGTAGTGCATGTACTTACAACGACATTGGCTATCTTCAAGGTTCCCGGATCTGAAATGGTCATTTTATTGTTGATATCACGCCTCTGCAAGGAGCACCATCAATCACCGACACGATCAACTTTGACAAACGACGCGGCCTTAGAGCTAGAAGATGGCGTTGTAGTTGTATCGGTAGAAGGGTAAAATTTTCTCGTCATTCCACAACTTTCTCGCGCTCGCATAAGTTTGGGAACCCATACGATGGTAGTGCTTCCTCTGTCTAGCACTGTGTGAATGTTTCTCACGTTTAGCCTATAAATTCACATGGGTAATTACAAAACACATCTCATTGTATTGAAAGTGAATGTGCAAAGTCGAATATATATAGTTTAAAGTGCAATACTTACCACCATCTCCGGCGTAGTATTTTGGGCAACAAATGCCTCCCAATCTTCTGGTTTTATATGTCCCCAAATCTGTAAGGCAAAGAATCCGGTTGAAATGTCTCTTCCTCTCCCCCTTCCTTTTCGGTTTCTTTTTCGGCCTTCTTATCCGTCTCACCCTCATTTTGCTTTGATTTTTGAATTTTCCTCCTCTTTATAGTCCTCTTTCTCCGTTTCGTGATCCACCCACTCACTAGTTTGCTTTTGAAAGCTCTAAATCTTTCGGCCACCGCGGATAGAAACACCGCCTTTTTTGCCTCATTAGGAGTAATATGGAACGTATTCTATAAAAACAAGAAACAAAATAATAGTTATTTCCATATACATATACATCAATGAATACATGTGGCTAAATGCGGAAAGGAAAGAAAATAAAGTAAATTGAGCTTTAAAGGCCAAAATCGGCCCGAAATAGCATTCATTTACCCAAAATGGGTTTCAAAGCATATAAGTGAACTTTACTCGACTCTTATAGTTATATATGTACCTATTGGAACTATATATGACCTAACATGTGGGTAAATGCGGAAAACTAAGTGAAATGAGTTTCGAAGGCCAAAATCGGCCCGAAATGGCCTTCATTTACCCAAAATAGGTTTCAAAGCATTTGAGTGGAGTTTAATTGACTCTTATAGTTATATATGTACCTATTGGAACTATATATGACCTAACATGCGGCTAAATGCCAAAAACTAAGTGAATTGAACTTCAAAGGCCAAAATTGGCCCGAAATGGCATTCATTTACCCAAAATGTGTTTCAACGCATATGAGTGGAGTTTAATTGACTCCAATAGTTATATATGTACCTAATGCAATTACATAGGACCTAACATGGCCCTAAATACGGAAAGAAAAGGAAACTATGTGAATTGAACTTCAAAGGCCAAAATCGGCCCGAAATGGCCTTCATTTACCCAAAATGGGTTTCAAAGAATATGAGTGGAGTTTAATTGACTCTTATAGTTATATATGTACCTATTGGAACTATGTATGACCTAACATGTGGCTAAATGCGGGAAACTAAGTAAAACGAGCTTCGAACGCCAAAATCGGCCCGAAATGGCCTTCATTTACCCAAAATGGGTTTCAAAGCATATGAGTAGAGTTTAATTGACTCTTATAGTTATATATGTACCTATTGGAACTATATATGACCTAACATGTGGCTAAATGCGGGAAACTAAGTGAAATGAGCTTCAAACGCCAAAATCGGCCCGAAATGGCCTTCATTTACCCAATATGGGTTTCAAAGCATATGAGTGGAGTTTAATTGACTCTTATAGTTATATATGTACCTATTGGAACTATATATGACCTAACATGGCCCTAAATGTGGGAAATAAAAGTAATTCAGTTAAAAAATAAACTTACACAAGTGTCTTCCCATAATGATTTCTTCATTCCATCGGCCACATCTTTCTACCCCACCAAAATGCTCAGTTTGCGCACATAACATGATATGCTGCCCATACTTTTTACGCCATTAAGGTTGACCCATATCATCATACTCGAGGGTCATAGGGGTGTTATAATTCAATCCCTTGGTCGCACCCCTTCCTTTCCGCTTCTTTGTTGCAACTTTGCTTGGAGTTTTGGTGGTACTAAGAACCTCTTTCCCCGCATTTTTGTGTGGCACAATGACGGATGATATACAAGGATAATCTTCCCTAGCATCGTTGTCAATGAGGGGGAGCCTTATCGGCTAGCTCCTCATTTATTTCAGCCAAGCAAAGTTCCCTATCACGCAACACTAATGGAAAAAAGCCTATCTGATGCGGTCAAAACCAGGCTTAAAACATAGCGAAGTTTTGGGGCGCATCAGGTGGGCTCGCAGCGGATCCCAATTATTTACTGATCCGATTTTTTAGGAAAACCGAATCAGTTATTAATATTAACTGATTCGGTTTTTTACGCCAAATATAGATGTATGCAAAGCACACAAACTGATCCGGTTATTTAGAGAACCGAATCAGATTGTGTTATATATATATATATATATATATATATATATATATATATATATATATATATATATATATATATATTTATATGAAGCTTCTATTTAAACCTGTTATATATATATAGCGTGCTAGCAAATCCCGAACCTCGTCTATCTCGGTTGTGGTGAAAGAACACTCCCTTGGTTTGCCATCGAGGAATGCCTTATAAAACAAACATAAGGAAACACACATATGACTTTAGTTGACTCTAAAGAGATTGAGGAAATAATATAATGTAAGAAATTAAGGAAATCGAGCTTAAAATGCAAAAATCGGCAAAAAAAAACAATCATTTACTCGAAATGGGTTTCACAGCATGTGAGTGGACTTTAGTTGACTCTAATACTTACATATGTACTTATTAGAACTATATATGACCTTAAAATGAGACTAAGTGCGGGAGATTAAGGAAAGTTGAGCTAAGAAGGCCAAAATCGGCCCAAAATGACATTCATGTACCCAAAATGGGTTTCAAAAGCATATGAGTGGACTTTACTTGAATCTAATGGTTATACATGTTGTTATTAGAACTATACATGTCCTAACATGTCCTAACATGTGGCTAAATGTAAGAAAATAAGTACAATGAGCTTAAAAGGCCAAAATCGGTCCGAAATGGCATTCATTTACCCAAATTGGGTTTCAAAGCATGAAAAATAATTTTTCTTGACTCTAATGGTTATATATATTGCTATTAAAGCTATATATGTCCTAACATGTGGCTAAATGTGGGAAACAAAGTAAATTGAACTTGGAAGGCCAAAATCGGTCCGAAATGGAATTCATTTACCCAAATTAGGTTTCAAAGCATGAAAAATGATTTTGCTTGACTCTAATGGTTATATATATTGATATTAGAACTATATATGTCCTAACATGTGGCTAAATGTGGGAAACAAAGTAATATAAATTGAACTTGGAAGGCCAAAATAGGCCCGAAATGGCATTCTTTTACCCAAATTGGGTCTCAAAGCATGAAAAATGATTTTGCTTGACTCTAATGGTTATATATGTTGCTATTAGAACTATATATGTCCTAACATGTGGCTAAATGTGGGAAACAAAGTAAATTGAACTTGGAAGGCCAAAATAGGCCCGAAATGGCATTCTTTTACCCAAATTGGGTTTCAAAGCATGAAAAATGATTTTGCTTGACTCTAATGGTTATATATGTTGCTATTAGAACTATATATGTCCTAACATGTGGCTAAATGTGGGAAACAAAGTAAATTGAACTTGGAAGGCCAAAATAGGCTGGAAATGGCATTCTTTTACCCAAATTGGGTTTCAAAGCATGAAAAATGATTTTGCTTGACTCTAATGGTTATATATGTTTCTATTAGAACTATATATGTCCTAACATGTGGCTAAATGTGGGAAACTAAGTAAATTGAACTTGGAAGGCCAAAATCGGCTCGAAATGACCTTCATTTACCCAAAATGGGTTTCAAAGCATGTGAATGGATTTTACTTGACTCTAATATTTGTATATGTTGTTATTAGAGCTATACATGTCCTAACATGTGGCTAAATGTGGGAAACTAAGTAAATTGAACTTGAAAGGCCAAATTCGGCCCGAAATGGCATTCATTTACCCAAAATAGGTTTCAAAGCATGTGAATGGATTTTACTTGACTCTAATGGTTGTACATGTTTTTATTAGAACTATACATTTCCTAACATGTGGCTAAATGTAAGAAAATAAGTACAATGCGCTTAAAAGGCCAAAATTCTTCCGAAATGGCCTTCATTGACCCAAAATGGGTTTCAAAGCATGTGAATGGATTTTACTTGACTCTAATAATGGTAATACATGTTATTAGAAATATACATGTCCTAACATGTGGCTAAATGTATGAAAATAAGTACAATGAGCTTAAAAGGCCAAAATCGGCTAGAAATGGCATTCATTTACCCAAATTGGGTCTTAAGTGATGTGAATGTAGTTTACTTGACTCTAATGGTTCTATATGTACTTGTTATAAGTATATATGACCTAAAATGTGGCTAAATGCGGGAAAGTAAAAAAAAATTGAGCTTATGAGGCCAAAATCGGCCGTAAATTGAGCTACTTATTATTTATGTATAATACCTTCTCAAGATCCCCGACTTCCTTGCAACTTGACATTATATCGAAATTGAACCTCTACACATAGTAGCCACACTCGATTCCCCCGGGTTGTTGAGCACACTAATTATAAAATTACAAAAAAAAAATTCATGTTTGTTTTTTGTAAAAGAAAGAAGTAGCTTAAGTAAACCTTCATTGGTTTCCACCGAGGAACTTGTCCTGTTCTCTCAACTTTCTTCATAGAACTGTAGTTATGTTAATTTCATGTGAGAAGTGGGCAAAGGATGAAATTAGTGAAACATGTTATGCTAATAAGCATTTTAAGTAACAAACATACCTATTTATGCATGATTTGAGGAGTAAGGATCGTGGTGGATCTTGAGCTGCAGAATCAAACTGATATATTGTGTTGTTTGAAGGACAAACCACAAGGAGCGACCAATGGAGACTAAAATCCCAAAAAAAGTTAGGAAGCAATCATGTGAGTACTTGTATTGTATAATAATGAAGTGGTAAAAATGGATACAAGGTTAAGAACTATACTCTTCAAAACAAGGGGAAAATATGAACTTATGCTGTGCACGTTTAGCTGTTTTTAGACATAGCCAAATATACTCCTTAACCTCACTTGTGTTTTGCAAACAATTGTCAGCTCGGACAAAATTTGGACATAACCACCCTAACTGATCGCGTCCATGAGGATCATCTTGGAGTAATCTTCAAAGCACAACCAAGCACATAACATAGATATATTATTAGATATTGCAAAGGAAGTTCATATATTTCATAAGTACAACTATTATACCTCATGAAGGCTTGAATTAAGGAAACATTCAACATCTCTCTGCAAAGGAACTCCTTCACATCAACCTTAGACACCCATGTCGATGTTTCCTCGTGGTAGTTGAATTCCGTGGTACCCAACTTCACCTCCACAGGTGTATCATCCGGCATATCACGCACATTTGCATGTAGCCATAAGCATGCCTTAGTGAGACACGATGCGTTGGTTTCTCAATCCAAGTATCTTTAGAGGGGTTTTGTTCGCAACTTAAACCTTTGGAGTCTTGCGTCCCTTAACCCGAAATAGCCTTCTTTGGCCTGCTTGTACCCTCCTTCTCCTTCGCCTTTTCTAGAGGAGGTGAGTCCGCCTTGCTTTCCTTGGGCTTGTTTATTCTCTCCAAAACCTATTAATTCAAAGGGAAAAACATTCAACTTAGTTAGTTAATATTTAATAGGTATGAAATAAATCAATTTGAATATGGATTTTAGTTTCTCATTTTACCTCGTCTGAAAACCTCACCCATGCCGATGGCCACAACACATAACCACCATGAGCGTCGATCAAGACATTTATATCAATTGACGGTTTAGGCAACGGAAGAGCAAAGTCTTCGTAACCAGGAGTGATGGTGACTACACTAACCGCCAAGTGTTCATTGTCCACACACTCGTGATGGACTATTGCTCGTTCACTTCGTGGTTGTGCATTTCCTTCAGCCACCACAATCAAACCCTCATCTTTTACATCTAGTAAAAGCTGGCAAGGCGTTTCTTCCTTCCAAAAGTAAATGGATTGAGGTTAGTTTATATTACTTAGTTTTCAAAAGGAAAAATTGACGCTATGGAGCTCAACTATGAGCGGTTTTCATTAATAGGTATCAACTATCAATAATCCAGTGACAGACCCAACTATTGCATGACCCATCTTTGTATGGGCCTAGCAGGTCATTTAACCTGCTACTTCAAGTTAACAAGGTCACGTGACTTTAAATCTCCTCTTCTTCCTCTATCCCTATCCTCCTTCATCCTTCACCCAGAATAGAAGCACAACTCATTCTCTCTCATCTTAAACGCATAAATCCCCACTGCAAAAAGAACTCAAATTAATAAATTCCATATATTCAAATTCAACAATGAGTCACACCAACTAAAAACAACAAGCAGCAGCGGTGGAATTCAACACCAGCAGCACTGCAATAATAAATACACCTAGCGGGGTCGACAATAACTATAGACGACGGTGCCGGTGCCGAATAACAACAACCACCACAACCGGCACAGTGGCGGATGTGAGAAAGCGGGTGAAGAGAGAGGAAGAGAACCGCGTAGTTTGCCGTCGGCGGCGGCTCTGTTATGATTTCTTATAATTGAACGAATTTATGTTCATTTAAATTCTGTAATTCCACGCATTTGGTGAAATTGGAAATCTTAAGTGGTAAAAATAACAATTTGTTTTGCTCAAATTTTAATTTATGTCCTGTTTTACTTTTGTTAATCTGCCTTTCATGGGTTGTTGTTAGTGGTAGGATCACGAGATGCTATTGTCGATGGATGGATTAGTGGTTTCACGTTGGGTAGGACGTCTGGTTTGCCATGGTTGTAGTCGTTGGTGGTTTCCATATTGACCATATATATCGAGTGGTGCCGTGGTGTGTGGTGGCGGTAATGCTGATGTTAGGCAGCAACATGGGAAGAGAGAGACGAGCAGAGGGGGATTAGGGAAGATGATGATAATATCACAACCATAAAGGGGCGCAAAAGATGGGGAGGAAGGAAGGAGGCAATTAGGGTGGTCTTGGCAGCTGTCGACAGCGAATATGGACGGATTCAGGCGAAGGTGAGTTGCGACAGAGTGGTGGTGTGGAGGTTAAATATAATTCTGGGTTTCTTTTGGGGAATTTTGAATAATAGGTAGTTTGGTTTTGAGTATTCTTTTCTGGATTGATGAATAACCCATGAAATCTATTAATCAATTGTGTTTGTTATCTTTCTTTTGTTGATTTATGTTTACCCCAGCTGAAGAAAGAGAGAACAGAGTAAAGGGTAATGTTCTAGCTAGACAATGGGTGGAGAGTGAAAGAAGAATGACAGTGGGAAGGGGAGAAAGAATAAATCTTTAAAAAACTAAAATAAATTAAAATAATATTAGTTTACCTACTTAGCAAGTCATAAGTCATCTGGGTCCAATAAATGACAATGGCCCCCAAAGTTAGGACCTTCACTGAATTATTGATAGTTGGGAACTATTAAAGAGAACAGCTCATACTTAAGCCCAATAGCGTCAATTTTTCCTTTTAAAAATTATAAGAAGGATAGTAGTTACCTCTAACTCAAGTGTAGATGGTGCTAATTTTTGTGTGTTAGGATGGCTAGCTTTGTCTTCCAAAGGACGATCCAAAGGACGTATCGTCGGTATACCAAACTGTGAAAGGACCGCGTTGAAACTTTCCGTGATTTTAGCCGTCACTTTCTCTGTAATTTCCTCCGTGAGCTTCTCCCGCACAACTTGTGACATAGATTCATTAGAGCGTGATCTTGTGCCCACGGAGGAATCTTTAGCATAGGCTTTTTTCACACCGAGACGAATACCACCAAAACCCCTCAAACGTCCATTGTGGTCCTTTCCAAAAGTCTCGTAAAGAGCATCTTTGTTGCCTTCGGGAGTAAACTCACCGCTAACCTCTTTTTGCTTGATCCCCATCTACATAGATTATAGAACTACAAGTGTAAGTATAAAAAATAACAAATTAACAAGGGGGGTTGTGCAATGGGGGGGATTGTGCGGGGGTGTGGCAGCAAGGGGAGGGGGTCGGCAGGGGGCATCAAGGGGGGTGGGGAACATCGGGGGTGTGTCGGGGGCACGGGCGAACAACATGGGGGCACATCGGGGGCGTATGGTCTGCAGGGGGAGGGCGAGCAGGAGGGGGCAAGAACGGGGGTGGGGCACAAGCGGGGGAAGGGGGTCTGCAGGGGGGTGGGGCACAATAGGGGGAAATGGGGTCTGCAGTGGTGGGGCCGCAGGGGAGGGGGTCCGAGGGGGGGCAACGGGGTGGGGGTTTTGGTAGGGAGGCAAGCGGGGGGGGGGTGCGCAGGGGTAGGGCGGCGGGGAGAGGGGGTATGAGGGGGGCAGAGGGGCCGGCAGGGGGAAGGGGGTCTACGGGGTGGGGCAACAGGGGTGGGGTCTAGGGGGGTGCGGTAGGGGGCCGGGCGGGGAGGCAAGCGGGGGAAGGGGGTCTAAAGGGGTGGGGGCAGCGGGGATGGGGTCCGAGGGAGGGGGCAGCAGCGGGGGTTGGCATGGAGGCGGCTAAGGGGACGGGGGGTTCGGCGGGGGAGGCAGCAAGGGGACGGGGGTCTGCAGGGGGGGATGGCAACAAGCGGGGGAAAACAAATTATTGCAATTACTTACAACGACATTGCTATCTTCAAGGTCCCCGGATCTGAAATGGTCATTTTATTGTTTGAATCACGCCTATGCATGGAGCACCACCAATCAGCGACACGGTTAACTTTGACAGATGCGGTGTTGGAGGTAGAAGATGTCGTTGTAGTTGCATCAATAGAGTCAATCCACACATATCTCGTCCTCGCATAAGTGTAGGAACCCATATGATGGTAGTGGTTCCTCTGTTTTGAACTGGGTGCATGTTTCTCAGGCTTAACCTATAAAATCACATGGTTAGTTTGAAAACACATCTAATTGTATTAAAAGTAAATATACAAAGTCGAATATTTGATAAATAGCACAATACTTAACACCATCTCCGGCGTTGTATTTTGGGCAACAAATGCCTCCCAATCTTCTCGTTTTTTATGGCCCCAAATCTCATGAGGCATGTTATTCGGTTGTCGTGGCTCTTCCTCTCCCCCGTCCTTTTCTGTTTCTTCTGTCTCATTTTGCTTTGATTTTACAATTTTCCTCCTCTTTACATTCCTCTTTACATTCCTCTTTCTCTGTTTCGTGATCCACCCACTAACTAATTTGCTTTTGAAAGCTCTAAATCTTTCGGCCACCGCGGATAGGAACAACGCCTTTTTGGCTTCATTAGGAGTAATATGGAACAAATTCTATAGAAACAAGAAACCAACAAATAGTTAATTCCATATACATATATATCAATGAAAACATGTTGTTATTAGAGCTATATATGTCCTAATATGTGGCTAAATGCGAGAAACTAAGTACATTGAACATGAAAAGCAAAAACTGTCCCGAAATGGCCTTCATTTAACCAAAATGTGTTTCTAAGCATAAGAAGTGATTTTTCTTAACTCTAATGGTTGTATATGTTGTTATTACAACTAAATATGTCCTAACATGTGGCTAAATGCGAGAAACTAAGTACATTGAACATGAAAAGCAAAAACCGGCCCGAAATGGCCTTCATTTACCCAAAATGGGTTTCATCTACCCAAAATGGATTTCAAAGCATGTGAATGGATTTTAGTTAACTCTAATGGTTGTATATGTTGTTATAAGAGCTATATATGTCCTAAAATGTGGCTAAATGCGAGAAACTAAGTACATTGAACATGAAAAGCAAAAAACGGCCCAAAATGGACTTCATTTACCCAAAATGGGTTTCAAAGCATGTGAAGTGATTTTTCTTGACTCTAATGGTTGTATATGTTGTTATTACAACTATATATGTCCTAACATGTAGCTAAATGCGAGAAACTAAGTACATTGAACATGAAAAGCAAAACCGGCCCGAAATGGCCTTCATTTACCCAAAATGGGTTTGATCTACCCAAAATGGGTTTCAAAGCATGTGAATGGATTTTAGTTAACTCTAATGGTTGTATATGTTGTTACGAGAGCTATATATGTCCTAACATGTGGCTAAATGCGAAAAACTAAGTACATTGAGCATGAAAAGCAAAAATCGGCCCGAAATGGCCTTCATTTACCCAAAATGGGTTTCAAAGCATGTGAAGTGAATTTTCTTGACTCTAAAGGTTGTATATGTTGTTATTACAACTATATATGTCCTAATATGTGGCTAAATGCGAGAACTTAAACTAATTGAGTTGAAAATTAAACTTACACATGTGTCTTCCCATAATAATTTCTTCATTCCCTCGGGCACATCTTTCCATTTGACCAAAATGTTGAGTTTGCGCATACAAAACCCAATATGCTGCCCATACTTTGCACGCCACTTACCACAAGTTTGACCCAAATCATCATACTCGAGGGTCATATGGATCTTTCTATCAACATTCAAACCCTTAGTCGCACCCCTTCCTTTTCGCTTTTTTGTTGCAACGATGCTTGGAGTTTTAGTGGTCCTATGCAATTCTTTCCCCGCATTATTGGGTGGCACAACGATGGATGAAATACATGGATAATCTTCCCTAGCATTATCGTCAATGGGGGGAGCATTATCGGCTAGCTCCTCATTTATTTCAGCCAAGCGAATTTCCCAATCACGCAAGCGCTTCTCCTCATCATGCGTTATGTCTTCCAGTTCACCTTTATCCTCCTCATTGTCCAGATCATACTCATCATCATCTTCCAATGACTTATCATGATCATCATCGGTTTCTTCCTCCACAATCACATCATCTCGGACCATGTTTGAAAATCCTAAAATAATGTAAAAAAAGAAATTAGAAACGCGCAAGAGTTAACAAAAAAACAATGGTATCAAACAAACATCAAACAAATCTAACCATTAGAAACGAACATCAAACGAATAGCAAATGAACATAAAAAACAAAGCAAACATCCCGCTGCCCCCCCCCCCCGCTTGCCCCCCACCCCCTGCCCCCTACTGCAGCCCCCACCCCGCTTGTCCCCCCGCACCCCCACCCCGCTGTCCCCCATGCGACCCCCCACCCCCGCTTCCCCCCGTGCACCCTCGCTACACCCCCCTGCGACCTCCCACCTCTCCCCCCCCCGAGACCCCCCCCCTTGCCACCCCCTATAGACCCCCCACCCTTGCTGCCCCCTACGGACCGCCCTTTTGCCCCACCCCCGCAGAACCCACCCCTGCTGCTCACCCCCTCGCACGCCTCCCCCACCTTGCTTCCCCCCTGCACCCGGGCTTATCGCCTCCCCGCAGACACCCCACCCTTGCTGCCCCCCTGCAGACCCCCCTTGCTTCCCCGCTCCCGCGTAACCTACCCCCGCTGCCCACCCCCTCCCCGCACAAGCCATAATTCGATAGGAAAGACGAAAACGACATTCATCTACCCGAAATATCTTTAAAATCATGTGACCCCACTTATAGTGACTCTAATGGTGATACATATATGAATAAGAACTCTGAATGACCTAAAATGAGGCTACAAGCGAGAAATTAAAGAAATTGAGCTCGAAAAGTCGAAATCGGCCCGAAATGACGTTCACTTACCCAAAATGGGTTTCAAACATGTGAAGCGAGTTTAGTTTATTGTAATATATATATACATACCAATAAGAACTATACATGACCTAAAATGAGGCCAAAAGCGATAAATTAAGTTAATTGAGCTCGAAAAGCCGAAACCGGCCCGAAATGACATTCACTTACCCAAAATGGGTTTCAAAACATGTGAAGCGAGTTTAGTTGATTGTAATACATATATACATACCAATAAGAACTATACATGACCTAAAATGAGGCTAAAAGCGATAAATTAAAGAAATTGAGCTCGAAAAGCCGAAATCGGCCCGAAATGACATTCACTTACCCAAAATGGGTTTCAAAACATGTGAAGCGAGTTTAGTTGATTGTAATACATATATACATACCAATAAGAACTATACATGACCTAAAATGAGGCTAAAAGCGATAAATTAAAGAAATTGAGCTCGAAAAGCCGAAATCGGCCCGAAATGACATTCACTTACCCAAAATGGGTTTCAAAACATGTGAAACGAGTTTAGTTGAATGTAATACATATACACATACTAATAAGAACTATACATGACCTAAAATGAGGCTAAAAGCGATATATTAAAGAAATTGAGCTCGAAAAGCCGAAATCGGCCCAAAATGACATTCACTTACCCAAAATGGGTTTCAAAACATGTGAAGCGAGTTTAGTTGATTGTAATACATATATACATACCAATAAGAACTATACATGACCTAAAATGACGCTAAAAGCGATAAATTAAGTTAATTGATCTTGTAAAGCCGAAATTGGCCCGAAATGACATTCACTTACCCGAATGAGTTTCAAAACATGTCAAGCGAGTTTAGTAGATCGTAATACATATATACATACCAATAAGAACTATTCATGACATTACAAGCGACAAAAAGTGAGAAATTAAGTCAAATGACCTTGAAAAGCCGAAAGCCGTAATTTGAACTTGAGAAGTCGAGCCTATTGTTTACTTTTGCCACCTTCTATGAAGTTTCAACCATTATCACTTCCCCGTTATCTGCACGCATGTAATTTGTCGCTAAATCGACCTCAGTGACATCGGACTTGGGAATGGTGAAAGGCGGGGTGTCTTCAAACACATCATACTCCTCCTCATCCTCAATATCACCAACTCCAAGTATACTTCTTTTTCCAGGGACAACAATTGACCCCTTGTTATCAGAAGGGTCAGTTACGTAGAATACTTTCTTAACTTGTGATGCAAGCACGAATGGCTCTTCACTATAACGCAACCGACACAAGTCTACAAGAGTAAATTAACAAGGGTCATCTTTTCTTATGTAGCGCCGGTTATAATCAACCCACTTGCATCGAAATAAGACCGTGAAACCAGAGTAGTCAAGCTCCCATATATCTTGAACCCGCCCATAGTATAACAATTTAGCATCAATAGGAGACTTGTCTTTGTCCCTTGCATATTGTGTAGATGATGCTTCTACTGAAACGCCACTATTCTGCAGAGATCTCGACTTTTGATCTTGACGATCTGTCCAAAATGTAAATCCGTTAACATCATAACCCTCATAGGAGTGCACAACTTCTCGAGGACCAAATGCTAGCCACTTCAGAGTTTCAGAAACATTGGAATCTACTTCACGCATTAATCGGTTATGGAACCAATCAATAAACGTCTTATTATACAACTGCATCAATGCTCTAGTCCCTTTACCTGGATTCTGATGGCGTAACTCCTCCATATGCTCATCCAAGTAGGGATGGACCTGTACCATATGCTGCAATACAGATAAATGTGCTTGTATGCGCCTTTCAACAGGAGGTATGATCATTTTGGAGCCAAGTGTACCTTTATCCTCGAGTCTGCCCTCGTGTCGAGATGTAGGAAGTCCAATAGGATCAACATTAGGTAAGAACTCAACCACAAAATTACTGACCTCTTCACTCACAATCCCCTGAATTATACTTCCTTCTGGTTGCGCAGGATTCCTTACTTTATCTTTCAAAGAACCCATATGTATCTCAAAGGGATAGCACCATCTTAAAAACACCGGACCACATAGCTTAATTTCTCGAACTAGATGTACAACCAAATGGACCATAATGTCGAAGAAAGCAGGTGGAAATACATCTCAAACTTGCACAAAGTCTCTATCACACCAGCCTGGAGAGCATCAAGCTTCGACGGTTGTAACTTTTTGCTACATATAGTATTGAAAAACGAACATAGCTCTGTTATGGTTGTCTCACGTGTTTCGGCAATATCCCTCGAATTACAATCGGTAAGAATACTTGCATCATTACATGACAATCGTGAGACTTCATACTCGATAATTTCAACTTACCGTCTTAGGTAACGAATCTTTTCATGTTCGATGAGTACCCTGATGGAACCTTAATGCCGTACAAAGACTCGCAAAAAAGTCGCTTCTCAGCTCTAGATAGAGTGTAGCAAGCCAGAGGCAAATAGTTCCTATCATCATCCTTCACCGTTTTCTTTCCTTTTCCTTCAATTCCTGCAGGCGACCCTTCTTCCTTTATCTTTTCTTTTCCCTTTTCTTTTCCCTTTACTTTTCCTTTGCCAGACACTTTCTCTTTTTTTTTCTTAGTGTCCCTCTTTTGAGCCCATAGCTCTAGTCGAAGCCCCTCACTTTTCAGATACAGTCGCACCCTTTTGCTATCCTTTGTCTTATGTGGAATATTCATAAGCGTCCCCAGAATGGCGTCACGTACATTTTTCTCTATGTGCATGACGTCGAGACAATGTCTAACCTCTAAATCTCTCCAATATGGAAGTTTCCACATAATAGACTCCTTTTTCCAAAGTCCCTTATCATCAACACTAGCTCCTTTGCCGAATATCGTTTCAATACCCTTGACTTGATCATAAACCTCAATACCAGTCAATGGTCTACGAGCAACCCCTTCCTCAACTGTTCCATCGAATGCCTTCTTCATATTACGATAAGGATGGTCGCGTCGAAGGAACCTTCGGGTGCGCATATAAACATTATTGTGACAAGTATGAATGTATTTACATGCTGTGTCGTCCACGTAAATCGGGCATGCTTTCTTCCCTTTGTTCTTGTACCCGGATAAGTTCCCATAAGCAGGATAGTCATTAAGAGTGAATAAAAGCATGGCACACAATGTGAATACCTCATCAGCATGTGCGTCATACATAGAAACCCCTTCATCCCACATTTTTCTTAAATCATCAACAAGTGGCTGGAGGTAGACATCTATGTCGTTTCCAAGTTGTTTCGGCCCTAAAATAAAAATCGACAACATGATGTACTTGCGTTTCATGCACAACCAAGGAGGCAAGTTGTATATAATTAGAAGAACCGACCATGTACTATGTTGAGAACTTAGAGTGCCTAATGGGTTCATCTCATCCGTGCATAGACCAAGCCTCAAATTTCTGGCCTCGGCACCAAAGGGCTTATGCACCCGATCGATACCTTTCCACTCAGGAGAATCAGCCGGATGTTTGATATAATCGTCCTTCTTCCTTCGTTGTGCATGCCACCTCAAGTTCTTAGCATCTTTTTAAATTGAAAACATGCGCTTGAATCGTGGTATAATCGGAAGATACCACATCACCTTTGCTGGAGGCCCTTTCTTATCACTAACCCCTGCGCGCCTGTAACGCGACTTCCCACATCGAGGACACTCATCCATATTTTCATATTCATTTCGATATAGCACACAATCGTTTGGACAAGCATGTATCCTCCGGTACTCTAAACCGAAGGGAAACATCAGTTTCTTAGCATAGCAGTTCGACTTGGGTAGTTCATGGTCGTCCGACAACAAATCACCAAATGCTTGCAACAAGGAAGTGAAACAAGAGTCACTTATACCGGCTTTCGTCTTGATATTAAAGAGTGTTATCATGGCCATCAGCTTCGTGTACCTCGTACAACCGGGATACAACAGTTTCCGAGATGCCTCGGTCATGCACTCAAAAACACAAGGCCGTTTACCAGCATAATCATCCACCCCCTCCATCATCTCCTCTATATAGTCCCCTTCATCATCATCCTCCTCTACTTCATTATCCTCATATTCGTCCTCGATGTTCTTGTCATTCTCAATGACATCAAACTCACCTCCTTCATGCGCATCGGTAACAATGGCATTCCCACCATCATATACACCCTCCTCACCGTGCCAAACCCATACATGGTAGTCATGCCTAAACCCGCAACGAAAGATATGCTCCCTAAGCGACCCAATGCTACTAACCATGCCCACATTACTACAATCAACACAAGGACAATAAAACCCATCGGTTCCCGTTGCAGCCTGATGACTTAATGCAGCATCACAAAATTCATAGACCCCATCCACGAATTCACACGTGTCGCGACTGCCGTACATCCATGCATGATTCATTTCAATCAGACCTCTAATTAAACACAAGCAACAAAGACCTCATGTCAATGACGAACTTCATTACATGATTAGAGTTTATGAACCATATATATTTAATGAAATTAGGCATGCTTTCCAAGGGTCCTTATCACTCCAATCTAACCCATCCTTAGATGTCTAATCTCACTAGTGAATGTATGCCTTCTTTTCGATTCTACGGAAAATCCAGCAGCATTTCCCTACAGTCCTCCAAGTACACGATGTAGATATATAGTTACTTATATCTACATATGTACCCAAAGAACAAAAGTAGGGAAACAAGCCAAGATTTTCCTATAGAATCGAAATAAAGGCATACATTCACCACCTAAGTGAGATTAAACATCTAAGAACAGTCCCAAACTGGGGACTATTCAAGACTTACTCCTAATGAGTAAGTCTTGAACGGGTATCTAGGCATATGATATGATGATGCATACATAGGTTTTTAAACAACAAAACATTTTACATCTAATCTCAATTCAACGATAAATGTATACATATTTTCACATATAAACCAATTTACTATGTAAGAAAGTTAAATATGAATGATAAGCATACCAATATCAAGGTTGTAAATAGGAAAATCGAACTCAACACTCCGTCACTAGCTAGCTTCAATCAACAACAAAGTTAAACTTAACATTAGTATAAATTAGCAAATCAAACAAAACTAAACTAAAGTAAACAAAACTAAACTAAACTAAACTAAACCAAACCAAACCAAACTAAACTAAACTAAACTAAACTAAACTAAACTAAACTAAACTAAACTAAACTAAACTAAACCAAACTAAATTAAACTAAACCAAACTAAACTAAACAAAACCAAACTAAACAAAACCAAACTAAACTAAACTAAACTAAACTAAACTAAATTAAACTAAACTAAACTAAACAAAACCAAACTAAACTAAACAAAACTAAACTAAACTAAACTAAATAAGTACAACAACAACAACAACAACAATAGGGATGGCAGTGGGGCGGGTCAAGTAGGAGACCCGCCCCATCCCCGCCTAAGTGGGGCGGGGATGGGTCTAGGTTTGGTGGGGATGGGGCGGGGATGGGGATTAAAATGGTACCCGCAATGGGTGGTGGAGCGGGTGTGGATTCTATGCTATACCCGCCCCATCCCCACCCGCCCCGCCCCACCCCCGCCCGCCCCGCATATTTTCAATTAAAATTCTATCTATATACTTATATTATTAATAGTTTTATCTTGCAAAAATATAAATATGTGGGGGGTATGACGCGGATACGAAGCGGGTGTGGGTACCCATGCGAGTGGTGGACGTGGGGATGAAGTGGGTGTGACGCGGGTGCAGGTACCCATGTGGGTGGTGGGGCGGGGATGGCTTTAAATTCGTATTTGGTTTGGCGGGGATGGGTCTGGAATTTTCCCCCACAATGGGTGGTGGGGCGGGGATGGGGATAGGAATTTTATGCGGGTGCGGGTGTGGAGGTACCACCCTTCACACCCGCCCCGCCCAATTGCCATCCCTAAACAACAACAACAACAACAACAACAACAACAACAATAACAACAACAACAACAACCACAAAAATAACAACCATGACTACAACAACCACAACAACAACAACCCCACCAAAGCCCAAGTTTTTTAACCTAAAAATCAAACTAACTACTTAAACTAAAATCAAATTAACTTAAATCAATCAACTTTGAACACTTTAACTATTATACAACCTAATTTCACTAACAATTATTCATAAAACTACAATTAATTATAAACTTGAAGTTTCAAATATGAGATTAAAACAAAAGTTATGAACTTTTAGTTACCTAGGAAGAGGTGGAGGAGGAATGTAGTTGTTTAGGGTGGGGTAGAGGACGAATGTAGTTGTTTAGGAGGAGGAAGGTGGAGGTGAGCCGAAAATCGCAGAGTAGTCGAGTGGTAATACGCAAGCTAGGGCAGCAGTAGTGGTGCGCAACCTAGGGCGCCCAGCTGGTGGTGGAAGCTTCGGGTGGCGGCGGAATCAGGTGGTGGCGGTGAGGTGTGGTGGTGCGTCGTCGTACCCAGTGTGGTGGCGCTCAAGTGTGGAGACTTGAACTCGCTGAAGGAGGGATGAATTGAAAATGGGTGGAGGGAACAAAAATTGGGTGAATTAAGCTAGGGAAAAAAACACGAGATTTTGTGGCAGGAAAAAAAACCGAAAAAATCTGATGCAGTCCAAAGAACCGGATCAGATTATTGAAAACAGCAGCAGATTATATAATCTAATCCGGTTCACTAAAAGACCGGATCAGATTTTTTGCCCTGATTTCCCTCCCATTTTTCCATTGATTTTCGGATGCGGTTTTCTAAAAACCGAATCTGTTACTAAGTGACAGATAAGGTTTTTTCCACCAGTGCAAGCGCTTCTCCTCATCATGCACTATGTCTTCCGGTTCACCTTTATCGTCCTCCTTCTCCGCATCATATTCATCATCATCATCCAATGATTTATCATAATCATCATCGGTTTCTTCCTCCACAATCACATCATCTCGGACCATGTTTGAAAGTCCTGAAATTTATACAAACGATATTAGAAACGCGCAAGATTAAACAAAAATATGAAAGAAATTAGAAACTGTCCACCCTGCACTCCCCCTTCACCGCCCACCCCGCACTCCCCCCACCCTTTCACCGCCCCCACTGCACTCCCACTACACAGGCGACCCCCACCCCTTCACTGCCCCCCGCACAATGACCCCCACCCCCGCACGCCCTCCTTCACTGCAGATGCCCCCCGTGCAGCCAGTAACCCCCCTACACTCTCCACCCCCCGCACCGCCCACCCCGCACCCCCCTTCACCGCCCCCACCGCACCCCCCTTCAATGCCCCCTAGTGCGACCCCCCTCGCACTGCCAACCCCCCTTTCACTGCCCCCAATGAAGACCCCCCTGCTATCCCACCCCCTTGCACAAAGCACCCCTTGCACGACCCTCTCCCCCCCTCCAAAACAATCCATAATTACGGCCAAAACGACATTCATCTACCCAATTCGGTTTTAAAATAATGTGGCCCGACTTTAAGTGACTTTAATGGTGATACATATACTAATAAGAACTATAAGTAACCTAAAATGAGACTAAAGGCGAGAAATTAAGTTAATTGAGGTTGAAAAGCCGAAATAGGCCCGAAATGACATTCACTTACCCAAAATGGGTTTCAATACATGTGAAGCGAGTTTAGTTGATTGTAATACATATATATATATACAAATAAGAACTATACATGACACTACATGTGGCTAAAAGCGAGAAATTAAGTTCATTGAGGTTGAAAGCCGAAATTGGCCCGAAATCACATTCACTTAACCAAAATGGGTTTCAATACATGTGAAGCGAGTTAAGATGATTGTAATACATAATATATACTAATAAGAACTATATATGACACTACATGCGGCTAAAAGCGAGAAATTAAGTTAATTGAGGTTGAAAAGCCGAAATAGGACCGAAATGACACACTTACCCGAAATGGGTTTCAATACATGTGAAGCGAGTTTAGTTGATTGTAGTACATATATATATATATATATAATATATATATATATATATATATATATATATATATATATATATATACTAATAAGAACTATACATGACACTACATGCGGCTAAAAGCGAGAAATTAGTTAATTGAGGTTGAAAAGCCGAAATAGGCCCGAAATGACATTCACTTACCCAAAATGGCTTTCAATACATGTGAAGCGAGTTTAGTTGATTGTAATACATATATATATATACTAATAAGAACTATACATGACACTACATGCGGTTAAAAGCGAGAAATTAGTTAATTGAGGTTGAAAAGCCGAAATAGGCTCGAAATGACATTCACTTACCCAAAATGGGTTTCAATACATGTGAAGCGAGTTTAGTTGATTGTAATACATATATATATACTAATAAGAACTATACATGATACTACATGCGGCTAAAAGCGAGAAATTAAGTTAATTGAGGTTGAAAAGCCGAAATAGGCCCGAAATGGCATTCACTTACCCAAAATGGGTTTCAATACATGTGAAGCGAGTTAAGTTGATTGTAATACATATATATATACTAATAAGAACTATACATGACACTACATGCGGCTAAAAGCGAGAAATTAAGTTACTTGAGCTTGAAATAGGCCCGAAATGACATTCACTTACCCAAAATGGGTTTCAATACATGTGAAGCGAGTTTAGTGGATAGGAATATATATATATATATATATATATATATATATATATATATATATATATATATATATATATATATATAGTGTTAATAACTATACATGACACTACATGCGGCTAAAAGTGAAAAATAAAGTAAAATGACCTTGCAAAGCCGAAAGCCGGAATCGGAACCAAAGAAGTCGAGCCTATTGTTTACTTTTGCCACCTTCATTTGAAACTTCAACCATTATCCCTTCCCCGTGATCAGGACGCATATGTAACTTGTTGCTAACTCTACATCAGCGACATCGGATTTGGGAATGGTGAAAGGAGGGGTGTCTTCAAACGCATCATACTCCTCCTCATCCTCAACATCACCAACTCCAAGTATACTTCTTTTTTCCGGGACAACAATTGACCACTTGTTATCAGAAGGGTCAATTACGTAGAATACTTGCTTAACTTGTGATGCAAGCACGAATGGCTCTTCACTATCACGCAACCGACCCAAGTCTACAAGAGTAAATCCACAAGGGTCATCTTTTCTTAAGTAACGCCGGTTATAATCAACCCACTTGCATCGAAATAAGCAGACCGTGAAACCAGGGTAGTCAAGATCCCATATATCTTGAACTCGCCCTTAGTATAACAATCTAGCATCAATAGGAGACTTGTCTTTGGCACTTGCATACTGTGTAGATGATGCCTCTACTGAAACACCACTATTATGGAGATTATCTCAACTTTTGATCTTGACGATCTGTCCAATACGTATATCCGTTAACATCATAACCCTCATAGGAGTGCACAACTTCTCGAGGACCAAATTCTAGCCATTTCAGAGTTTCAGAAAAATTGGAATCTACTTCACGCATTATTCGGTTATGGAACAAATCAATAAACGTCTTATTATGCAATTGCATCAATGCTCTAGTCCCTTTACCTGGATTCTGGACACGCAACTCCTCCAAATGCTCATCCAAGTAAGGATGCATCTGTACCATATGTTGCAATACAAATAAGTGTGCTTGTATGCGCCTTTCAACAGGAGGTACGATCATTTTGGAGCCAAGTGTACCTTTACCCGCGAGTCTGCCCTCGCGTCGAGATGTAGGAAGTCTAATAGGATCAACATTAGTTAAGAACTCAGCCACAAAATTACCGACCTCTTCACTCACAATCCCCTGAATTATAACTCCTCACTTTATCTTTCAAAGAGCCCATATGTTTCTCAAAGGGATAGCACCACCTCAAAAACACCGGACCACATAGCTTAATTTCTCGAACTAGATGTACAACCAAATGGACCATAATGTCGAAGAAAGCAGGCGGGAAGTACATCTAGCCTGGAGAGCATCAAGTTTCTAGGGTTGTAACGTTTTGCTACATATAGTATTGAAAAAAGAACACAGCTCTGTTATGGTATGTCTCACCTGTTTCGGCAATATCCCTCGAATTGCAATCGGTAAGAATACTTACATCATTACATGACAATCATGAGACTTCATGCTCGATAATTTCAACTCACCGTCTAAGGTAACAAATATTTTCATGTTCGATGAGTACCCTGATGGAACCTTAATGTTGTACAAACACTCGCAAATTAAAAAGATGCTTCTCAGCTCTAGATAGAGTGCAGCAAGCCGGAGGTAAATAGTTCCTATCATCATCCTTCACTGTTTTATTTCCTTTGCATTCAATTCCTGTAGGCGACCCTTCTTCATGCTCCTTTTCTTTTCCCTTTCCTTTTCTTTTTTTCCAGACACTTTCTCTTTTTTCTTTCTTTTCTTAGTGTCCCTATTTTGAGCCCATAGTTCTGGTCGAAGCCCCTCACTTTCCAGATACAGTCGCACCCCTTTGCTATCCTTTGTCTTATGTGGAATATTCATAAGTGTCCCCAAAATGGCGTCACATACATTTTTCTCTATGTGCATGACGTCGAGACAATGTCTAACCTCTAGATCTATCCAATATGGAAGTTTCCACAGAATAGACTCCTTTTTTCAAAGTCCCTTAGCACCATCACTCGCTCCTTTGCGGAATAGCGTTGCAATACCCTTGACCCGATCAAAAACCTCAATACCAGTTAATGGCCTACGAGCAACCCCTTCCTCAACTGTTCCATCGACTGCCTTCTTCTTATTACGACAAGGATGGTTGCGTCGAAGGAACCTTCGGGTCCGCATATAAACTTCTTTGTGATAAGTAGTAATGTATTTAGATGTTGTGTCGTCCATGCAAATCGGGCATGATTCATTCCCTTTGTTCTTGTACCCGGATAAGTTCCCATAAGCAGGATAGTCATTAAGAGTCCATAAAAGCATGGCACGCAATGTGAATACCTCATCAGCATGTGCGTCATACACAGAAACTCCTTCATCCCACATTTTCCTCAAATCATCAACAAGTGGCTGGAGGTAGACATTTATGTCGTTTTCAGGCTGTTTCGGCCCTCAAATAAGAATTGACAACATGATGTATTTGCGTTTCATGCACAACCAAGGAGGCAAGTTGTATATAACTTGAAGAACCGGCCACGTACTATGTTGAGAACTAAGAGTGCCAAATGGGTTCATTCCATCCGTGCATAGGCCAAGCCTCAAATTTCTGTCCTCAGCACCAATAGTCTTATGAAAATGATTGATACCTTTCCACTCAAGAGAATCAGCCGGATATTTAAGAAAACCGTCCTTTTTCCTTCGTTCTGCATGCCACCTCAAGTTCTTAGCATCTTTTTTGATTGAAAACATGCACTTGAATCGTGGTATAATCGGAAGATACCACATCACCTTTGCTGGAGGTCCAGTCTTATCACTAACCCCTGCGCGCCTGTAATGCGACTTCCCACATCGAGGACACTCATCCATATTTTCATATTCATTTCGATATAGCACACAATCGTTTGGACAAGCATGTATCCTCTGTTACTCTAAATCGAAGGGACACATCAGTTTCTTAACATAGTAGTTCGACTTGGGTAGTTCATGGTCGTCCGACAACATATCACCAAATGCTTGCAACAAGGAAGTGAAACAAGAGTCACTTATACCGGCTTTCGTCTTGATATTAAAGAGTGTTATCACGGTCGTCAGCTTGGTGTACCTCGTACAACCGGGATACAACGGTTTCCGAGATGCCTCGTCCATGCACTAAAAAATACGAGGCCGTTTGTCAGAATGATCCACCCCCGCCATCATCTCATCGATATGATACCCTTCATCATCATCATCATCATCCTCTATCCTCATATCCGTCCTCGATGTTGTCATTCTCAATGACATCAAACTCACCTTCTTCATGCACATCGTTAACAATGGCATTTCGACCATCATATATACCCTCCTCACCGTGCCAAACCCATACATAGTAGTCTTGTCGAAACCCGCGACGAAAGATATGCTCCCTAAGCGACTCATTGCTACTAACGATGCTCACATTACCACAATCAACACAAGGACAATAAAACCCTCGGTTCCCTTTGCAACTTGATGACTTAATGCAGCATCACAAAATTCAAAGACCCCATCCACGAATTCACACGTGTCACGACTACCATACATCCATGCACAATTCATTTAAACCAAACCTAGCTTTAATTAAACACAAGCAACAAGTACCCCATGTCAATGACGAATTTCATTACATTATTAGAGTTTATACACGATATATATTTAATGAAATTAGGCATGCTTTCCAAGGGTCCTTATCACTCCAACCTAACCCATCCTTAGATGTCTAATCTCACTAGTGAATGTATCGCCTTTTGTTCGAATATACGAAAAATCCGACAGCATTTCCCTACAGTTCTCCAAGTACACGCTATAGATATATAGTTATTTATATCTACATATGTACCCAGAGAACAAAAGTAGGGAAACGACGAACCAAGATTTTCCTCTAGAATCGAACTAAAGACATACATTCACCACCTAAGTGAAATTAAACATCTAAGAACAGTCCCAAACCGGGAACTATTCAAGACTTACTCCTAATGAGTAAGTCTGAACGGGTATCTAGGCATATGATATGATGATGCAAACATATGTTTTTAAACAACAAAATATTTTACATCTAATCTCAATTCAACGATAAATATATACATATTTGCACATATATATAAACCAATTTACTATGAAAGAAACTTAAATATGAGTGATAACATACCAATATCAAGGTTGTGCATAGGGAAATCGAGATCAACACTCCGTCACTAGCTAGCTTCAATAATCAACAACAAAGTTTAAAAGATAACATTAGTATAAATTAGCAATTCAAACAAAAGTAAACTAAACTAAGCTAAACTAAACTAAATAGCTAAACCAATAATCAACAACAACGTTTAAAGTTCAAATAACCTAACTAGTTAGTAAGTACTACAACAACAACAACAACAACAACAACAACAACAACAACAACAATAGCTACTACTACTACTACTACAACTACAACAACAACCACAAAAATAGCAACCACAACAAAGCCCTAATTTTTTTAACCTAAAAATCAAACTAACTACTTTAAATAAAATAAAATTAACTCAAATCAATCAAATTTAAACCCTTTCACTACAAGAAAGGTGGTATTTAACAACGGCTAAAAGCAGTCGGTAATTTAAGAAAAACCATCGCTAAAACATCACCGACGGCCAGCAGTCGTTAAATGGCAGTCGGTGCAAAGGTGGTCGCTGATTTTGGAATCAACGACCGCTAAGCCGTCGGTAAATAATTTAACGACGATTTCCTTGTAATCAGCGACCGTTTCCAAAACCCAACGTTGGCACCAAACCAACGACTGTTTTAAACAGCCGTTAAATCAACGACGGTTTTGAACCGTCGTTGATTTACCGACCGTTACCAACCGTCGGTGATTCACCATCGGTTATAAACAGTCGTTGTTTGGGCCACATCAACGTCTGTTATAAACCGTCGCTATTATGTATAAGCAGTCGTTGAAGTGGAAGTCCTTGGATGCATAGTATACCTTACAACGACTGCCTAGCCGTCGTTGATTTAATGTTTAGCCGTCGTTGTTGTTTTCAAATAATATTATTTAGAATATTTTTGTTGTTAACAATAATTAAACCTGTACCAGCACAGCTGCATGCTTGTGGACCACACTAAAGCTGTTCCTCCATCGCGTTCAATTACAAAAATATGCAATTTTGATATATATTACAATTTGCATTGATACTTGTATAATTACATGAAATAGATTACAATTATGTACACAAAATAGATCCCGATGTCGGGAAATAAAGTAGAAGTCTGTGTTTACAAAATATATATATCGACAAAGCTGGAAACTAATAAGCTAGATGCCGATAAATATAGACACTAAATGTCTATAGTTAGACAAACTACCTAGATTAAATATATGTACGCAAAATAGATCCCGGTGTCGAGAAATAAAGTAGAAGTCGGGTTCCAAAAAAAATAACCCAACACATCTAGAAACAAACCGAGATGCCGACAAATATTGACACTAAATGCATAAAAGTTAGTTACCTAGTTGCCAAAACCAAAAACACTACACTGTCAAGGGTGTCTCTGTAGCACTACCGCCACCACCAAACCCTGGGTCATCGTCTGGTCTGCGATGTGGAGGGGGGCCTGGGTTGCAACCTGAGGACATGTGGCCGAAACTAGACATGTTCCTCATCATTTCGGCAACGATGGCCCGACTTGACGCTTCCACCCGTGCTGCGACCATTGCCACCACCCCTTCCATCCGCGCAGCGACCTTTGCCTCCACCTGCGCCACAATCTGAGAAAAAATGGACGGCTCATATGGTTGTGAAGAGCCGCCATCTCCTCTCCCTGATGAAGAGTTGTAGTACAAATGATCTCCCGACACCACCCTTCGAACCTTTCCCTCGTGTTCCCTCCCCCCCCTCCCCCCCAAAAAAAAAATTTAGGGTTTGGTGGGGCCCCCCCGAGTGGTACAATGATCCAGCTTTTTCTTGTTCGCTCCCCGTTTTTGGTTAAATATACTCATATTCAAGAAAAAAAAAGTGGGTAAAATGGCTACATTTGGTTCTAACTTTCCTACTTTGTGTATTTTCAATCAAAACAACTTATAAATACATTAAACTAACTATATATATGATGTTTGAGGTGGTTATAACTTAAACTAGCATCAAAGTACTCGTATTCAAACATTTTCAAGTAAAAAGGCCTAAAATGGCCTATATTAGCCTACATTTGGTTCTAACTTTCCTACTTTGTGTATTTTCAATCAAAACAACTTATAAATACATTAAACTAACTATATATATGATGTTTGAGGTGTTTATAACTTAAACTAACATCAAAGTACTCGTATTCAAACATTTTCAAGTAAAAAGGCCTAAAATGGCCTATATTAGCCTACATTTGGTTCTAACTTTCCTACTTTGTGTATTTTCAATCAAAACAACTTATAAATACATTAAACTAACTATATATATGATGTTTGAGGTGGTTATAACTTAAACTAGCATCAAACTACTCGTATTCATTCAATTTCAAGTAAAAAGGCCTAAAATGGCCTATATTAGCCTACATTTGGTTCTAACTTTCCTACTTTGTGTATTTTCAATCAAAACAACTTATAAATACATTAAACTAACTATATATATGATGTTTGAGGTGTTTATAACTTAAACTAACATCAAAGTACTCGTATTCAAACATTTTCAAGTAAAAAGGCCTAAAATGGCCTATATTAGCCTACATTTGGTTCTAACTTTCCTACTTTGTGTATTTTCAATCAAAACAACTTATAAATACATTAAACTAACTATATATATGATGTTTGAGGTGTTTATAACTTAAACTAACATCAAAGTACTCGTATTCAAACATTTTCAAGTAAAAAGGCCTAAAATGGCCTATATTAGCCTACATTTGGTTCTAACTTTCCTACTTTGTGTATTTTCAATCAAAACAACTTATAAATACATTAAACTAACTATATATATGATGTTTGAGGTGGTTATAACTTAAACTAGCATCAAACTACTCGTATTCATTCAATTTCAAGTAAAAAGGCCTAAAATGGCCTATATTAGCCTACATTTGGTTCTAACTTTCCTACTTTGTGTATTTTCAATCAAAACAACTTATAAATACATTAAACTAACTATATATATGATGTTTGAGGTGTTTATAACTTAAACTAACATCAAAGTACTCGTATTCAAACATTTTCAAGTAAAAAGGCCTAAAATGGCCTATATTAGCCTACATTTGGTTCTAACTTTCCTACTTTGTGTATTTTCAATCAAAACAACTTATAAATACATTAAACTAACTATATATATGATGTTTGAGGTGGTTATAACTTAAACTAGCATCAAACTACTCGTATTCATTCAATTTCAAGTAAAAAGGCCTAAAATGGCCTATATTAGCCTACATTTGGTTCTAACTTTCCTACTTTGTGTATTTTCAATCAAAACAACTTATAAATACATTAAACTAACTATATATATGATGTTTGAGGTGTTTATAACTTAAACTAACATCAAAGTACTCGTATTCAAACATTTTCAAGTAAAAAGGCCTAAAATGGCCTATATTAGCCTACATTTGGTTCTAACTTTCCTACTTTGTGTATTTTCAATCAAAACAACTTATAAATACATTAAACTAACTATATATATGATGTTTGAGGTGGTTATAACTTAAACTAGCATCAAACTACTCGTATTCATTCAATTTCAAGTAAAAAGGCCTAAAATGGCCTATATTAGCCTACATTTGGTTCTAACTTTCCTACTTTGTGTATTTTCAATCAAAACAACTTATAAATACATTAAACTAACTATATATATGATGTTTGAGGTGGTTATAACTTAAACTAGCATCAAACTACTCGTATTCATTCAATTTCAAGTAAAAAGGCCTAAAATGGCCTATATTAGCCTACATTTGGTTCTAACTTTCCTACTTTGTGTATTTTCAATCAAAACAACTTATAAATACATTAAACTAACTATATATATGATGTTTGAGGTGTTTATAACTTAAACTAACATCAAAGTACTCGTATTCAAACATTTTCAAGTAAAAAGGCCTAAAATGGCCTATATTAGCCTACATTTGGTTCTAACTTTCCTACTTTGTGTATTTTCAATCAAAACAACTTATAAATACATTAAACTAACTATATATATGATGTTTGAGGTGGTTATAACTTAAACTAGCATCAAACTACTCGTATTCATTCAATTTCAAGTAAAAAGGCCTAAAATGGCCTATATTAGCCTACATTTGGTTCTAACTTTCCTACTTTGTGTATTTTCAATCAAAACAACTTATAAATACATTAAACTAACTATATATATGATGTTTGAGGTGTTTATAACTTAAACTAACATCAAAGTACTCGTATTCAAACATTTTCAAGTAAAAAGGCCTAAAATGGCCTATATTAGCCTACATTTGGTTCTAACTTTCCTACTTTGTGTATTTTCAATCAAAACAACTTATAAATACATTAAACTAACTATATATATGATGTTTGAGGTGGTTATAACTTAAACTAGCATCAAACTACTCGTATTCATTCAATTTCAAGTAAAAAGGCCTAAAATGGCCTATATTAGCCTACATTTGGTTCTAACTTTCCTACTTTGTGTATTTTCAATCAAAACAACTTATAAATACATTAAACTAACTATATATATGATGTTTGAGGTGTTTATAACTTAAACTAACATCAAAGTACTCGTATTCAAACATTTTCAAGTAAAAAGGCCTAAAATGGCCTATATTAGCCTACATTTGGTTCTAACTTTCCTACTTTGTGTATTTTCAATCAAAACAACTTATAAATACATTAAACTAACTATATATATGATGTTTGAGGTGGTTATAACTTAAACTAGCATCAAACTACTCGTATTCATTCAATTTCAAGTAAAAAGGCCTAAAATGGCCTATATTAGCCTACATTTGGTTCTAACTTTCCTACTTTGTGTATTTTCAATCAAAACAACTTATAAATACATTAAACTAACTATATATATGATGTTTGAGGTGTTTATAACTTAAACTAACATCAAAGTACTCGTATTCAAACATTTTCAAGTAAAAAGGCCTAAAATGGCCTATATTAGCCTACATTTGGTTCTAACTTTCCTACTTTGTGTATTTTCAATCAAAACAACTTATAAATACATTAAACTAACTATATATATGATGTTTGAGGTGGTTATAACTTAAACTAGCATCAAACTACTCGTATTCATTCAATTTCAAGTAAAAAGGCCTAAAATGGCCTATATTAGCCTACATTTGGTTCTAACTTTCCTACTTTGTGTATTTTCAATCAAAACAACTTATAAATACATTAAACTAACTATATATATGATGTTTGAGGTGTTTATAACTTAAACTAACATCAAACTACTCGTATTCAAACATTTTCAAGTAAAAAGGCCTAAAATGGCCTATATTAGCCTACATTTGGTTCTAACTTTCCTACTTTGTGTATTTTCAATCAAAACAACTTATAAATACATTAAACTAACTATATATATGATGTTTGAGGTGGTTATAACTTAAACTAACATCAAACTACTCGTATTCAAACATTTTCAAGTAAAAAGGCCTAAAATGGCCTATATTAGCCTACATTTGGTTCTAACTTTCCTACTTTGTGTATTTTCAATCAAAACAACTTATAAATACATTAAACTAACTATATATATGATGTTTGAGGTGTTTATAACTTAAACTAACATCAAAGTACTCGTATTCAAACATTTTCAAGTAAAAAGGCCTAAAATGGCCTATATTAGCCTACATTTGGTTCTAACTTTCCTACTTTGTGTATTTTCAATCAAAACAACTTATAAATACATTAAACTAACTATATATATGATGTTTGAGGTGTTTATAACTTAAACTAACATCAAAGTACTCGTATTCAAACATTTTCAAGTAAAAAGGCCTAAAATGGCCTATATTAGCCTACATTTGGTTCTAACTTTCCTACTTTGTGTATTTTCAATCAAAACAACTTATAAATACATTAAACTAACTATATATATGATGTTTGAGGTGGTTATAACTTAAACTAGCATCAAACTACTCGTATTCATTCAATTTCAAGTAAAAAGGCCTAAAATGGCCTATATTAGCCTACATTTGGTTCTAACTTTCCTACTTTGTGTATTTTCAATCAAAACAACTTATAAATACATTAAACTAACTATATATATGATGTTTGAGGTGTTTATAACTTAAACTAACATCAAAGTACTCGTATTCAAACATTTTCAAGTAAAAAGGCCTAAAATGGCCTATATTAGCCTACATTTGGTTCTAACTTTCCTACTTTGTGTATTTTCAATCAAAACAACTTATAAATACATTAAACTAACTATATATATGATGTTTGAGGTGTTTATAACTTAAACTAACATCAAAGTACTCGTATTCAAACATTTTCAAGTAAAAAGGCCTAAAATGGCCTATATTAGCCTACATTTGGTTCTAACTTTCCTACTTTGTGTATTTTCAATCAAAACAACTTATAAATACATTAAACTAACTATATATATGATGTTTGAGGTGTTTATAACTTAAACTAACATCAAACTACTCGTATTCAAACATTTTCAAGTAAAAAGGCCTAAAATGGCCTATATTAGCCTACATTTGGTTCTAACTTTCCTACTTTGTGTATTTTCAATCAAAACAACTTATAAATACATTAAACTAACTATATATATGATGTTTGAGGTGGTTATAACTTAAACTAGCATCAAACTACTCGTATTCATTCAATTTCAAGTAAAAAGGCCTAAAATGGCCTATATTAGCCTACATTTGGTTCTAACTTTCCTACTTTGTGTATTTTCAATCAAAACAACTTATAAATACATTAAACTAACTATATATATGATGTTTGAGGTGTTTATAACTTAAACTAACATCAAAGTACTCGTATTCAAACATTTTCAAGTAAAAAGGCCTAAAATGGCCTATATTAGCCTACATTTGGTTCTAACTTTCCTACTTTGTGTATTTTCAATCAAAACAACTTATAAATACATTAAACTAACTATATATATGATGTTTGAGGTGGTTATAACTTAAACTAACATCAAAGTACTCGTATTCAAACATTTTCAAGTAAAAAGGCCTAAAATGGCCTATATTAGCCTACATTTGGTTCTAACTTTCCTACTTTGTGTATTTTCAATCAAAACAACTTATAAATACATTAAACTAACTATATATATGATGTTTGAGGTGTTTATAACTTAAACTAACATCAAAGTACTCGTATTCAAACATTTTCAAGTAAAAAGGCCTAAAATGGCCTATATTAGCCTACATTTGGTTCTAACTTTCCTACTTTGTGTATTTTCAATCAAAACAACTTATAAATACATTAAACTAACTATATATATGATGTTTGAGGTGGTTATAACTTAAACTAGCATCAAACTACTCGTATTCATTCAATTTCAAGTAAAAAGGCCTAAAATGGCCTATATTAGCCTACATTTGGTTCTAACTTTCCTACTTTGTGTATTTTCAATCAAAACAACTTATAAATACATTAAACTAACTATATATATGATGTTTGAGGTGGTTATAACTTAAACTAACATCAAACTACTCGTATTCAAACATTTTCAAGTAAAAAGGCCTAAAATGGCCTATATTAGCCTACATTTGGTTCTAACTTTCCTACTTTGTGTATTTTCAATCAAAACAACTTATAAATACATTAAACTAACTATATATATGATGTTTGAGGTGTTTATAACTTAAACTAACATCAAAGTACTCGTATTCAAACATTTTCAAGTAAAAAGGCCTAAAATGGCCTATATTAGCCTACATTTGGTTCTAACTTTCCTACTTTGTGTATTTTCAATCAAAACAACTTATAAATACATTAAACTAACTATATATATGATGTTTGAGGTGGTTATAACTTAAACTAGCATCAAACTACTCGTATTCATTCAATTTCAAGTAAAAAGGCCTAAAATGGCCTATATTAGCCTACATTTGGTTCTAACTTTCCTACTTTGTGTATTTTCAATCAAAACAACTTATAAATACATTAAACTAACTATATATATGATGTTTGAGGTGTTTATAACTTAAACTAACATCAAAGTACTCGTATTCAAACATTTTCAAGTAAAAAGGCCTAAAATGGCCTATATTAGCCTACATTTGGTTCTAACTTTCCTACTTTGTGTATTTTCAATCAAAACAACTTATAAATACATTAAACTAACTATATATATGATGTTTGAGGTGGTTATAACTTAAACTAGCATCAAACTACTCGTATTCATTCAATTTCAAGTAAAAAGGCCTAAAATGGCCTATATTAGCCTACATTTGGTTCTAACTTTCCTACTTTGTGTATTTTCAATCAAAACAACTTATAAATACATTAAACTAACTATATATATGATGTTTGAGGTGTTTATAACTTAAACTAACATCAAACTACTCGTATTCAAACATTTTCAAGTAAAAAGGCCTAAAATGGCCTATATTAGCCTACATTTGGTTCTAACTTTCCTACTTTGTGTATTTTCAATCAAAACAACTTATAAATACATTAAACTAACTATATATATGATGTTTGAGGTGTTTATAACTTAAACTAACATCAAAGTACTCGTATTCAAACATTTTCAAGTAAAAAGGCCTAAAATGGCCTATATTAGCCTACATTTGGTTCTAACTTTCCTACTTTGTGTATTTTCAATCAAAACAACTTATAAATACATTAAACTAACTATATATATGATGTTTGAGGTGGTTATAACTTAAACTAGCATCAAACTACTCGTATTCATTCAATTTCAAGTAAAAAGGCCTAAAATGGCCTATATTAGCCTACATTTGGTTCTAACTTTCCTACTTTGTGTATTTTCAATCAAAACAACTTATAAATACATTAAACTAACTATATATATGATGTTTGAGGTGGTTATAACTTAAACTAGCATCAAACTACTCGTATTCATTCAATTTCAAGTAAAAAGGCCTAAAATGGCCTATATTAGCCTACATTTGGTTCTAACTTTCCTACTTTGTGTATTTTCAATCAAAACAACTTATAAATACATTAAACTAACTATATATATGATGTTTGAGGTGGTTATAACTTAAACTAGCATCAAACTACTCGTATTCATTCAATTTCAAGTAAAAAGGCCTAAAATGGCCTATATTAGCCTACATTTGGTTCTAACTTTCCTACTTTGTGTATTTTCAATCAAAACAACTTATAAATACATTAAACTAACTATATATATGATGTTTGAGGTGGTTATAACTTAAACTAGCATCAAACTACTCGTATTCATTCAATTTCAAGTAAAAAGGCCTAAAATGGCCTATATTAGCCTACATTTGGTTCTAACTTTCCTACTTTGTGTATTTTCAATCAAAACAACTTATAAATACATTAAACTAACTATATATATGATGTTTGAGGTGGTTATAACTTAAACTAACATCAAACTACTCGTATTCATTCAATTTCAAGTAAAAAGGCCTAAAATGGCCTATATTAGCCTACATTTGGTTCTAACTTTCCTACTTTGTGTATTTTCAATCAAAACAACTTATAAATACATTAAACTAACTATATATATGATGTTTGGGGTGGTTATAACTTAAACTAGCATCAAACTACTCGTATTCATTCAATTTCAAGTAAAAAGGCCTAAAATGGCCTATATTAGCCTACATTTGGTTCTAACTTTCCTACTTTGTGTATTTTCAATCAAAACAACTTATAAATACATTAAACTAACTACATATATGATGTTTGAGGTGGTTATAACTTAAACTAGCATCAAACTACTCGTATTCATTCAATTTCAAGTAAAAAGGCCTAAAATGGCCTATATTAGCCTACATTTGGTTCTAACTTTCCTACTTTGTGTATTTTCAATCAAAACAACTTATAAATACATTAAACTAACTACATATATGATGTTTGAGGTGGTTATAACTTAAACTAGCATCAAACTACTCGTATTCATTCAATTTCAAGTAAAAAGGCCTAAAATGGCCTATATTAGCCTACATTTGGTTCTAACTTTCCTACTTTGTGTATTTTCAATCAAAACAACTTATAAATACATTAAACTAACTACATATATGATGTTTGAGGTGGTTATAACTTAAACTAGCATCAAACTACTCGTATTCATTCAATTTCAAGTAAAAAGGCCTAAAATGGCCTATATTAGCCTACATTTGGTTCTAACTTTCCTACTTTGTGTATTTTCAATCAAAACAACTTATAAATACATTAAACTAACTACATATATGATGTTTGAGGTGGTTATAACTTAAACTAGCATCAAACTACTCGTATTCATTCAATTTCAAGTAAAAAGGCCTAAAATGGCCTATATTAGCCTACATTTGGTTCTAACTTTCCTACTTTGTGTATTTTCAATCAAAACAACTTATAAATACATTAAACTAACTACATATATGATGTTTGAGGTGGTTATAACTTAAACTAGCATCAAACTACTCGTATTCATTCAATTTCAAGTAAAAAGGCCTAAAATGGCCTATATTAGCCTACATTTGGTTCTAACTTTCCTACTTTGTGTATTTTCAATCAAAACAACTTATAAATACATTAAACTAACTACATATATGATGTTTGAGGTGGTTATAACTTAAACTAGCATCAAACTACTCGTATTCATTCAATTTCAAGTAAAAAGGCCTAAAATGGCCTATATTAGCCTACATTTGGTTCTAACTTTCCTACTTTGTGTATTTTCAATCAAAACAACTTATAAATACATTAAACTAACTACATATATGATGTTTGAGGTGGTTATAACTTAAACTAGCATCAAACTACTCGTATTCATTCAATTTCAAGTAAAAAGGCCTAAAATGGCCTATATTAGCCTACATTTGGTTCTAACTTTCCTACTTTGTGTATTTTCAATCAAAACAACTTATAAATACATTAAACTAACTACATATATGATGTTTGAGGTGGTTATAACTTAAACTAGCATCAAACTACTCGTATTCATTCAATTTCAAGTAAAAAGGCCTAAAATGGCCTATATTAGCCTACATTTGGTTCTAACTTTCCTACTTTGTGTATTTTCAATCAAAACAACTTATAAATACATTAAACTAACTACATATATGATGTTTGAGGTGGTTATAACTTAAACTAGCATCAAACTACTCGTATTCATTCAATTTCAAGTAAAAAGGCCTAAAATGGCCTATATTAGCCTACATTTGGTTCTAACTTTCCTACTTTGTGTATTTTCAATCAAAACAACTTATAAATACATTAAACTAACTACATATATGATGTTTGAGGTGGTTATAACTTAAACTAGCATCAAACTACTCGTATTCATTCAATTTCAAGTAAAAAGGCCTAAAATGGCCTATATTAGCCTACATTTGGTTCTAACTTTCCTACTTTGTGTATTTTCAATCAAAACAACTTATAAATACATTAAACTAACTACATATATGATGTTTGAGGTGGTTATAACTTAAACTAGCATCAAACTACTCGTATTCATTCAATTTCAAGTAAAAAGGCCTAAAATGGCCTATATTAGCCTACATTTGGTTCTAACTTTCCTACTTTGTGTATTTTCAATCAAAACAACTTATAAATACATTAAACTAACTACATATATGATGTTTGAGGTGGTTATAACTTAAACTAGCATCAAACTACTCGTATTCATTCAATTTCAAGTAAAAAGGCCTAAAATGGCCTATATTAGCCTACATTTGGTTCTAACTTTCCTACTTTGTGTATTTTCAATCAAAACAACTTATAAATACATTAAACTAACTACATATATGATGTTTGAGGTGGTTATAACTTAAACTAGCATCAAACTACTCGTATTCATTCAATTTCAAGTAAAAAGGCCTAAAATGGCCTATATTAGCCTACATTTGGTTCTAACTTTCCTACTTTGTGTATTTTCAATCAAAACAACTTATAAATACATTAAACTAACTACATATATGATGTTTGAGGTGGTTATAACTTAAACTAGCATCAAACTACTCGTATTCATTCAATTTCAAGTAAAAAGGCCTAAAATGGCCTATATTAGCCTACATTTGGTTCTAACTTTCCTACTTTGTGTATTTTCAATCAAAACAACTTATAAATACATTAAACTAACTACATATATGATGTTTGAGGTGGTTATAACTTAAACTAGCATCAAACTACTCGTATTCATTCAATTTCAAGTAAAAAGGCCTAAAATGGCCTATATTAGCCTACATTTGGTTCTAACTTTCCTACTTTGTGTATTTTCAATCAAAACAACTTATAAATACATTAAACTAACTACATATATGATGTTTGAGGTGGTTATAACTTAAACTAGCATCAAACTACTCGTATTCATTCAATTTCAAGTAAAAAGGCCTAAAATGGCCTATATTAGCCTACATTTGGTTCTAACTTTCCTACTTTGTGTATTTTCAATCAAAACAACTTATAAATACATTAAACTAACTACATATATGATGTTTGAGGTGGTTATAACTTAAACTAGCATCAAACTACTCGTATTCATTCAATTTCAAGTAAAAAGGCCTAAAATGGCCTATATTAGCCTACATTTGGTTCTAACTTTCCTACTTTGTGTATTTTCAATCAAAACAACTTATAAATACATTAAACTAACTACATATATGATGTTTGAGGTGGTTATAACTTAAACTAGCATCAAACTACTCGTATTCATTCAATTTCAAGTAAAAAGGCCTAAAATGGCCTATATTAGCCTACATTTGGTTCTAACTTTCCTACTTTGTGTATTTTCAATCAAAACAACTTATAAATACATTAAACTAACTACATATATGATGTTTGAGGTGGTTATAACTTAAACTAGCATCAAACTACTCGTATTCATTCAATTTCAAGTAAAAAGGCCTAAAATGGCCTATATTAGCCTACATTTGGTTCTAACTTTCCTACTTTGTGTATTTTCAATCAAAACAACTTATAAATACATTAAACTAACTACATATATGATGTTTGAGGTGGTTATAACTTAAACTAGCATCAAACTACTCGTATTCATTCAATTTCAAGTAAAAAGGCCTAAAATGGCCTATATTAGCCTACATTTGGTTCTAACTTTCCTACTTTGTGTATTTTCAATCAAAACAACTTATAAATACATTAAACTAACTACATATATGATGTTTGAGGTGGTTATAACTTAAACTAGCATCAAACTACTCGTATTCATTCAATTTCAAGTAAAAAGGCCTAAAATGGCCTATATTAGCCTACATTTGGTTCTAACTTTCCTACTTTGTGTATTTTCAATCAAAACAACTTATAAATACATTAAACTAACTACATATATGATGTTTGAGGTGGTTATAACTTAAACTAGCATCAAACTACTCGTATTCATTCAATTTCAAGTAAAAAGGCCTAAAATGGCCTATATTAGCCTACATTTGGTTCTAACTTTCCTACTTTGTGTATTTTCAATCAAAACAACTTATAAATACATTAAACTAACTACATATATGATGTTTGAGGTGGTTATAACTTAAACTAGCATCAAACTACTCGTATTCATTCAATTTCAAGTAAAAAGGCCTAAAATGGCCTATATTAGCCTACATTTGGTTCTAACTTTCCTACTTTGTGTATTTTCAATCAAAACAACTTATAAATACATTAAACTAACTACATATATGATGTTTGAGGTGGTTATAACTTAAACTAGCATCAAACTACTCGTATTCATTCAATTTCAAGTAAAAAGGCCTAAAATGGCCTATATTAGCCTACATTTGGTTCTAACTTTCCTACTTTGTGTATTTTCAATCAAAACAACTTATAAATACATTAAACTAACTACATATATGATGTTTGGGGTGGTTATAACTTAAACTAGCATCAAACTACTCGTATTCATTCAATTTCAAGTAAAATGGCCTATATTAGCCTACATTTGGTTCTAACTTTCCTACTTTGTGTATTTTCAATCAAAACAACTTATAAATACATTAAACTAACTACATATATGATGTTTGGGGTGGTTATAACTTAAACTAGCATCAAACTACTCGTATTCATTCAATTTCAAGTTAAAAGGCCTAAAATGGCCTATATTAGCCTACATTTGGTTCTAACTTTCCTACTTTGTGTATTTTCAATCAAAACAACTTATAAATACATTAAACTAACTACATATATGATGTTTGAGGTGGTTATAACTTAAACTAGCATCAAACTACTCGTATTCATTCAATTTCAAGTAAAAAGGCCTAAAATGGCCTATATTAGCCTACATTTGGTTCTAACTTTCCTACTTTGTGTATTTTCAATCAAAACAACTTATAAATACATTAAACTAACTACATATATGATGTTTGAGGTGGTTATAACTTAAACTAGCATCAAACTACTCGTATTCATTCAATTTCAAGTAAAAAGGCCTAAAATGGCCTATATTAGCCTACATTTGGTTCTAACTTTCCTACTTTGTGTATTTTCAATCAAAACAACTTATAAATACATTAAACTAACTACATATATGATGTTTGAGGGTGGTTATAACTTAAACTAGCATCAAACTACTCGTATTCATTCAATTTCAAGTTAAAAGGCCTAAAATGGCCTATATTAGCCTACATTTGGTTCTAACTTTCCTACTTTGTGTATTTTCAATCAAAACAACTTATAAATACATTAAACTAACTACATATATGATGTTTGAGGTGGTTATAACTTAAACTAGCATCAAACTACTCGTATTCATTCAATTTCAAGTAAAAAGGCCTAAAATGGCCTATATTAGCCTACATTTGGTTCTAACTTTCCTACTTTGTGTATTTTCAATCAAAACAACTTATAAATACATTAAACTAACTACATATATGATGTTTGAGGTGGTTATAACTTAAACTAGCATCAAACTACTCGTATTCATTCAATTTCAAGTAAAAAGGCCTAAAATGGCCTATATTAGCCTACATTTGGTTCTAACTTTCCTACTTTGTGTATTTTCAATCAAAACAACTTATAAATACATTAAACTAACTACATATATGATGTTTGAGGTGGTTATAACTTAAACTAGCATCAAACTACTCGTATTCATTCAATTTCAAGTAAAAAGGCCTAAAATGGCCTATATTAGCCTACATTTGGTTCTAACTTTCCTACTTTGTGTATTTTCAATCAAAACAACTTATAAATACATTAAACTAACTACATATATGATGTTTGGGGTGGTTATAACTTAAACTAGCATCAAACTACTCGTATTCATTCAATTTCAAGTAAAAAGGCCTAAAATGGCCTATATTAGCCTACATTTGGTTCTAACTTTCCTACTTTGTGTATTTTCAATCAAAACAACTTATAAATACATTAAACTAACTACATATATGATGTTTGAGGTGGTTATAACTTAAACTAGCATCAAACTACTCGTATTCATTCAATTTCAAGTAAAAAGGCCTAAAATGGCCTATATTAGCCTACATTTGGTTCTAACTTTCCTACTTTGTGTATTTTCAATCAAAACAACTTATAAATACATTAAACTAACTACATATATGATGTTTGAGGTGGTTATAACTTAAACTAGCATCAAACTACTCGTATTCATTCAATTTCAAGTAAAAAGGCCTAAAATGGCCTATATTAGCCTACATTTGGTTCTAACTTTCCTACTTTGTGTATTTTCAATCAAAACAACTTATAAATACATTAAACTAACTACATATATGATGTTTGAGGTGGTTATAACTTAAACTAGCATCAAACTACTCGTATTCATTCAATTTCAAGTAAAAAGGCCTAAAATGGCCTATATTAGCCTACATTTGGTTCTAACTTTCCTACTTTGTGTATTTTCAATCAAAACAACTTATAAATACATTAAACTAACTACATATATGATGTTTGGGGTGGTTATAACTTAAACTAGCATCAAACTACTCGTATTCATTCAATTTCAAGTAAAAAGGCCTAAAATGGCCTATATTAGCCTACATTTGGTTCTAACTTTCCTACTTTGTGTATTTTCAATCAAAACAACTTATAAATACATTAAACTAACTACATATATGATGTTTGAGGTGGTTATAACTTAAACTAGCATCAAACTACTCGTATTCATTCAATTTCAAGTAAAAAGGCCTAAAATGGCCTATATTAGCCTACATTTGGTTCTAACTTTCCTACTTTGTGTATTTTCAATCAAAACAACTTATAAATACATTAAACTAACTACATATATGATGTTTGGGGTGGTTATAACTTAAACTAGCATCAAACTACTCGTATTCATTCAATTTCAAGTAAAAAGGCCTAAAATGGCCTATATTAGCCTACATTTGGTTCTAACTTTCCTACTTTGTGTATTTTCAATCAAAACAACTTATAAATACATTAAACTAACTACATATATGATGTTTGAGGTGGTTATAACTTAAACTAGCATCAAACTACTCGTATTCATTCAATTTCAAGTAAAAAGGCCTAAAATGGCCTATATTAGCCTACATTTGGTTCTAACTTTCCTACTTTGTGTATTTTCAATCAAAACAACTTATAAATACATTAAACTAACTACATATATGATGTTTGGGGTGGTTATAACTTAAACTAGCATCAAACTACTCGTATTCATTCAATTTCAAGTAAAAAGGCCTAAAATGGCCTATATTAGCCTACATTTGGTTCTAACTTTCCTACTTTGTGTATTTTCAATCAAAACAACTTATAAATACATTAAACTAACTACATATATGATGTTTGAGGTGGTTATAACTTAAACTAGCATCAAACTACTCGTATTCATTCAATTTCAAGTAAAAAGGCCTAAAATGGCCTATATTAGCCTACATTTGGTTCTAACTTTCCTACTTTGTGTATTTTCAATCAAAACAACTTATAAATACATTAAACTAACTACATATATGATGTTTGGGGTGGTTATAACTTAAACTAGCATCAAACTACTCGTATTCATTCAATTTCAAGTAAAAAGGCCTAAAATGGCCTATATTAGCCTACATTTGGTTCTAACTTTCCTACTTTGTGTATTTTCAATCAAAACAACTTATAAATACATTAAACTAACTACATATATGATGTTTGAGGTGGTTATAACTTAAACTAGCATCAAACTACTCGTATTCATTCAATTTCAAGTAAAAAGGCCTAAAATGGCCTATATTAGCCTACATTTGGTTCTAACTTTCCTACTTTGTGTATTTTCAATCAAAACAACTTATAAATACATTAAACTAACTACATATATGATGTTTGGGGTGGTTATAACTTAAACTAGCATCAAACTACTCGTATTCATTCAATTTCAAGTAAAAAGGCCTAAAATGGCCTATATTAGCCTACATTTGGTTCTAACTTTCCTACTTTGTGTATTTTCAATCAAAACAACTTATAAATACATTAAACTAACTACATATATGATGTTTGAGGTGGTTATAACTTAAACTAGCATCAAACTACTCGTATTCATTCAATTTCAAGTAAAAAGGCCTAAAATGGCCTATATTAGCCTACATTTGGTTCTAACTTTCCTACTTTGTGTATTTTCAATCAAAACAACTTATAAATACATTAAACTAACTACATATATGATGTTTGGGGTGGTTATAACTTAAACTAGCATCAAACTACTCGTATTCATTCAATTTCAAGTAAAAAGGCCTAAAATGGCCTATATTAGCCTACATTTGGTTCTAACTTTCCTACTTTGTGTATTTTCAATCAAAACAACTTATAAATACATTAAACTAACTACATATATGATGTTTGAGGTGGTTATAACTTAAACTAGCATCAAACTACTCGTATTCATTCAATTTCAAGTAAAAAGGCCTAAAATGGCCTATATTAGCCTACATTTGGTTCTAACTTTCCTACTTTGTGTATTTTCAATCAAAACAACTTATAAATACATTAAACTAACTACATATATGATGTTTGAGGTGGTTATAACTTAAACTAGCATCAAACTACTCGTATTCATTCAATTTCAAGTAAAAAGGCCTAAAATGGCCTATATTAGCCTACATTTGGTTCTAACTTTCCTACTTTGTGTATTTTCAATCAAAACAACTTATAAATACATTAAACTAACTACATATATGATGTTTGAGGTGGTTATAACTTAAACTAGCATCAAACTACTCGTATTCATTCAATTTCAAGTAAAAAGGCCTAAAATGGCCTATATTAGCCTACATTTGGTTTAACTTTTCAATCATATTTGTCTATAAATATATGTTTAGAAGTATGTACCGAGATTTGCTTTGATTTCTTGTTTGCTGGAATTTCTCCTTTTCCAGGAACAGTCTTGAAATGAGTCCCCCCTGCCCTCTCCCCCCTCACAACCTGCAGGCCCTCCTGCCCCTCCCCCCTGCCCTCCCCCCTGGCTGGCATGCAGCCTCCCCCTCCCCCCCTCACACCTGCGACCCTCCCGCCCCTCCCCCTTGCCTTCCCCCCTCACTCCCCCCGGCGGCCAGCAAGCCCCCTCCCCCCCCCCCCTCCCCCCCACGCCCTACATCCCTCCCTGCCCTCCCCCGCCTTCCCCCCCACTCTCCCCCTGCTGGCCTGCTTCCCCCCGCCCTCCCCCCTCACGCTGCAGGGCCCTCCCCTGCCCCTCCCCTGCCCCCCCCCTGTGGCATGCGCCCCCCGCCCTCCCCCCACTCAGCCTGCGACCCTCCCGCCCCTCCCCCGCCTTCCCCCTCACTCCCCCTGGCGCTTGCAGGCCCCCTCCCCTCCCCCCGCCCTCCCCACCCCTCACACCCTCTACGGCCCTCCCCGCCCTCCCCCTTCCTTCCCCCCCTCACTCTCCCCCTGCCGGTCCGCCTCCCCCGCCCCTCCGCCCCCTCACAGCCTGCAGGCCCTCCCGCCCTCCCCCCGCCCTCCCCCCTGGCGGCATGCGCCCCGCCCCCCCCCCCCCCTCCCCCCTGCACATGCGACCCTCCTGCCCTCCCCCCCTTCCCTCCCCCTCACTCCCCCTGCCGGCCTGCAGCCCCCTCCCCTCCCCCCTACCCTCCCCCCCACAGCCTACAGCCCCTCCCGCCCTCCCCCCGCCTTCCCCCCTCACTCCCCCTGGCGGCTGCAGCCCCCTCCCTCCCCCGCGCCTCCCCCCCCACAGCCTGCTGGCCCCTCCCGCCCCTCCCCCTTCCCCCCCTCACTCCCCCTGGCGGCTGCGCAGCCCCCTCCCCCCCCCCTTTTGTTAGAATGTTAGTGTTAGTGAAATAGGGAGAACCAATAAAAACGAATAAACTCCATACAAATAAAGAGCATATATGAGATTTTATCAAAAAAATCCATTGACATAATGTAAAGTTATAAAATTATAGATCATATTCATATAGAGTCCCTTGTATGTCTACACAACACATTACTAGACATACTAATTACGTAATTAAATAAACCTTTCAAAAGCAAGAATAACAATGTCTAGGTTACTCAAACAGGTAGGCTTGCAGGTGCAGAATGGATCATGTTACTCAACAACAGTAAGAAAAACTACAGATGGAAATGTCATGACAAGTAATCTTCAACATTTCATTACAAAAGTCCTATATTTTTATTGAAATGTTGTCCTTAATACAAGCTATGATATACTCAAACAAATCAAAGTGAATTCCCATCCTCGCTTAGTTCATCATCACTATCGTCATCCCAAAAACCATCATCGTCATCGTCATCATCCTCGCTTTCTCCGGACTCGAAACTAGACTCTTCTTCATCATCACCTGATGGGGCTTCAAACAAAATTTCTTCGTCATCTCCTTCAACACACTCGACATCATTACCACCTTCATAATCGGGAATATCATTTGGATCACAAAGCGTTGGAGTCCCAACACTTGTCTCCTGAAGGAAGTCGAAGTCAACCGGAGCATCAATCACAGACCTTGCCTTTGTCCTAAACACAGCCCACCATTGAGCACGATCTCTTTTCAAGCTTGGGTACGGTGCGAAATATACTTGGCTAACCTGGTATGATAGCACAAAGGGATCAAACTTGGGGTATTTCTTGGTGTGGTTGACTTCAACTAGCTTGTATTGATCGATGTTCATTCCCCTCACATTGTCCATCCAATTGCACTTGAACAAAACAGTGCTATATTGACTACGAGCACCGGTAAACTTCAATTCTATAACATCATCTAGAATCCCAAAGAAATCACTCCCACCGTCATTAGACACACACACTCCATAATTCATGGTGGATTTGTGGTTGCTTGATGCTTTTGTTTGGAAATTGTATCCATTAACATAGTATCTATTCCAAGTACGAACTAATGTCGAAGGACCCATTGCCAAAGCAAACAGTACATCATCATTGGGTTTGTCTTGAATAACCTATTGAAATTCATTCATATTGTTAATACATTAACATTTCTTGAATAACCTATTGAATAACCTATAGTCACACAAACTCACTTTCGATCTAAACCAATCAAAATATTCTGCTTCATGTTGCACCCACACATCTTCCCTACGTAGAGTAGGTCGAATTTGAAGAATGTGGTCCTCGAAATCCCTTACAAACATAACAATTGTTAATGTCTAAATTTAAAATGAAAGTTAAATTTATAAATAATATGATTAATAACAAGTGTTTTACTTCTCAAATTCTTGTAAGATGCCTGTATTTGCTAACACATATAGGTGTGCACGTTGTAGTTCCACTTCAGTTAAAAATCGTGTTCCTCCTGCATTAGACGGCCGACCACAATTAACCCTGAATAGCTCTGGGACAGTTTCGTCGAGCATCCTATCAAGTTCATCATTTACATTACGGCCTGAATCTCATGTCTTAGTATCCACTCCTTGCTGAAAGTAGTTTGAACAGAAGTTTGCAATCTCTTCACACAAGTACGCATTACAAATAGAACCCTCCGCACAAGCCTTGTTACCAATTTTGCGTTTCAAATGATTGAGGAACCTAAGAAGGTGGTTATCAAAAAGAGTTACACAATTGCGAACAACAATAAAAAAGGATATATGAAAATGAAGGATAAGGTACCTTTCAAAGGGATACATCCAACGGTATTGCACGGGACCACATAGCCTAGCTTCGCGTGGAAGGTGAACTGGTAAGTGTTCCATGGAATTGAAGAATGATGGTGGGAAAATCTTTTCGAGTTTACAAAGGATCTCGGCTATGTCCTTTTCCAACCTTTCCATGTCACTTACTGTGATGGTGGAGCAACACAAATCACGGAAAAAAAGGCTAATCTCAGTGACAACTTTCCATACATGAACCGGAAGCAACTCCTTTAATGCAATCGGCAATAATCTTTCCATGAAGACATGACAGTCATGGCTTTTCATACTGTGCAGCTTACCGGACTGCATGTCCACACATCTTGTTAAGTCGGAAGCATAGCCATCGGGAAATTTCAAATCTCGACCCAGTTGCATAATACTTTCCTTTGGGACTTGTCCAGTGCGAAAGGTGCTTTTGGTGGAGTTTCTTTTCCGTTCGCATCCTTGGTGACATGAAGTTGAGGCCTTTTGCACAATTTAGCAATGTCTTTTCTAGATGCAACGGTGTCTGCTGTCTGTTTTTTCACATCCATAATCGTGTGAATGAGTTGGTCGAAGAAGTTTTTCTCAATGTGCATAACGTCAAGGTTGTGACGAAGATGCGGATATTTCCAGTATGGGAGCTCCCAAAGACGAGCTTTGTTTGAACCACCCATTTTTCAACTTTTTCAAAGCGTTAAGTGCATCTCGGTCCATCTCGTAGCCTTTGGCAAGTCTTTAACACATGACCACAATTCTTCCCCAGACATGATGTGTGGTGGAGACCCTTTTTCAACCTTATTTCTGCAAAAAGCTACTTTGTTTTTACGAAAAGGATGATCTTCAGGAAGAAATTGACGGTGACAATCAAACCAAGAAACTTTACCCCCATGCTCGAGCCAAAAAGCTTTGGATTTATCCATACAATAAGGACAAGCCTTTTTCCCAGCGGTAGACCAGCCAAATAGCATACCGTAAGCAGGAAAATCATTTATTGTCCAAAGAATGGCGGCACGCATATTGAAATTTTGTTTCCTAGAAATGTCATAAGTAGTTGCTCCAACATCCCATAATTGCTTCAATTCCTCGATTAAGGGTTGCATGTACACATCCAAGTTTCCCTTCGGATTTTTAGGACCAGGAACGAGCAACGAAAGGAACATGAAGGGTTTTTTCATGCACATAGATGGCGGCAAGTTGTAGGGGGTTAAGATGACCGGCCAACATGAATATTGACCCCCAAACTTTCCATGTGGACCAAACCCATCGGTACACAAACCGAGCCGGACATTCCTAGGCTCAGATGCAAATTCGCCAAATGATCTATCCAAATGCTTCCAAGCTTCACTGTCGCTAGGGTGAGCCATTTTGTCTTCGACTCTTGGATTTTTGGCATGCCATGTCATTTCTTCAGCAACGTTCTTTGTTGCATACAACCTCTGCAATCTCGGTGTGATTGGGAAATAAATCAAAACTTTCATTGGAACTAAAGACCCCTTAGAAGTCCTCTTGTATCTGTCGCTATCGCACACTCTACATCTGTCCAAGTGTGCATCGGTTCTCCAAAACAAAGATACAACCTTTGGGGCAAGCATGAATCTTCTCGTGGGGAAGCTCTAATCCCTCCAAGATCTTCTTCGTATCGTAAAAGTGTTCCTCATGTTGTTGTTGCTAGGTATTGCTTCTTTCATTAATGAAGCAAAAGCATCAACACACCTATGTGGCAAATTGTACTCACACTTCAAAGATACGATTCTAGATGCCATTTCCAACATAGACATGGAGCTCCCGTCGTACAACGGTTCCTCAGAAGCCTTTAATAGGTCAAGAAACACCTTTGCTTGAGGATTAGGCTCCTCCTCCATTCCACTAGGCTCTTCAACAATGGGACGGTTCCGGGTTATTCCCAAGAGCATCGAAAACCATTTCACGGTACGGATTAGATAGCTCTTATGCGGGTTGAGGTAACTCTTCACCATGAGAATACCAACCGTAGTAATCAGGTATAAAGCCCTTGCTATACAAATGCACTTTAACCGTGTCTGCGTCATGCATACGTCTGTTCTTGCATTTCGGACACGGACATCTAACTTCATCCTTACCTGGGGTTTCGGGATTGACTTTGCAAAAATCAATGAATTCATCAACCCCCCTCAAGAACTCGGGCCTCAAGTTACGCACATTGTCATATCTATCATACATCCACCAACGCTCCTTCCGTTTCATGGTGACCAATTCTACAATTCTAAACCATTTCAATGACAATACTCATTAACAACCAACATACGTACAATTAAAACATATTTGTGAAATACATATAGGGCCTAAAATGATGTCCAAAGGTCCTTATCACTCCAACCTAACCCATTCTTCGACGTCTAACCCCACTAGTGAATGTATGCCAACTATTCGCTTCTATGTAAATTCCGGCAGCATTTCCCATGAGTTCTCCAAGTACACAATGTCAGCTTCGTAAAAGCTTACATATGTACCCAGAGAACAACATAGAGAAACAACATCACCGGAAATTACATAGAATAGAACAAAAGGCATACATTCACCACCTAAATGAGGTCAAACGTCGAAGAACAGTCCCAATCGGGGACTATTCAAGATATACTCCTAATGAGTATACCTTGAACGGGTATCTAGGCACATGATGATGCAAACATATTTATTTAAACACTTAACTTTAATTTATAACCTCATCCAAACTATTTCCACGAAAACAAATATGTTAAAAACAATATAAACAATTTAAATAGTGTAAACTAGATAAAGGAATGTGCAATAACTAAATTATTGTCATAATTATATAGTTTTTAACTTTTATAACCTTTAATAAACGAACCACTATAAAAACTATTGTGATAATTATATAGTAACTTAAACTTATACAATTAAAGTAACTTAATCTTCAAAGTAATATAAACTAAAAAATTATATAGTTTTTAACATTCTCTAAACAAACGAAAAATTGCATTATATTTCATGATGAAAAACTTACACAAAAATTAAAATTTAGAATTTACATGAACGAAAACAATATAAATTGAAGACAAAATATGGTAAAAAATTGCTACTAACCTTACAATTAAGCCAAAGAGAAACACCAAAGTGCTACGTAATCCTACATCATGTAGAAAATCAATTATTCAACGGCACCTTTAAGCGTCAATTTCTACTAAACGAGCAACTCCAATAATAAGTAACTAAAATGAACTATGAACTTTGATTAAAGAAATCACTAAAATCTTTGATTAAGCGTCAATTTCTACTAAACGAGCAACACCAAATCACTAAAATCTGACTATGAAATTATATGAAAAAATAATAAGTAGTATGAACTTTGATTAAAGAAATGATTTAATATAAGATCAAACACTTAAATGAAGAAATATACATAAAATAAAGCAAGACTAACAAAATGTGAGTAAAAAACTGACAAAAACAAGATTCGAATTTTTAGGAGAAATAACAAGAATTAGCAAAAACTTAATTTTCTGGGTTTAGTTTCATGAGTACACAAATTATTAAAAAAAAAAAAAAGATATTGGCACTGCTTACCACCGGCAAAATGTAGGTCCGGCAAGAGTCGATGCAACTTCGTCGCCCAAGGTCGTCGCCTGAAGTTCACTTCTCTCACGAGGAACAAAACCCAATTGTTAGGGTTCATGAGTACAAAAATTTTTAAAAAAAAGGAGAAAGTAAAGCTTACCGCCGGCGAAGTGAGGTGGAGGTGGGTTTCGTCGCTGCCGGTGGCTGGAGGAAGGAGGAAAGGCAGGTGGAGGTGGTTTCGTCGCTGCTGTGCTCGCCCAAAGTCTTTCCCTCCTTTTTTTTTTTTGTTGAAAATAAAACCCGATGAAACACCAGATTCAATTAACCCCCCCCCCTTCAGAAATCAACGACCGTTTCTAACCGTCGCCCAAGCTAAAAAACATTCTGCTTTAATTCCGCAAATTCAACGACCGCTGTTAGCCGTCGTTAATTATCAACGACAGCTACACCGTCGTTATATGATATAAAAGCAGACGGTAATCAACGACGGCTTAAAGCCGTCGCTTAATATGGATTTACCGACGGTTTTCCTAGCCGTCGCTGATAGGCCGTCGTTATTTTGTGATTTTCTTGTAGTGATCTGAGGGGAAAGAGGAAGAACAAAGCAGCGACTTAGCGAAATTTCTGAAATTTGGGGATTAGGGTTTCTAAAATTTGGGGCTTATGGTTTCTAAAGAGAAAGGAGAGCCCCTCTCTCTAGAATTTTTCTTTCTACTATTTTTTTTCTTTCTACTATTTTTTTTCTTTCTCCCGCTATTTTATAATATATCTCTCTCTTTCTCACACTTTCTCTATTAATAAATTTTTTATCACTATCTTAATTCACATATATCTTTTTCTTAAAATCACGTCGAATAAAAAAGATTAAAAAAGTGGGTTATGAGCGGAACCTACCTTTCCTTTTTTATTTTAATTTGTTTTATAATAACATAAATATAAAGTGGAAAAAAATAAATGAATAAAAATATTTAAAAAGGAACATTAATTATTACCAGTTTTACACTCTGTAATTAAGGATGCTAATCGAGTAAATTGCCAACAAAGCCATGTCGGCTCAAACTTGATAACCAAACTACTTTGCTTGGCACGAGTTGTTAAGCATTGTTATTAGTATATGAATCTGGATCTCACAATCAAACGGTTCAACGATTCTAAAGGATGTACCACTTGTCGATTCTTGATAGGATCTTTCTTGGATAAAAATAAAAAATAATAATGCTAGGATCTAAATATATTGTATGATATTACAATCAAACAATCTAATCTTATATTTGTTGAGTATTTGAGTTAATAATGAACTCTTCTTAGTTCTTACATGTCTCTTTATTACTATTTAGTTTATATACGCTTAAGTTTAACGTAATCAGTAATGTTGTTGCGAAAAGTTATGGAAGCCAACGTCTTACTAGCCTTTTTTATTAACGTTTTTTTCTCTCAATTAGTTATTCATCAATGTTACAAAAAATTGATTCAAACAGACATTCATACTTATTTTTAATTTCTTAAATATGTTTTTCTTAAATCAATATTTCGTTGGTTTTTTAGTTATTTGTTCATCATTGTTCGAATATAGAATTGAGAGAAGGGAATATAAAGCAAAAGAAATATTGTACTCAAATAAAGTGGAAGAATTCGTGTATCAGGTTCAATCGTTGAATATTAATAAAGTGGAAGAGTTTGATTTATATAATAGAGATTACTGAATAATAATCAACATTTAGGTTTTAAAATATTATCAGTATAATTATTAATATGAAATTCAAGTTTTTATAATCAACATATAATTTGTCACATATGAAATTCATTCACATATAATTTAATTTTTTTATCAGAGTATTTCTACATGTTTAAGAACAGAAAATCATTCTCCTTAATTTAATATTTAATTGAAATTTTAAATTCAATTTCATTGTTAATATGTTCAATATATATGGCAAGTAGGAAGAAGAAAAATTTATTTAATATGTATGGCAATTTAAATTAATTAAGGGTATATCAGACTTTGTAAAGGGGACACTATCTTCCTCCCCCCCTTCACTTATATAATGGAGATAATTTTATCAACAATATACCACTTGAAGTTGATCGTAGCTAAAATCACTAATTAACAACGTTTTACATGAATAACTATCAATCATATAGTAAAACTTTTGCTTTTGCATTTAACTGTAAACTTGAGACTCTTCATGTATATCGACTTATGTGAGCAATGACATACTCCCTCTGTTTTTTTTTTATCTTTCTCACTTTCCTGTGCGCGTCTCCCAATGCACATTTTTGAACGTAAATATCTTCAATTATATATTAGTAAAAAATATAACGATTGAATATTAATAAAGTATTGACTGAGACGAATCAAACAAGACCCCACATGACTATATTTTTTTCTTATAAATTGAAAAAAATTGAGATAATTCTCTCTAAGTATGAATAGTGTCAAGATTCCAAGTGAGAAGGATAAAGAAATAGAGGGAGTACTTTTTAGTATTTCAGTTGCATAAAAAACATGGTTCTTATTTTTTCTAATATTATAATTACCTATTTCACTATTGAGTAGATCTTACAGTCCTATAATCTGATTTTGCGAAATCTAACGAATCTCCAATTTGAGATAGGAGATTGATCTTGACAAAGCGAGGTATATTTCTAAACTCGTGCTCATTAAGCTATACTTGTAACTTGATTCGAACTCGCCAGCTCGTATAAGCCTAATCATAAGTTCTATATATGATAGTTTAGGTGAGTTATATGATTATATCATCTTATAACTTAACTTGATTAGTAATACCAAAATCAACTTGAATTTTTTTTTTTTTTAATTAATATAGTTTTCTTATCAATAATAATATAAAAAATTTATCGAGTTGTTCCCGACTTTATCAAGTCAAGTGGGGATATACTCAACTTGACTCACTATATCGCGAGTCATTGGCGAGTAGCTCGACGCGATTAACACCCTAATCCACAGCTAAGTTTGTTATTAGGCAGCTCATAAGTCATAAGTTGGACAACCGAAATTATACCTCAAAGCAGATCTGAATTAGCTAACTGCTTATAGCATGTTAAGTGAGACGTATAGAGTGTTAGCATGCAATACAATCCACCGACAAAGACACACGTATCGAGCAGCAACGGGTTAATCCACTGACGTATTGCCGCAATATGAGGACGACGTACTGACGTAGGTAGTAAGGTACGTGTCTGAGAGTGGTGAACGTGTCGTGAATCGCGGAGCAATATACTAGTACTAGTATTACTAGTAAAAAGACTGAGTACGAGGTTAGATGTACTGTTCTGATACTCTTCCTTTAGTTTTCAGAGTTCTAACATTGGAAACAAAATCTAAGAAGATCATGCAATGACATGAACATGATGCCAAAGATCAGATTCATTGGATTTATTTATACTTTTTTATGGTGAAATTTGCTTAAAATCTTAAAATTTCTTTTACTAAATTATACCTACTCCATTTTTTTTTTACTTCTCCCGACTTGATATTTAGGCCCTATTCTTTTGGACTTATTTTCAGCAAAAATAAGTAAAAATATATTAAGTTTAGCAAAAATAAGTAAAAATAAGTTCAGTTCAGCCAAAATAAGTTCAGTTCAGCAAAAATAAGTTCAGTTCAGCCAAAATAAGTTCAGTTCAGCAAAAATAAGTTCAGTCTTGTCTAATGTTGTAATTATTATTTTTGTTTTCAATATTACTATTACTATTGTTATTATAATTATTAATATTATAATTAAAATAACGATGAATTTGTATTTTTTATTTTTTTATTTTTTATTTATTATTTAGTATTTATTATTTATTAATTATTAATATTATTATTTATTATTATTTATTATTTATTATTTATTATTTATTATTTATTATTTATTATTATTTATTATTTATTATTTATTATTTATTATTTATTATTTATTATTTATTATTTATTATTTATTATTTATTATTTATTATTTATTATTTATTATTTATTATTTATTATTTATTATTATTATTATTATTATTATTTTATTTTATTTTAATTATTTATTATTATTATTATTGATTATTTTTTATTTATTATTATTATTATTATTATTATTATTATTATTATTCTTATTACTATTACTGTTTTATCCACTTGTCCAACAAGTAAGCTGTAGGCTTAGCTTCCTTGTCGAGCAAGTAAATTAGTATCTTGAGTGTTCTTCAGATGGAGACTTGTGCAACAATGCCTGAATTAGCTTAATCCTTAGCCTTGGCTTCGCTCCCGAACCTGCACAAAGGGACCCACCCTGGAGGTTTGGGTGGTGGTTCCCCCTCCGATGCTTAAGTCAGTTATCAGGAGTAGTAAGAGAAAGTAGAGCTAGAAAGAGAAAGTGAGAGAGAATTTTATCAGAGTAACTTTGCACTGTTTGCATTGAATGTGTTTTCTCCTGATTTCAAGGGTATTTATAGTGATAGCAAGTTGACAGCTAACCTTAAAAACTGACCTACGATTGTGGCCTCTGATTGGCTGAGGAATCAGATCATGACACATGGCAGACAATGACTGGGGGATGTCTATTAACCACTCTCCTTCGACCATTTGGCACCGCTGGGGCTCGACTGTTGGGCCGAATTTGATCCTTTTAACTCAGCTGAGTGTAGCCCAGAGATTCAAGGCTTTTCTCTTCTTTTACTAAGGTGACACGTGTACGGCCCTGATGAGCCCAAGTGTCTAAAAGAGAGCCATCGATGTTAGACTACAACATTTGCCCCTAAAAGGGCTTTTACTGTTGGCCCATCTGACGGTTAAGGCCCTTTTACACTCAAGGTAGTTTAATTTGAAATGAAGTGGCGCGCCTTCTCCTGTGTTATACCGGTCATATTAGACCGTGGGATTCTCTTTTCGGTCATTCTTGACCGGCTGCGCAGGTTTCTTATTCCTCTATAAATATCCTTGGTGTGAAAACATTCAATCATTTAACACCCCGAACAAATTTTTCTAGAGAGAGAAGCTCTGCAATTTTCTAGAGAGAGAGAGATCGTCCGGCTTTCAAAGATCCTTCACCGAATTTCCCGGACGTTCTTAGCAGGTATCGTTTCTTTGATCCTTTCATTCTTCTTTATTCTTTATTTTTTCTTAGAAAATCAATAAAATGGAATCATCTTCGTCAAATAATCCTAGCCGACCAAGAGCTTGTCTTGACCCTAGAACCGATACTTCTTCTTCGGCACATTCTAGAGTTGGGCCTCTTCTGGCCGAGTACATATTTTTTCATAGTTTTGGCCGAGAAAGTCAGACGACCAGTCTTTACCTGTGCAGGGTAATCTGGCGCGTGTCAAGCAAACGGCCCGTCTAAGACGAAAAGCAATAATTCCATCAAATAGCTCGGATATGGAGGAATCAACTGGACGGGTGCCAGATGAGGCAAGAGAGGTCCAAAGTGCTCAGTCTTTGGACAGGCCTCCTTTCGACCATGATGCGAAACGTCGAAATAAAAACGAGACCGCACTTGGCCGGGACGCCGATACGGCGGAGATCGGCGAAGGTAATAATGGTAGCGATCCTGAGGCTGCCGAAGAATCAGACGAGGCCTCTACCACCTCGTCGGAGATTAGAAGACGTTTAGGTCCCCTTTCTGATCCTGGCTTCATTTTAGTTAACCGTAAGTGGTTAGAGAAACTAGGACCATACCCTAATTTCTTGTCGTCTTTCATGCCCATGCCGGGCTTCTCCTTTGTCATTCCTAATAACGACGCGACGATCTTGAGTGCTCCCAGGAGCCATTTCGCCATCTATAAACTGGCCTTAGATGCTGGATTGATGTTTCCTCTCCACGACTTCGTAGAATAAGTGCTGCAGCACTACCACATCGGCCATAATAAGCTGGCACCAAACGCTTGGCACAACATCCTGACGTTTATTGCCGTCTGCGAGCTACGCGGCCTAGCCTTTTCCCTTCAAGCCTTTACCCATATCCATTATGCGTCTAAGGTACCTGGGGCTATGGACGGAGCATGGCTCAGCATCTGCAACCGTCCAGGCTTCATGACAGCTTGGGGGAAATCGTCAAAGATGCACGATTGGAAAGCCGATTTCATGTTTTTACGGGCGTCCAGCTACTATGTCACAGAGAGCTACAGATATTATAATAGATCCGTCACTAATACTGGACGGAAGCGGTCTTGGCTGGAGTTGGAGGACGACTTTGACGAGGAGGTGGTGGAGTACTTCAGAGTGAAGGAGTACTCCAGACCTGGCCAGCGATCTTTTAAGGGACCGTCTAACTGGATACCCTTTAAGGAAATGTTTTACCAAGACGACTTCTTGGTCGCGCCGACTTGCGGTTGGGCGAGGATAAAGGTATATTTAAAATCATCCAAGTAAAACTCTTCGTCCATAACTCATATGACGAACACACCTTTTTTTTTTTTTTTTTTTTTTTTTGCAGACTCGGCCAGACAACGCCTCAAACCATCTTGGAAGGGGGATATCAGCATGTCCCAATTTACAGATAATCTGTGGAAGGAGTATGCAAAGAGTAGTGCCGAAAAAAGGGCGGAAACATTGGTATTTATATATATATATATATATATATATATATATATATATATATATATATATATATTTTTTTTTTTTTTTTTTTTTGACGAGGACCATATGAACTCGTCCAAGAATTGGTGTCCAATTCTTGGACGTGGGCCACCCAAAGAAGGTGAACGTCCAGACTAGGACGGTCACCTCTTTGGGACCATGCTCGTCCAAGAATTGGACACCAATTCTTGGACGAGAGTCACCCAAAGAAGGAGAACGTCCAGACTTGGACGGTCACCTCTTTGGGACCATGCTCGTCCAAGAATTGGTATCCAATTCTTGGACGAGAGTCACCCAAAGAAGGAGAACGTCCAGACTTGGACAGTCACCTCTTTGGGGGCCAAGCTCGTCCAAGAATTGGTGTCCAATTCTTGGACGAGAGTCACCCAAAGAAGGAGAACGTCCAGATTTGGACTGTCACCTTCTTGGGGCCATGCTCGTCCAGGAGTTGGTGTCCAATTCTTGGACGAGAGTCACCCAAAGAAGGAGAACGTCCAGACTTGGACGGTCACCTTCTTGGGGCCATGCTCGTCCAGGAGTTGGTGTTCAATTCTTGGACGAGAGTCACCCAAAAAAGGAGAACGTCCAGACTTGGACGTTCACCTTCTTGGGGCCATGCTCTTCCAAGAGTTTTGCACCAAATCTTGGACGAAGGTCAGCCAAGGAAAGAGATCGTCCAAACTTGGACGGTCACCTCTTTGGGACCGTACTCGTCTGGATTTTTGCATCCAATTTTGGGGCGAGGGTCAGCCATAGAAGAACGTCCATACTTGGACGTAGGGGTGTTCGCGGTTTGGGTTGGTGCGGTTTGGGATGTAACCCAACCCAAACCGCAAATATACGGTTTGACATTTTCCCAACCCAAACCGCACCGCACTTTTGCCCAAACCAACCCAAACCAAACCGCGCAAAACGGTTTGGTGCGGTTTGATTAGCGGTTTAACCATTTTTTCCTCCGCGACATTAATTTTGTAATCTAAGAGTAAAAAAAAAAATTGTTAATAAATATAAAGAGTCCAAATAAACATGAAGTTGACTTCATAATTAAACATAAATAATAATTATCAAAATTGTCCAAGTTCTTTACCTCAAACTTCTTTTTTCAATTGTATACTTGCATGCTACCTTGTCAAGTGTATTTAAAAAAAATCAAAATAGATAAAAATATATATATTTTTTAAATCATATAAAATTGCGGTTTGCGGTGCGGTTTCGGTTTACAAAAGTTAAAACCCAACCCAAACCGCAAACCGCGGTTTGCTTGAATTCATGACCCAAACCGCATTTTTGAAACCGCAAACCAACCCAAACCGCGAAAAAACGGTTTGGGTTGCGGTTTGGTGCGGTCCAGACCGCACTCTGAACAGCCCTACTTGGACGGTCACCTTCTTGGGGCCATACTCGTCTGGATTTTTGCAATAGTAGTTATTTTTTTTTTTTGGACGATCAATCTGATGCCTTTACTTTTTGCAGAAAAATGCTCCTACAAACAAGCTTCCACCTGGGAAGTCGTCCTCGTCCAAGAAGAGGCCCACTACAGCCGCTGACCAGCCTTCAGCGAAGAAGCCTAAGGGCTTTACAAGGAAAAGGGCGGATAAGGCGGCTCCTGCTGCCGAGAGTGGGGAGAAAAGCATGCCTCCCCCACAAGCCAAGGCTCTTAAAAGGGAGCCTTCGATCGCCTGGATCGGCCGAGGAGGGAAGGGATGCACACGCACTGTGTGCTCGGCCGCCGCTTTGCCGGCCGACTCGCGCGAGGTCAACCCAGAGTCCGCCTTGGCTTTGGTTGCACCGGGATCTGATGCTGCTGCCGAGAACTATCCAGGGTTCAGCGGCTCGGTGGCAAAGCTGGTGCCACAGATGCCTCTAGCTGTTAGGACGGCATCAATTTCGTCTGGTGAGTCGTATTACCCCAACATAGTTAGGACGATGCGGGTCGGTGGACGGTCCATGAGTCCGTCCAATAGACAAGCCTTCGCCTTCCCTATCAAGATAACTGACTCTCCCCCTCTTTCAGATAAGGGCAAAGGCCCCGCTATTCCCCCAACTCCTCCCACCGCCGATTCGGACGAGGAGTCCTCTCCCCGCCTTCGCCAAAATGTCAAGGCCGGAGAAAGAGCGGCCGAAACAGGAGCTCTTCAAATGCTTCCCCTGAATCCTACATCAAGGGATTAAGGGGAGCGTCCGCCGGGCATGTGGGCTACATGTCTCGACTCTTTCGAGGTATTGCTTTATGATCGCCTTGTTTTATACTTGTACAAATTTTCACTTTGCAAATCGTCTAATAACTTGATTTGTTTTCCTTGCCCCAGCTTCTGGCTCGCAGCATGCTAACTGAAGATTGGGCGAGGGAGCTTAGAAAGGAAAATAAGCACCTCGTCCACCAAGCTACAACGGCAGGGGACAAAGCCATTCACGACATCGAGATGGCTAACACCCTTCATCGCCAGTCGCTGGAGGCCTTGGAGAAGAGATCCACACTCCTGGAGTCTGAGAACAAGAATCATCTTGTTAAAATCAACCAGCTATATACCGAGCAGGATCGTCTAAAGATGATCATAGACGCTCTCTCTGCTGAGTTAAAAGGCGAAAGGGATGTCGCTCTTATTGCTGCCGCTGAGCTGAGAAGAGAGAACATTCTCCTAAGGGCAAAGACTGCCCGTCTGGAAAGGGAGGCGGCCAAGGCCTTCGACGATGCCAAGGAAGGGTTGAAACAAGTCGTCGAAACGGCCAAGGACTGGGCCGTCAAAGCCTTTGGGATGCTAGCTGAGGAAGCTGAGGTCCCCAGCTTCGTTCGTCGTCTGGAGTATCAAGAGAGCGTCCATCGGGCTATGGTATGCGCCGAGGAACCTCCGGAGTTTGAGGAGTCGACGGCCGAGCCGCCTGCTGAGGTGGAGACCCCAGAAGACGACCAAGAAACCCCGCTCTGAAGACGAAGCCTAAGCTTAGGTTTATTTTCATGTTTCTTGGCTTGTTCGCTGCTGTATCTTTAACTCTTCACTCTTAAGTTGTAATTCTTTACCAATCATATATGAAAGAGAATTTTTGCCAAATTCCCTGCCTTTTATCTTTCTGAATTCTAATTTTGACTAAGTATAATATTACCTTCGTCATGATCGTTGGACGTCTAGCACAGATGCTTAATTTGAGAGCAGCGTGCTTGGCTTTAGACGATCGTAACTTTTCAATAATTTTACGAAGCACAAGAATCGACCCGTCCTGAACTATCGGACGATATGCTTTTCCTGAAGATTACAAAATTCTGTCCGAAATGCACAAGTAAAAATGTGACTCGTCCTGATATTATTGGACGGTCTACAATATTTAGAGCCTTTGATAATTGCATATGCATCCAAGTACCAAAAGAGGCTCGTCTGGGGCGGTTTGCCAAACACAAAAACGAGAGGATTGCCATCCTAGGCTTGAACGATTACCAATTTTTGGACAAGGGTCACCCAATGAAGGAGAACGTCCATACTTGGACGGTCACCTTCTTGGGGCCATCTTCGTCTGGAATTGGCCTCCAATTTTTGGACAAGTGTCACCCAATGAAGGAGAACGTCCATACTTGGACGGTCACCTTCTTGGGGCCATCTTCGTCTGGAATTGGCCTCCAATTTTTGGACGTCCATTACCCGACTAAAGAGAACGTCCCATAATGTAAGCGAGTATTTATTGAGATTCATCATAAAGTTTTGGACGATCTACTCATAAAGACTAGTCTTGCCCAAAGAGGGAAAGCATCCAAAACCTTTTTGCTTTATGGACGAGCCACGTTCTGGCCGTTTTACTCGAGCTACTAAAGTTCGTCCTGCACTATCAAACCATCACAAGGGCATCTATTGCCTAGGTCCTCCTGGTTTTTGGACGACCTGCTCTCCTTAGCTCGTCCTATAGGCTTCTATTATCCCCCCGTTCTTGGGCTTAGCTTAATCGTATATTGAAGGGGAGCCGATGTCCAAGAAGGAGAGCGGCCAGCCTTGGCTGAGCCTGCTGAAGTTGATGGACGAGCGTGAGATACATGTTCAAATAATGTTTTAGTCGGCTTCCTTGAGGGAGCAACACTCGTCATTAAGTAGCGATCCCTTACTAGGGTCTGGACTACTAAGCTGTCCGTATTTTTGAAAGTAAGTATCCTTTACTAAGGGCTTATTTCAGGCAAGCTTTCTCTCAGAGACTTTGACGTTACTCTTACTAGAGGTTTTGTCAATTTGACGGCCATATATGCATTATATATTTGGCCGGTCTCTTTGAGGGAGTGATGTTTGGCGTAAATGCGAGCAATTCTGACGTTATGCTATTGTTTGTATTTTTGTCCAGGTTATTGTCACTTTTAGACGAGTAACTGATTTAATGCCCCAAAGTGAAGTAACTTGGTGAAAATAAACAAAAAGATAAGATAGTAGGAATTGTATTATATGGATTTTGCTTGGCTGAAAGCCAAGATGCATGTATACAATTCTTTTCTTACTAATATGTGCCGTGGCACTTTGGAGTAACTACAAATTACCCTACTTATATCTGACGAAGATCTGAGCTAGACGTGGTACTTCTTTAAGTTGTCTGAATTCCAGGTACGCTGAATAGATCTTCCATCTAGACCTTGCAGACGAAAAGTCCCACTGTGTATCTCCTGGACAATCAGATAAGGTCCTTCCCAATTTGGTGTTAGTTTTCCCAACTCTTTAGCTCGTCCAACCGCTTCCATCTTTCTCAGAACAAGATCCCCCACCTTTAGCGGTCGTCTAACAACTCTTTTGTTAAACTCCCGAGCCATACGCAGCTTTGTACAATTGCATTCTTAGCAAGGCATTGCCCCCGACTTCCGGGACTTGGTCCAAGGCCGTACGCAATGCGGCCCGGTTGGCTTCCTCTCGTGTATAACATGACTCGTAGGGTGGGCTCCTCGATCTCAATGGGCAAGACGGCTTCAGTACCATAGACTAGCATGAAAGGCGTCTCGCCCGTAGAATTTTTAGCGATTGTTCTAATGGACCATAACACCAATTGCGGTTCTTCAACCCATTGCCCTTTGGCGTTGTCCAGCTTTCTTCTTGATTCCATTTGATAGAATCTTGTTGAAGGACTCGACTTGCCCATTAGCTTGTGGGTGGGCGACTGCTGCAAAGTGAGCTTTGATTTCTCTTTCTGACAGCCATTCTTTCAGCTTAGGCGTTTCGAACTGTGGACCATTATCAAAGACGATTGACTGAGGCATGCCAAATTGAGTTATAATGCTCTTCCAGATGAAGCCCTTGACGTCGTTTGTTGTTATTCCTCGCATGGCTTCAGCTTCTATCCATTTAGTGAAATAGTCCACTGCTACAATCACAAACTTCTTTTGCCCAGCGGCCACAGGGAAAGGTCCTAGGATATCCATGCCCCATTTGGCAAAAAGCAGAGGGAACAAGATGGGGGTCAAATAGTTGGACGGCTTCTGATGCACATTTCCATGCTTCTGACAACTGTCACACTTCTTTGCATAGACTAAAGCATCCTCCTTTAAGGTAGGCCAGTAGTACCCCGTCCTTAAAGCCTTCTCGCCTAAGGCTCTTCCCCCAATGTGTGAGGCACAAGCTCCTTCATGGAGTTCTTTCAGAATCTCCAGACCATCTTTTCTGGTGACGCACTTGAGCAGAGGCCGGTTGAACGACTTCTTGTAAAGTGTCTCGTCCCATAGTTCAAACCACTTGTCTCTGGCCTTCACATATTTGGCCTCTACAGGATCCGAAGGCACCGCCCCGTCTTCTTGTATTCTATGATCGGCTCCATCCGGACATTCCCTCGGGCGAGAAACATAATCTCCTCTTGGTCGATGCTCTTTTTGGGTTTGACTTCCCAAAAGACTGTTCTTGGCACATCACCCTCGCCCGAGCCGGCCAATTTCGAGAGAGCATCCGCTTGATGATTTTCTCGACCTTGGTACTTGGTCGAGGACAAATCGTTTTAATGGCTCAATCTCATCCTTGATCGGGCCGCATATATTTGCTCATTGATGCTTCTTTGCATTCAAAATCTCCGTTGACTCCGGCCGACAACTAAGAGAGAGTCCGATTTGGCCTCAATCTCTACAAACAAACCGCCTTGCACATTTTGATTCCAACCAAGAGTGCTTCATATTCAGCTTCGTTATTGGACGCTTTGAATTGGAATCTTAATGCATATTCAAACTTGTCCCCTTCGGGAGATTGACAAATGATTCCTGCCCCACACCCATTGGATCGTGGACGATCCATCAACCATGAACGTCCAATGCTTCCTTCCTTCACTGGATCGATATTGGCTTTATGGTTGGCCGAGTAAGCTCAACTATAAAATCAGCCAAGGCTTGCCCCTTAATGGCCTTCCTTGGTTCAAATGATATATCAAACATGTTGAGCTCAACCGCCCATTTTAACATTCGCCCAATGGCTTCCATCTTCTACAGAACTTGCTTCAAAGGTTGATCAGTATAGACGAGTATACTGTGCGCCAAAAAATAGGGCCTTAACTTTCTGCTGGCCATGACAAGGGTCAATCCAAACTTCTCAACAGGAGTATACCGATTTTCCGCGTCCTTGAGCACGTGACTCACGAAGTATATTGGGATCTGGACGGATTCTCTTTCAGCCAACAGGACGGCACTCACAGCTTGAGTGGATACAGCCAAGTATACAAATAATTTTTCCCCTCTCGTGGGACCGACCAACCTAGGCAAACTTGAAGATGATCTTTGACATGCCGAAGGGCTTCCTCCGCCTCTTGCTGTCCATTCAAACTTGGCTTTTTTCTTGATCGTGGCAAAGAAGTGATGGCACTTGTCGCCTGACTTAGACAAAAATCGTCCAAGGGCAGCCAAGCAACCCGTCAGCCACTGTACCTCTTTTACCTTCGAAGGAGACTTCATGTCTAGAACAGCTTGAATCTTTTCAGGGTTGGCTTCTATTCCCCTCTGATCCACCAAGAAACCTAAAAACTTCCCCGACAAAACCCCAAAGACACATTTGCTGGGATTCAGCTTCAACTTGTATTTCCTGAGAGTTTCAAAAGTTTCTCTCAAATCACCAACATGACTTTCTTCTTGACGGCTCTTGACTATCATATCGTCAATATATGCCTCCATATTTCGTCCTAAATGCGGCTGAAAAACATTATTGATCAATCTTTGAAAAGTGGCCGGGGCATTGCGTAGGCCGAATGGCATCCTCACCCAGCCATACAGCCCTTTTTCAGTAATGAAGGACGTTTTGTCCTAATCCTCTGGCCACATTGGGATTTGATGAAAACCTGAATATGCGTCCATGAAGCTCAGCAAAGCATGGCCAGCTGTGGAGTCTACTAGACGATCCAACTTAGGCAAAGGGAAATTGTCCTTAGGACAAGCCTTGTTGAGGTCCGTGTAGTCCACACACATTCTCCAGGTGCCATTAGGCTTTGGCACCATAACCACATTTGCTATCCAGTCTGGATAATAGGTTTCTTTGATGAACTTGGATTCCAACAACTTCTGAACTTCTTGGTCGACCGCCTGGTTTCTAGCCGGTCCCAAATGCCTCTTCTTCTGGCGAACCGGTTTCAAATTTGGATCAACATTCAACCGGTGGACGGCTACTTCCGGATCAATTCCCGGCATTTCCTCGACGCAATAGGCAAACACATCTTGAAACTCTTTCAACAAGTGGACTAGATGACCCTTCAAACCAGGATCGAGCGAAGATCCACTTTTGAGGGTCCTTTCGGACGAGCTTCATCCAGACGTACTTCTTCGGGGGCTTCCCCCGGCTCGACGTTCTACCGTTAGCCCCATGATGGCCATGACCTCTTCAGACGAGGAGGGTTCTTCCTTAATGATTTCATATTTCCTCTTCTTGCTGGGGAGATGTTCAAACGCCTTCCTTGAGGGAGCAAAAGGCGTCTGAGGGCTCTCAATGGTCAGCTTTAACGAGGCGACCTGGTCTTTGACAAATCCAGACGTTTTCCTCTCGCTAGCCATCTTCGTCTGATCTTTCTCTATTCCAGACGTTCTCCTTTCGCTAGCAACCTTCGTCTGATCTTTCTCTATTCCAGACGTTTTCCTTCCGCCAAAGACTTGCAGCGTCTGGGTCTTGCTTATCAGCCTTCCATGATGATGGTTTCAGAGTAGTTAGGTAACATTCCCTAGCCACCTGTTGGTCTCCATACAAGGAGCCAATCCCGTCGTCATCACACTCATACTTCATCAACATCAGGTGAGTTACTATTACTGCTTTGACATGATTCAGCGTTGGTCGTCCAAGAATGACATTGTAGGTAGGTCAAGTCTCGGACCACCAAGAACTTGATAAACAGAGTTCTTGAGGCTTCCTTCTCTCCCACTCGAACGGGCAAAGTCACAGTTCCCATGGGATGGATGACTCCTCCCCCAAACCCTATGATGGGATGGTGAACGGGAACTAAGTTCTTCTCCTCAAACTTTAGTCTGGACAGGCAATCGGCACTAATGATGTCCGTCGAACTTCCGTGTCGATCGGGATCCTTCTTACTCTCAAGTTTGCTATTTTCATTTCTACGACCAAGGGATCATCATGGGGAGTCCTCAACCCGCCACGATCTTGTTCACTAACTACCACCCTTGGGAAGGGCTCAGCCTTCGTCTGATCAGCTAACAAAACTTGACCGAGCTCCCTAAGGTAGTTTTTGTGCCCTCTATTAGTTGGCCCCCCAGCAGCAAACCCACCTGAGATTACAAGAACCACATCTTCGTCGGTGCTTGCACTCTCCTTCTTCTTGTTATGCCAATCATCTTTCCTTGGGAACTTCCTTCCCCCTTGAGTCATATAGGAATTCATCTTTCCTTTTCGGGCTAACTCTTCCAAAGCTCTCTTGAGGTGCTTACATTCATTGGTCTCATGACCACAATCTTTGTGGAAGTGGCAATACTTGCTCTTATCCCCTGTTTCTATAAGGAGTTTTCATTTCAATTGGGGCCTTCAACTCATATCGATCCTTAATCTCCATGAGGATGGAGTATTGGTCTTTGTTAAACTCAACAGGATTGGATGAGGATGGCTCGGCCTCCTTTCTCTTGTTCTTTCTAGCCGGAGTGGTGTTGGAGGTTATCGCCCAAGTCTCGGCCTTATTGGGGTTGCTCTTTTTTGGCTGAGCAACCTCTTCAGGCTTCTTAGACTCGGGATGCTTTGCCTCAAGACATACTTCGGTGGCATGAATAAATGCTTCGGCTTCCCTCAAAGCCTCAAAGAAGAGTGGAGATTTTCTTCTTAACAAGGTCAAACTTGAAACTTCCCCGGCCTTAGACCCCGATGAAGGCGTCAAAGGCTACTCCAAAGATTAAGATCTTGGATCCGAAGCGCTTCTAGGTTGAATCTCTTAACAAAACTTCTAAGAGCCTCCTTAGGTCCCCCGGACGACCTTGCCTAGGTGCATGCTTGTCTTTTGCTCTTGCTTGTTGGCAACAAAATGACTAGTGAATAAGAAGCTAAGTTCAGTAAAGTTGTTGACTGAATTGGGGGGAAGATTGTTAAACCACTTCTGCGCTACTCCTTTCAAAGTAGCTGGAACATTCTTACACCAAGTAGCGTCGTCCACTCCTTGGACGTACATCTGATGCTTGTAAGCGCACAGTGTGATCGTCTGGATCGTAGTTCCATCGAAAGGCTCAATGGTTGGGAGTTTTACCTTTGGGAAGGGGGGCGTCTCCATAATCCTGGCCGAGAATGGAGTAGGCCATTTGATTTGGAGAGCTCCCAGCTGTCCCTCAATGGGTATGAACTCCTTGCGATATTCTTTCATTACTGGGTTGGATGAAGTGTTTGCAGGCACTGGACGCCTATAGACCATGGGCTGAGCCACTGTCTTCTCCTGTCGCGGATGAACAAGAGAGTGACTTAAACTTCGTCCCTCCCCTCTGGACGACAACCTCAAAGGAGGGCCTCTCAAATATGGCGTAGATCCTGTCGCTGACCGTTGTAATGCAGCAGCTTTCTTTGCTTCTAGATACTCTCTGGCATCTGTTTCCATGCGGTGCCCGCTTGGACGAACATGGTCCTGAGTCCTCACCACCAGGTTCCAGTCCATCTTTCTTCGTTGATCATTATCCTCTGGCTGCTTTCCTCTTGCCGTCCTCCCCGGAGGGCTCCCGACGAACATGTCGACTAGGACCCGGACGATCTATTTGAGAACGTCCTCTAGGACGAGGTGGATTGTTAGCAAGCTCCGGGTTGTGATGAAAAAACAAAGATATTGCTTTTACTCTGTTCCCGGACGACCGCCGCCATCTTAGTCTCGAAAGTCATTCAAGCACATTCTCCAGGTGTGCGGCAGATCCATCGGACGATCCAAATTCACTTGGATGACCGGTTGCTGGCTTGGTCCAGGAACATTGACAATGGACGGAGGTCTATCTCTTCCTCGAGGTGGTCTTTCATGCTCCACCGTATCTTCGACATTAACTTGAAGGCTTCGATTCCTGGCAATGTCGGACGATTGACAATCAGTCATCGTTGCGTCTCCCCACAGACGGCGTCAAATGTTTTATCCACTTGTCCAACAAGTAAGCTGTAGGCTTAGCTTCCTTGTCGAGCAAGTAAATTAGTATCTTGAGTGTTCTTCAGATGGAGACTTGTGCAACAATGCCTGAATTAGCTTAATCCTTAGCCTTGGCTTCGCTCCCGAACCTGCACAAAGGGACCCACCCTGGAGGTTTAGGTGGTGGTTCCCCCTCCGATGCTTAAGTCAGTTATCAGGAGTAGTAAGAGAAAGTAGAGCTAGAAAGAGAAAGTGAGAGAGAATTTGATCAGAGTAACTTTGCACTGTTTGCATTGAATGTGTTTTCTCCTGATTTCAAGGGTATTTATAGTGATAGCAAGTTGACAGCTAACCTTAAAAACTGACCTACAATTGTGGCCTCTGATTGGCCGAGGAATCGATCATGACACGTGGCGACAATGACCGGGGATGTCTATTAACCACTCTCCTTCACCCATTTGGCACCGCTGGCTCGACCGTGGGCCGAATTTGATCCTTTTAACTCACCGAGTGTAGCCCAGAGATTCAAGGCTTTTCTCTTCTTTTACTAAGGTGACACGTGTACGGCCCTGATGAGCCCAAGTGTCTAAAATAGAGCCATCGATGTTAGACTACAACAATTACTATTATTATTGTAATTATTTATTATTATTATTTATTATTTATTATTTATTTATTATTATTATTATTATTATTATTATTATTATTATTATTATTATTATTATTATTATTATTATTATTATTATCATTTTATTATTTATTATTTATCATTTATTATTATTATTATTATTTATTATTATTATTATTATTTATTATTTATTATCTATTATTTATTTATTATTATTATTATTATTATTATTATTATTATTTATTATTTATCATTTATTATTATTATTATATATTATTTATTATTTATTATTTATTATTTATTATTTATTATTATTTATTATTTATTATTTATTATTTATTATTTATTATTTATTTATTATTTATTATTTATTATTTATTATTATTTATTATTTATTATTTATTATTTATTATTTATTATTTATTATTTATATTTATTATTATTTATTATTTATTATTACTCCCTCCGTTCTTTTTTGTTCTTCCTGTATTCCCCATTGGGAAATTTCATACTGTTCTTCTTGTTTTGAATCTTCCCATATAAAGCCTACATCTTGGACAAAATTAACCTCATACTTTTTTATTTATTCCAGCCATATCCCTAATTAAAACCACTTTATTTAATGTTTTAATTGATTTATTCTCTCTCTCATAACTCATCTACATAAAATAATCGCTTGTTTCAGTTGATTTCTTCTCTCTCTTTAATACTCTCTCTCCTCTCATCTCAAATATGAAGAACTCAAAAAATTGTTAATGAAAAGTCTTTTTCTCTCCTCTATTTGATTAGATGTTCAATTTTTATGAGAAATTTTTGTTGTGATTTACTCATTTCATGAATCCGATTAATTCCCCTGTAAATTTTGTGTGGAAAACATTGATTTTACTTCGTATCCTCTGTTTTTTTTATCGAGTTCGTCGTTATTGAGTGGGTTAAAAGTATGGTGAATATGATGATGACGAGACAAAATCTCAAGAAAAAGTGGACATTTTTACATGTTGCTGGCGAGTGGCGACCATAATAAAGGACTTGATGAGACAAAATCTCAAAAATATGATGATGATCATATGACGAAACAAAAACTCAAAAATCTCCATAACCATGGCTTCCACTGCAAGACATTCTCTTATCTTCTCTCTCCGGCCAACGCATACCCACTCACTTTCTCTCTCCTCCTTCAAAGGCCTCTTCAGCTCTTCCCCTTCATCACCCGCCGTCCTCCAGTCTCCGCCTTCATCTCACTCAGTCCAAGTCACCTCGGCCAAGCAGACTCGGTTCAGCTCCATCTGCTGCCGAGTTAACTTGGTCCAGACCGAGGAGCAAGAAACTAAGAGGAAACAGAAGAGACAGAGCTAAGAATACAATGCCATTAAAAAAAATCTCCCTTCTCAAGGGTGGAATCTGATTTTTTATTCTTTTCTTTCTCTTATCAAATGTGGAATGTAACCAAACATTTAATATTGCATTGGTTCCTCCCTGATTCCAAATAGGAACATCAAAAGAGAACGGAGGGAGTATTATTTTTTATTTTTTATTTTTTATTTTTTATTTTTATTATTTATTATTATTATTATTATTATTATTATTATTATTATTATTATTATTTATTATTTATTATTTATTATTTATTATTTATTATTTATTATTTATTATTTATTATTTATTATTATTAATATTATTTTTATGATTTATTATTTATTATTTATTATTTATTATTATTAATATTATTTTTTATTATTTATTATTTATTATTATTATTATTATTTATTTATTATTATTATTATTTATTATTTATTACTATTATTTATTATTATTTATTATTATTTTTTTATTTATTATTTATTATTATTAATATTATTTTTTATTATTTATTATTTTTTATTTGTTATATTTTTATTATTTTTTATTATTTTTTATTATTTGTTATTTATTATTATTATTATTATTATTTATTATTACTTGTTATTATTATTTATTATTTATTATTTATTATTATAAAATAATAAAATAATAATAATAAGTATTGATAATATTATGTTAATATTTATTGATTATTATAATAATAAGTATTGATAATATTATGTTAATACAGTTTAGTTCAGCAAAAATAAGTTCAGTTCAGCCAAAATAAGTTCAGTTCAGCAAAAATAAGTTCGGTTCACCCAAAATAAGTTCAGTTCAAAAAAATAAGTAAAAATAAGTTCATTCAAAGAAATAAGTAAAAATAAGTTCAGTTCAGCAAAAATAAGTTCAGTTTAGCCAAAATAAAATAAGTTCAGTTCAGTTCAGCCAAAATAAGTTCAAAAGAACAGGGCCTTACACTGTTTTCATAGTACAGTAACTTTAAATACAGTATATTCTTCTAATAATATACTCTCATCGTTGTTTTTCATTCTTCCTATTTTTGACTTTAATGATCAAGGTAAAGAAAAATATACCAAAATAATTAATATTGTGAAACTATTATTGACCAAGTTGTTAACAAAAATTACCAAAATGATTAATATTTTGAAACTACTATTGACAAGTTGTTATGAAAATCCTTTAATAGGAGTTATACTCTGTAATTTATGCTAGAATTAAATATGAGAAAGTAATATTAGTAAAAAAAAATAAAAAATTGGCTTTTAAAAACATCTTTCGTTCCACTAGCATTGCAATATCACTCATTGTCGCAAATTTAAGGTTGTTAAACACGTGTCATGACCCGGACTATTTGATAAGACTGTGATATAAATGGTTTGAATTGACAATTAGCATATTGTCGCAAGTAGAAGTTGTAGCTTGATAGTTGAATAATGACTTGCACATTAAAGAATCAAGAGCTTAAAACCTCAAACAGACATTTTGGAAGACATAGGGGCGACAAGTGGCAGTGTCTTGGGTTCTCTTTCTCTAATTCTATTAGCACAAAAGGAATAATTCATTGTATTTATATTATATATATACAGAATATTTATAGTTTGGTCTAATTGTTGAGCTATCTCTTTCTTTCCCTTTGTTTTTTTTATCATTCTCACTTTGTTGTGTGCGTCTTCCAATGCACTTCTTTAAACTTACATATCTCTTACTATATATTAGTAAATATTAATAAAATATTAATTGAGACGAATCAAACAAGACCCCATATGACTATACTTTTTCTTATAAATTGAGAAAAAATTAGAAGATTCTCTCTAAATATGAATAGTGTTACGATTTCAAGTGAGAAAGATAAAAAAAAAAAACAGAAAAAGTACTTTAATAAGTTTTCTTAGGAGTAAATAAACATCATTGATATGTTAGTTCATTGGTAGGAGGGAGGAGCTCCAAATTTTCTACATGAGGTTGTGTGTCCAAATCCTATTACAATAAAATTTGTAAGAGGGACTCATGTAATAAGAGTGAAACAAATAAAAGATATTACCAAATAACATTGCAATTAATGTAAAACTTCCATAAGTTAAGATGAATTTGACAATATCACACACGACTTTTTTTTCTATATAATGGCGAGAATTTGTAGTCAAATCATATTTACGTTGAACTTGATATTGCAAGCAATGCAATAATCATGGAATGAATAAAATATTATTAAGTAGTTGATTACAAACCAGGTTATTTATTAGGTAATTTTGCACCAAATATCCTACATTTAGTAAAGCCTAACCATTTTCGTCCAAAATGCCGATTAGATATAATCGTTGTTATATGTAAATTCTAGCGTGACAGTACCTAGTTTTATTTATCTTCAGATCCAAACCAATTTTTTAGAAAGAACCACATGACCTGGTACCAACTTAAATCATACGTATTACATTTAACTCCCTATTTCTAGTCACAGGTGGATTGAAAACGAGCGTAAGAGAATTGCTCTGAGTATCCTTTGCACATATATTGTTCAAACAGCCGTCATACTTAGAAAATGAGAATACAAGCAAAACTAACCAAAAAAAGAAAACAATAGAAATGACGGCAAATATCGATACCCATAAACAAAACTCAGCTCCTCGTCTTAGGAGTATTGACTGCAAAACTGATAACATATGACCTCTGACAGAATGCGAGCATAGTATAGAGAAGTATGTTCCACGAATGCCAATAATCAGTTCATATCGAGCCTTCAGGTGTAGTTACATTGTATTTGAGTGACTTTACATACACAGGTCACTAACCAGCCGGCAGGAGTATCATCATGCTTGGATGATCAAGCTCGCACAAGGACACAAGAAGAGCAAGGTAAGATTACCAGCTCGTCTAGTTATCCTCTTCCATTGGCACTTCTGGAATATCAAATCTGTCCTCCTTGATCGTTTTATTAATAACAGATATTGGAGAGCGTGATAAATAGGTCAAGGTGGACAAGCAAATTGCATGAAAAAGGGACATATCTGCATGCTATAGCTCAATTTGTAATAAACATATACACACACAGCTTTCAAAATAATTAAATGGACCAAAACAAGATAACTGCAACATGAACAAATTAAGGACTCTTTTTTGGCAATTCAAAATTTTTATTGAAAACCAAAAAAAAGGTACAACCTACATCATAAGGGAGAATGACCTACAAATTAAGGACTTGAACAATAGTCTAAACAGCTGTTAACTGATAATTTTAGTGACAACAGAGACCATAGATAAAGGACAGCATTAGGGGTAATAATAAACTTCACGTTATTATAATAAATAACAATACTAACATTGACTTGATTTTATAGCCATTATGTTATAGAAGTACATATTTATTTTTATGAAAGCTAAATGATTACGAAAATGCTTGAATTCAGATATGCAAAAAAGTGAATCTAGATTTAAAAAAATTCAATTCCATATTTTGGTTTTCAACCTCTTCATTTATAAGTTCAATCTAATTTAGTTAGTCTATATAACAGCCAACCTATCTATCAACCTATTACCTATCATTGCTATAGAAGAATCAATTATTTTTTAAAAACAAAATGAAGACAAGTCTAGTTAACCCTAAAGTCATAATACTAACTGAGCACCAACAATTTGGAACGCCAACCTTTACAAAGGCTTCCGATTCTAGGACTCTCATATTAACCATGACTTTTATTACATCCCGATCTCCATCATGCTTTGTAGTTAATCTCCTCAAATGCCCAACACTATTCTCTATTCCATTTCCAGTTTCTAGATATTCCGAAAAGAAAAAAGTTAAGATAGAACTTTTAAACAGAGATTAAACAAGCAACACATTGAGTTCAGTAGCTAGAGCATTTAGGCTGTGGAAGTTTTTCTTTTTAAAAAAATGAAGTCTTGTATATTATGTAAATTGATTGGCTGGATGATATTTGCTTGCCTGTTGATGAAATATGTTTTCCCTATAACACCAAGAAGGAAACTGGAAAAAGGATTGATGACGGAACAATTCTTGATATTCTCAAATTGCATAGGGTTTTTTTGAAAGGGCAAGGGCAGTAAATTTCGAGAGGCTTGGGGAAATTTTGTACCTGGACTCTGACTCTACAGCTACAAACCACTGAGCTCAAGACGCTCCAACCGTTATTCTAACCCACTAACTACCATATAATCAAATTAACTCAGTCCACTGACATTGGTCAAATCCTCTTACTTGGATCAGTCAGCTTGAAAGCAATCCCAATGAGTCTAGCAAACTCATGAGCTATTCAAAGTTGGCTTGGTCAAACTCCAACAAGACTAGACAAAGTTAAGCTTGTCTTTCTGACTAAAGAGTCAAGTTAAACTCCTAGGCATGTGCTTCAACTCATTAATACACAAATAACATGAAGCATTACATAAATATATAATATGCCCAACAAAGCACAACGAATCCAAGATAGATCAGCCAGATACTAAAATATCAGCAATTAAAACACAAAAAAGGAGGTAGCATGTCTGGATGTATGGGTCATAAAGATGAGAAAAATCATGACCACATTGGCAGTAAAGGATATACAACATATTTTCATCCTCTTTTTCACCACGGTTACGACTATTATTCAGCTCTCTTAAAATCTCGGGTGTTACCTGCATAGCCAAAACAATAAGAGAATGCACCTCAACCAAATAAACATGCTATGACATTTACCAGTGGTTGCAGAGCTGTGAAAGCTCTTACCAAATAGTGTCTCTGTTGTTGCATTAATGTATTAAGATTTTCTTTGTCTTCCTTCCTTAATTCATGTTTGTATCTGTTGCAGATATAAAACGGACTGTCATTAGAGATATGTCAAATTGATAGAGCCGAAAATGTATAGCATTACTCAAATAAGAATACTATGAAGCTTCACTCTGCAGCCAAAAACACCAAAAAGTTTCAAAATATATTACATGTTTAACCAAGACCTTTTGATATAATAATTTCTTGTAGAAACAAAATCTAATCCGGCAGTGATTCAGTGAATATGGTCTGAAACAATTTTTTTGGGGGGGGGGACCTAGTACCAAACCCAAAATACCATAGTAAGTTGATCATCAAAGATATCCCAATTCCCAACAGTTAAAGTATATCATATGTAGATATGCAATTCAGCTATCACCCACTACAAGATGTTAGTCAGTCACATGGAAGTAATATTTTGGGGTCTCTTTGTTATCCTCAAAGTAATATACCTATATTTGCCCACTCATCGAACACATAAGAACACTTTCAATACCATCAACCTTATATTTTCCATAAGAAGCAATAATGCCATTGATTAATAAAGTGATCCCTTGACATTAAACTATCTTAGTCAAGATAATGAGGAATGACTGGTTTCAATAGAGCTCATTGTGTATCAGCTGTCATCCAATTCAGTAATCCTACAAAACATTCTAAATAAAGTTATGAATCCTCAAACAAAGAAAAACATAGATATGAGGTCTTTTGAAGTATTGAATGCTTCATGACTCTTCATTTTGACAAGATGGCAAGAAAGATAACAAAAACCAAAAAAGTTCAGAAACCGAAAAATTACGATGCAGATGGGAAAGCCCCTGAGAAATTCCAAGTCTTTCAAAAAATAAATTTGGAAAACACGTGCTCAAGCAGCAAGTCATTGACATAAAAAATTATTTTGTTATTTTCTTTTTGGGGTGTGAGAGGGGAAGACGTCGGGAGGTGGTAATAACTAACCTTTGAATAAAAGCAAGAAGAGTCTGATGCCAGATTACAGGCATTACTCTTGAGTCATCAAGGAATCTCATGAAATGACCAACCAAAGCGTCAAGCACACGATAAGGCAAAGCATACTTCTTGTCAATGAATATCTTGATTATATAGCTGCATGGGGTCCAGATCAAAACTAATATTAGCAAAATTTCATGTTTCATAATTTATATTATTGTAACCAAGGTGACTGCAGTTAACAAAAGTGGACTTTTCACTAACCAACAGGCTTTCTATCCTCTTCAGTTTCAAGTACACAAGAAACTGGAATGCCACGTCTAAATCCGAATTGGATAGAAAAATAGCAAAATTGATACCATTATAACAAAGTAGAACAAGGTGTGAATATGCCACTTAATAAGACTCACCAACTACACACACAGCCATCCTTCCCTGAATAAATGTGTGAAAAGCAAACAGGGAAGAAGCTATGAAAGTTAAGACAATAAGATCCCAAAACTTTTGATAGATATATGGATCAAAAATATTAAAGCCCCTTTTTTTATTTTATACCTCAAACAAATGCTTTGAGGTTTATAGCTCAGCAGCAAGTACTGGTTATCTGCCATAGAATTTTTCTTTACATGTGAAGCAAGGAAAATTGTACCAACCAATATGCCTCACCTAGAATATAAATTTAAGTACTGGTTTATCTGCAAAAAAACCTTTGTATAGTCTTTTCTTCTATAAGGAAGTTCACCTACATTGTGATCTAAGAATCTGATATTAGAAGCTATAGAATTTTCCTTCACATGTGAAGCAAGGAAAATTGTACCAAAGAATAGGCCTCACCTAGAAAACCGGTAAGCAATATAATGTAACTCATGAAATATTTTGCCAATTACCAAATAGTACATATGATCTCACAAGCCTATACAATCTACACGATGAACGAAATAATAGATATACACAATTCGAAATATTTGACATAGTTAATACCTGGTAGTCCCACAGTAATCCATCTCAGCTAGCCTCAACAATGCAACACTGCAAATGCAACAGATTACATGTTATGTAGAAACGATCACAACTCCACATACATAATAGAGAAGGGAGAAAATTAACAATTCTGAAGGAGACATACGCTACCACTAGATAAATCCATATTTCAATGAAGGAATGTAGATCAGTAGATGTATATAGAGATTGCAACCCAGAATGTATAACACCTCCATAAATGATTCCATCAACGGTCAAGGCAGCAAAAGGAATGTAGTTTAATTTTAGATACGAGGGCATTTACTGCACTCTTCAAAAAATTTGGCCCCCTTTTAGGTCCTACCTAAGGCATCGGGTGCAGAGCTGCGAATCATCACAAGATATTTATTTTATAAGAAATACTACGTAGAAGGCCACTCTCATTTATCACCTCAGTCTAATCATAATTATATGACTTTTGAAGTTTGTAAAGTTGAGCATTAAAATTTCTGAAGCTAAGTAAACTATGACCATCATTCATCTAACTCTCCTCATTACCCCCTCCCCCCGTTCTTCTTTTAACCCTCTAGTTTGCAGGTTAGGCCCAAAAAAAGACATAAGAAGATAAAAGGTACCAGACTTGGATACTGCAGAAGTACAGTTTAGGTCAATGAATAACAGGACATCTCAAAAGTTCCCATTTCCAGTGTCCAAACACCTGGGGCTTGCAGTACCTTTTTACATGTATATACCAGTGCCCATAACATGTAAACTACAGAAACTGATCATATATTTTGTCACAAAATAAACAATGATTACTATTATCGAGGTTAGCACAGTTCAGTCCACAACTTCACCCAATTAGCATTTCCATTGTTTCATTCAGTTACATCCTACGTAAGGGCGGATGAGTGGATCCCAAAGGTCTACAAATGAAATCAAGGAAAGAAAAAGCATTGATATGCTATTTTCCCCACTCTTTCCAAAATTGGGGCAAATGATCACAAGCTAGGAAGCACAGAAACGACTAGCCCAGCGTCTCAGTCCTCAAATGGGACATAGCTGGGAATACAACCAAGACGAGAGGGAAATTGCTTGTAGATTCTGAGACAGACATAATGATTGATTAAGGTTCTGCAGTGAATCATAATTTGTTTGCAAGCAAACTCATAGTAAAAACTCGAGTTCTGTGTATTTTGCAAATAAATACCACCTTGGCACTCTCCAAGATCCAAACATCATCTTATTCTTCAACACTTAGACCTTAGTAATAACAAAACTCCAATTTGCAAGATCAAATTAGACACAAAGAGACAAAAGTTTGAAGAGAAAATGGCAAAAGTGAGATAATTTACATACTGAAAAAATATATCATTCACCTGATCCACAACACAGAGAACAAAAGACATACGGCACACAGGAATGGTAAATTTACTTATACTATTCATCCGCTTGAGAGAAAAAGAATGGAGTAATTTACAAGCCAAAACAAAATGCAAACCCCATTCTAATAGATGTCACTGAAAGAAAGGAAAAAAAAAATTAAAAGATTGACACAAACTATTTAGCATGCTTAAGAACGTGTCACTGTAAAACCTGACATAGACCCTAAGAAGTTGAACGCTGGATTAACACAAGTAAAAATAAACAAATACTGAAAAAAGGCTGCCACTTTGGGGAATCAAATTTTTTGTTATGCTTCAGAGTGAAAACGAAGGTTGGAGGTCGGTCACCGAAAACCTTACCACAACTTCTATTACCACAAGGACAGATTAGATGCAAAATTCATTTTGCCTCAATTTTGGAAATATTAAACAGGGCAATAACTTAGGCAACTTGGTAAAGATCTTGACCTTCCAGGTATACTGTATTGGCACTTTATTTGTGAACAGAGCTTTAAGATTGCATCCAGCCTAACAAATTCTTGTAATATCCTCAAACTTTGGCCATCATTTTCACAGACTGAACCAAGCTAGCAGTTTATGTTGATAACACCAAGCTAATATGATGCACAAATATGAGCAAGTAAAACCATTTGTTGTAGCACGTCAGTAGTTTAGGTTCTCCAATTCTATTATCTCAACACAAAAGACATTCCATCTTCTCTACAGTATTTCAGATATTTACATTGTACATGTGCATCATTCTTTCACTTAGAATGAAAAAGTTTTCACAGCATTAATCCTGTTCAACTTATAAAACCTATTAAAAACATGTCTATTAGCAAAAGAGGTTATCACATTTATTTTCGTTCACCTAAGAAACCATCACTAGTCAGCATCAGAAGAAGAGATTTTGACCACCAATGTCATCAAAGAAATTAGGTTCATAATCAGCCCAATGTATGTAGGTATGTAAAGCAATGTATGACAATTTCAAGCAAGAAAACACAAAAAGCTACAAAAACACATGCAACTTCAATTGTCAATATACAAATTATACCTTGAATGAGCTGGAGGAATGGACATTTTTTGGATCACACTACCTAAAATGACTGCTTCCCGAAGATTACAGTTTCCAGACTGTGAACACACACACACAAAAAAATCATGTTGACACCATCAGGCAAAACTAAAATCTCTAGAACTAAGGTAGAGGCGTGGAGGTATGCACAGCACAATCAACCTAGCTACATGAACTCAACAGAAGAAAAGGAAGTAGAAGACATCAATAGCAATGCCACCATATACATAGCTTTCTATAAGGCTATAATACCTTAAAAAGGGGAAATAAGATCCCTTTATTGAAAGCAGCTGGCTTGTACAGAGCTTTCTTCAAAGTTTGATATAACTCAAAATGCAACCTTTTATGTTTTCTGATATCTTCCCTCACTCGAGGAAGAAGCACGAACTTGTAAAACTTTTCTGCCTTCTTCCTATTCATGTTAGAAGCAAAAATTCTAGTAGCCTGGTATACCGCGCATGGGGACCATTTTTCAGGTTCAGTCAAATATAGGATCTCTTCCCAACACACCATAGCAGGGATATGTTTAAATCCTTTTGGTAACTTTCCTGAAGTATAAGTACTTAAAAGCTTCCCCATCCTATTCACATTTTGACATATGTACATATTAATTTGCATGAAGATAAATAAAAGGAAAAAGATGAAAAAGTTTTCACTGAAAAAGGCAGAACACGTACGTCTTGTAATGCTCTATAACATTGTTATCCAATTTGGGTATCGGTCTCACTTCTAGAGAAAAGAACACATTCGAACATGTTAGCCATAAATTGTTTCTTGAGAGAACAAAAAAAACCCGGCAAAGATATCTGGTAGCCAAAAAAATCAGAAATTCAATAACATCCCCAGTTTTTACCAGAGGACACAGTAGCATCTTGTTCTTTGATACGAGCAGCAATAACATCCCCAAGTGTGCGCTGTGGACCTGCATCCTTCGATAAAAAAGCCTCCAGCAAGTTCTCATCCTCTTCATTGATCTGATCCTATTAATTACCATCAACAATTAACATCAAACAAACAAACCAACAGAAAATCCTGAACTTAAATAGATTGAATATTGCTCAATCAAACACAAACAGTTACAATGATCCTCTCAATGTCCAGTCGATTCATCAGTACTTAAAAAAAAGAGGCAATTTAAGCTGTTACTGTTGGCAGTTCTTCATCTAGGCTTTAATAAAAGTTGATAATATTGAGAGGCAAAGCTGACGTTCGCAGAAATTTTCTACTCATGGTTTTTTGGCTCATGTAATCACAATCCTTGAATGTAATAACCGATTGTCATCAAAGTATTGTTTCTAAAGCCAAGTTCTCTAAGCATCCTACATGAATTACAAGCAAATTTCAGAGCATACACCCAGAAATTTACCATGATTCCAATAATTCATTATCAAATGAATCTCGATTCTATAAGGGAACACATGAAGAATTTAATGTCCTCCCAAAATGTCTAAAGTACCCTTATGTAATTAATATTCATATTCTTAAAAATATGTCATTATTGTAGTGATCAAATAAATTTTTAAAGCTATTTTTTCAACCAAGTACATCAACGCATATACCCAATTCTCTAAACAAAAATTAAACGAAGAAGTATAAATCTGGAAAAAAGAAATAGAGACCTCGTAATCATTGAAGTGGCTTTGTGTCTCAGAGAAACCAGCAAAATCATCAAGGTCTTCTTCCTCATCATGCAGTGGAAGTTTAACAGCAGATAAATTAAGAATAGCAGGGTTTTGCTCTTCGTTTTCTTCATCAACAATTTCCTTCTGCTGTTTAAACGCTTCCTTAAGGATTTTATCGCTCAAACTGTTGGAAATCATCTGCAAAAAGTTCCCCAAATTTTCAAATCAAACCCAATTAAAATCAGAACACATCCAAATACAATAAAAACATCATTCATTACAGCAACAACGATAAAGCGTTAAGTCCCAAGATGTCAAAAATAAAAATTGGAGATTTAGAGAGAGAAAATGCCTGTTCTTGCTGTTGGTGGCGTTTGGGAGGTTTAGTGCGGTTTTTGGAAACAGCGGTGGGTTGTTCGGCGAGGAAAGGGTGTGGATTGAGAATGCGTTCTCTTGATCTCTTCTTCTCCATTTTCTCTCTCCTCTTCTCTTCGTGTGTTGTGCTTACACGGCGGCGTTAATGGGGTTTTTCAGTTGATTGGTGTGATAACTGAGAAGAGAGAGAGAGTTGTTGTGGCGAGATAAGTCGCGAGGGTTTAAGAAGATTTTGGTTTCAATCCGGGTTGAGTACCATGGATATATTATTTCACCCTGACCCGAAAATGAATGGATATTTCTATGCCCAAGTCAATATGGTCAATGGAGTGGCAGCCACAAAATAAAACTCCATATCATTTATCTTTTAAAGGAAAAAGAAAGACATGAATAATCCTAACTTTTACTATATAATTTAAATCATCTCAATGTTGATGTTAATTTTAAATATATAAAGGAGGAACTTTTCTAGAGCATAGGGAACTATTCTAGAGCGCACCATGTAGGATTGTCATGTCATTAATTCTTATTTTTATCTTATAAAAAATAGCGTTCTACGTATATTTAAATACGTAACAGTAGCTTTGAATAAGAGAATATTAGAGTTTGGTTTTGAATAAACAATCTTAACTATTATATATATAAATTGTGTATAATTTTTGCTACGTAAATAATTTTTGTATCATTGGAGAGCGCTCAAAATATGATTCAAAATAAGATCCATTTACAGTATAATTTACAGCTTCTGGAAAAAATATTATCTTTCAAAATCTTAGTCTTTCTAAATTGAACCAAAATTAGTACCGAACGAAATTCATTAAGAAAGTTTATTGTTACAAGAAAAATAAAGTTCTATAGCGATGAAATTATATATTTATTAGAGTTTTGGTGATCAAACAAATAATAGTTTGATTTTTTAAAAACAATCTTAGTATATTATAGAGAGCGCACCTAAGCATGCCATATCATTTTTTTTAAAAATATAGTTAATACATCAAGGAGTTTTAGATAAGTGAAGATTAGAGTTCGTTTTTTAATAAACAACCTAAATTATTTTATTATGTAAATTGAATATAACTTTTGATAATTCAGATTATTATAATTTTTATACCATTGGAAAGTTCTCAATATATGCTTCGAAATAAGATTCATTTACAATATAGTTTTACAACTTATGAAAATGTATTTATTTAGATGAATAATAACGTATTATTTATTCTTCATTTTAGATACATATAGAAATACCTACAAGAATAGTGTACTTGCATGTGATTATAACTAAAGAGTACTACAGGATAAACAAAATATGTCTTTCAAAATCATAGTTTTAACGGTTTTTTCACCAAGTACCCTGTAACACCCCAAAAATCCATACAAGTCTAAACTACGTTGTATCGACTTTAGGAGTGTTACCGCCGCGGTGAAACGCAAGGCTTATTGAAATTTAAACATTAACTTACTCTTTACTATATAAACTAAAGTGCAGCGGAAATAAAAAGTTAACTTAACTACAATTCGGAAATCACCATTGACCCCTTTTTATTTAAACCTTTAACTAAGTAAATATAAATAAATTCTAGAATGTTCAATCAAAACACTTTAAAAGTTTATAATCAAAAGTAACCCCCATATGCCCGAACTCATGCAGCATCACCAGCATATATACCTAATCTGCTCCCCATTGAAATATCAATGGTTCATCACAGGTCAACAAACAACACAAATAACAAACAATCAGCTATGCGAGTACATGCATAATTATTTAAATAATACACTAGGCATAATCAGAATAATAAAAATCATTCCTAGACATGATACTACAAAAACATTAAATTCCGTTTTCACAATTTATTTGGCATTGAACGGGCACCGTCATCTTTCTAGAATCATACGGGCTACTTAATCCTTAATAGACAACTTGGTCTATTAGATGAAATGTAAATACGGTTTCGTTCCGTTCCACACCCATCACCTTAGTATGCATACCCCCAAGATCGTACGGAACCTTCCGCCTATCAGAATAATAAAAATCATTCCTAAACATGATACTACAAAAACATTAAATTCTGTTTTTACAATTTATTTGGCATCGAACGGGCACCGTCATCTTTCTAGAATCATACGGGCTACTTAATCTTTAATAGACAACTTGGTCTGTTAGATGAAATGTAAATACGGTTTAGTTCCGTTCCACACCCATCACCTTAGAATGCATACCCCCAAGATCGTACAGAACCTTCCGCCTACTTGAGTTATCAATATTTATAAGGACACTATTGCCGTCACAGTAGGCATGTGTAGGAGTGTAGAACAAGTCCCACACTCCCCCCATTATTCATACTTGTAGAGATTCCAACTACAAGTTTATCGCCAAAGATCCTTCTTAGTGATATTCATTCACACAGCATTATGCACATAATCATTTAATTTTCCTTCTTAGGTACATTACTCAATTCTTTAGTTTAAGCAACTTCTTGTAACATCCTTGCTACAACAATAAATCATAGGATTACAATCCAATTCTCATTTCATGCTTGTGATATGATAGAATTACGCATACCAATAATAATGCATTCCAGCTCACAAGTCATACAACAAGGAAATTTATATACATTTCCAATCAATTTCATGTTACCAAACAATCTCATCAATCATAACCATACAATTGTTCCCTATCATGATTCTAGGTTCCAACGAAAGAATTCATAACCTAAACATGATACTAGCATGTCTAATTGAACTAGTACGCGTACGTACCTTGTAATGGAGAATCTTCACTTACTACTTAAAACGTTCCGCTTATGAAATTGGGACCTAATCGAATAATAAAAGTAATTCAGTTCTAAGTCCTTTATACCATTAAAATAAAATAGGCTTAACTAACTATGTAAAACTTAGTGTTTCGAATAATAAAATAAACGTTCTTGTTGGTTAAACTTTTCTTTCATAAACTTTATTGAACTAACATATTTAGGACTTAATTATATGTTTGCAAATTTGATTTTTGTTAACTTACATTATAATTGCTCATAATAACAAAACTTAAACAACTATATATAAATATTATAAAAATCAGAATTACGAAATAAAATTATCATAAGAACTAAAACATAATTATAAATCTAATTTCTTTTACTAATTCTATACTTTATTTATAATACAACTTAATCCAAGATATATATACGAATTACAAAAGTCAGATTTTACAATTTAACTAAAGTAGAAAAGAAGATTTATTTTTAATACCTGACCAACTCGACGGCGACAACCACCGGCGACGCGAGGAACTCCGGTAGCAGCACCAACCACGCGCGTGCCTCGACCCGTCGTGCCCCACAGCACGCACAACACACCACGCTCGAGGCCTCGACCTTGCTCAGCACCGCACACACACACTCGACACCTCGTGTGACCCACCGATGACTCACACAGCAGCAACGATGACTCGACGCTCGACTCGCACGACACCTTCGCTCGCCTCGCACCTTCGAGCCCAGCACTCGAACACACACTCCTCGAGTCTCGCACTCGGTTTGCATACACACCGCAGCACCCTCGACTCTCGCACGACACGCTCGACTCGCTTGGATGCTCGCACACACAGTCGCTCGACTGCAGCGCCCGCACATACACACACGCAGCCTCGCACACCACTCGAAGGCTGACGAACTCAAGGGAGGGGAGGAGAAGAGTGACGAGGGAGAAGAAGAGAGGAGAGAGAAAAATTTGGGGTGAAGAAGAAAAACAGCTGATGTAGGAAGTTAGGGTTTTTGTTTCCTTTTTTTTTCTCTCTCTCTCTCTTATTTATAGCATGTGAAACCTATGTTTACTAGGACTTGTTTTCCAAATCAAATGCTTACTCCCTCTGTATTTTTTTATCTTTCTCACTTAGAATCTTGACATTATTAACAATTAGAGAGAATCTTTTAAAAATTTCTCAATATATAAGAAAAAATATAGTCATGTAGGGTCTTGTTTGATTCATATTAATGAGTATTTTATTAATATTCAATTATTATAATTTTTACTAATATGTAATGAAAAATATTTAAGGTTGGATAAGTGAATTGGCAAACGTGTAAAGTCAAAGTAGGAAAGATAAAAAAATACAGAGGGAGTATTTCTTTATTTTATTTTTTTGAAAAACAAAACCAAAATCGAATTATAATTTAGTTAGGTACAAAAAGTAGTTTGTATTTCTTTATTTGTAAAAATAACTCCTAAAAATACGGAGTATTACATACCCCCCAATTTTTCGGTTTATTCACCTGGTAACCTCGCACTTTTCAAAATACACTAGGTACCCCTCAGTTTCTGCATAATACATCAACATGCCCTTAATGACTAACGGCAGTTAACTTTGTTAGTCTTAACCCTAATTAAATCCTAATTAACCTAACTAAACCCTAACCCCTAACTTCTAACCCTAACCCTAACCCACCACTACCCAACCCCTACCACCTCCCCCACCTCACCCACAGCCCCCCCCTTCCCCATCCACCGCAGCCCCTCCCCCATCCCCACCCCCTCGCAGCTTACGCAACCCTCCTCCCCACCCACCCCTCGCAGCCCCTACCCCCCGTAGCTTACGCAACCCTCACCCCTCGCAGCCCCCTCCCCCACGCCCCGTAGCTTCCGCAACCCTCCCCCCACCCCTGGTGATTTCCACAACCACTAGCAACGCCGATTTCCCGCCGATTTCTATTTCTCGATCTACATAGGAAGAAGAAGGTGCTACCGTTGCTACCGGGTTGTGGGGGTGGGGTAGGGGAGGTGGTGGGGGTTGGGTGGGTGGGGGCTGCAGGTGGTGGGAGAGTGGGGGGAGGTGGGGGGAGGGGGGGACTGATGGTTAGGGTTTAGGGTTAGGGTTAGGGTTAGGGTAGGGGTTAGGATTAGGGTTAGGGTTAGGGGTTAGTTAATTAGGGTTGAAAACAAAAAATTAGGGTTAATGACTAACAGAGTTAACTGCCGTTAGTCATTAAGAGCATTTGGATCTATTACAATAAAACTGAGGGGTACCTGGTGTATTTTCAAAAGTGCAAGGGTACTGCGTGAATTTTCTGAAAACTCGGGGGTACTTGGTGAAAAAACCGTAGTTTTAAATTTGAGTTATATAATGATACAAAATAGAGCTCTAAATCGATATAAGTACATATCTACCCCCGTCTTTAATATCTTGTAAAATTGTTGCTGGAACACGTATGTAGAAGATGAGAAAAAGGGTAGTAGGGATCATAACTTTGTGGGAAAAATGACAAATATATGGAATTTATAGGTAGGAAGATTTACAAAAATAAAGTGTGCTTATTTGTAGGTCATGATTACTAAATAAAGAAATATAGCAAAAAAAGACATCCATTCATGGTAAATGTAGCAAGTAAAAAAAGATTGAGGGAGTATAATTTTGGACGGTGAAAGAGTTAAAGTTTAATTTTGACTAGACAACCTAAAAAGATTATACAATATAAATTAAGTATAATTTTTACTACATTGTTCGAAAAAATATAACTTTTACACCATTTGAACTTGCTTACACCTATAAGAAGATTAGATGGATGTTTTATTTTTAACATATACGTTGGATCATATTAAAATGAAGAAGTCATAGAAAAGTATTAATCTATACTAATATGTTAAAGGAAAAATTGCAAACAATAAGTCAACCTTTAGGCCATCTTCTCAAATTAAGTTGAACTTTGGATTATTCCTACATGAGTTAAGCTTGTTGGAGCATTTTCTTTTAATGAGTCAAAATATCTACTACCTGAACAACAAGTTTTTTTTATTTAATATTTAATTTATTTTTTATGATTCCTTCAGGAATCCAAATTACTAGTAACCCACCATGCTCATCAAGTCATCACTGTCAACTTGCCAAGCTCACCACCAAAACATCTCCTCGATAAATCACAAACCCACCCACTGTGGCACGGGGCTCTACCCGAAAACCACTAAGTAATCTGAAAACAACCTTCACCCATCCAAAAACCACTTACCAACCCACCTACAAACCACCCAACGACCACCACGAAATAACCCTCCCTCAACTTCCACCCACGAATCACCCTCCCAAGTCCCACCCTCTTAACTTTTTTTTTTGGTAAAAATGTAAGTTTGATATACCAAAAATGCATGACAAATCCATCTTTACAACCTAACAACACCCACACCTACCAAAACAAACTCAACTAAAGCTATACACCACCAGCAACAACAAAAACGAAACACACCTACATTATCTAGCTGCTATACATAAGCTATTAAACCAAACTAAATCTTCATTGTTCCATTTTACATTTATCCTTGCTCTAACTCTGATACAAATATCTGCTTGATTAAAATCTTAGGCCTGAGCATAACTGCATTCTAGTAGGACTGGTTCCTTGCTCTCCAAAGATGATAAACAGTTGCAGCAAGGCTAGCATAACAAAATGTTTGTCTCTTTTTGGACTTGAACTTTCTGCCCCATTTCTTCCACATTGTATACAAACTCTCCTGCTGACTCTGCCTGATACTCAACCACTGCAGAATACCATGACAGAACTTAGTACCATAAAGACACTTAAAAAATAAGTGTGCACATGAGTCTTCTCCCTGTATGCATAGTAAACAGCTAGTGTCATTGCATAGACCTGCAAGCTGCAGTCTATGTCTTGTTCTCAATCTATCCTGAGCTGCAAGCCAAGATATAAATGAGTGCTTTGGAATATTGGCCTTGCTCTACACCCAATAATACCATTCCACATTATCCTGCTCACCCACAAGCCAACTGTAACCCTCTCTAATAGTATACTTTTTTTGCCCTCCAAGCCACCTATTCTGAGTATAAGCAGGCTTAAACATTTCCTTCACACTACATATCATCTTCCAAGACCAGCTTACAGATCTAGGAGGGACATAGTCCCAACCCCCTCTTAACTTTTAATCTGCCACAATCATCATCTCCTTTGTCACAGTAAGATGACGATGAGCAAGATGAGATAAAGAAAGGGGCATGGGTCCGCGTGAAGAGCAAGGAGAAAGAATGAAAGAGGAGAAGATGGTTGAAAGCTTGTAGAGTTGTAGGGGTGAGGTTAGTTAGAAGTATGAATAGCCACGAAGGACAAAGAAAGAGGAAAGTAGATTCGGCGATAGCAGTGGCTTTCTAGTGGTGCTTTAGCCTCCTACGGTGGTTGAAGATGAGGAGGAGTTGGGGAGAGATGAAAAGGCGTGATGAGGAGGCGATGGAAGAGAGAGGAAATGGGTCTTGTAAAATTAGTAAACAAATTAAATATAATTAAAATTTAATATATTAAATTACTTTAAAAAATAAAAAATACATACATACCAATCATATACCGCCACATGTCACTTTTAACCTCTCAAACAGGTTATTAACCAGTCAAAACTTAGTATGAGAAAATACTTCAACAAGCTTAACTCATCTAGGAATAATCCAAAGTTCAACTTAATTTGAGAAGATGGCCTAAAGGTTGACTTATTGTTTGTAATTTTTCCCATATTAAAAGGTATTCCTAAGAAAGTTTGTGTGCCACATGGCACTCTCTTCTAAATATCTAATGCAATTGCTTTAAGTCAAACCCTCATTAAAATAAATAATGTTGTGTAGTTACAAGGTATCGAACATGTGACCTTTGAAATGAAAAGTGAAAGCTTAACCATGAATCCAACATAACACCATTGTTTAGTATTTTAAAATTAAATATCATAAAGTCTTATAATTATATCTTATTAAAAGATTTACACAAGTAGTTAGATACCTAACCTTTTCATGCTAATAACAAGAGATTATTGTAAACATACTCTTACTCCAATTCCTTATAAAAAGTTAAGCTATTGTTTTCATCCTTAAACTTTTAAGGGTTTGTTTTTCAAAATTTTTATGAAATTACATATCATGTCATTACGTCAATTTTTCCTCACTAGGCAAAAAAAGTACGAAAAGTAACAACCCGGGTATCACCAAGGACACTCACTATTTAATATAATAAAATGTGCTCCATGAATTATGGTAAGAATATAGGAGTATTATAATTATGAAGAGAAATAAGAGTTTGATTTTAAATAAATTATCTAAAAATTAATAATATTATTGAGTATTATAACTTTTACTACATACTACAAACAAATACACAATCTCATTGTAATTGAATAGAGTTTGAGATTTGCATTTAAATAATAATCATTAATTAAGAATATAATTATATTACTATAAAATATGTCTCTCAATAAATATATAATTCATCTTATTTATTATCACACAGCTATGACATGGTCGAATATAATTCTACCACATTAAAAAAAACTGTGCATCGCGCAAGCTTCAAAATCTAGTTTTAAATAATTCTAGAGTAACCCCAACTTTAGAGGGTTCCTTCTCAAAGTAATATGAACTATTTAAATAATACCTATAATGGATTAGTGTAGATACGAAAATTAATAGATCTCCTTGGAAGTTGGGTTTATTCAGGAATACCCAAATTTTGGATTATTTTGAGAAAATAGGTCAAAGTTGGGAATATTGTTAAGTAATAGTAATAACTCAAATATTGAGGGTTTTATCTCTATCCTTCTGTCATTGCGTTCTCTTCACCTCAAAACCCCTGAACTTATCTGAATGAACTTATCTAAACTTATTGGACCTGATTAAACATGATTAGAATTGATTGAATATGATTGGAATTTATTGGACCCGATTGAAATTTATTGAAACTTATTGAAACTTGTTGGACCTGATTGAAACTTATTGAACCTGATTAGAACTTTAATTAGACATGACTATAACTTATTAGATGGTTTTGTAACACTTATCCATCAAAAACCAATAATTCTCAATCAAAAAAAATAAAAATAAGTAATAATTATTATTATAATGTTAATAATAATAATAAAAATAAAAATAATAATAACAATAATAACAATAATAATAATAATAATAATAATAATAATAATAATAATAATAAATCATACCCTCTACCCAAGACACCGGTTGGAACATGCAATTTAATGTGATAAGTTGTATTGTGGTTATCAAATGTTATTTTATTGAGGTAGAGGAGTATTTATTTATTGATAGAGATAAAGTGCGGGGCCAAAGAGGGTTTTAGAAAACTAATATACTAATATAATTATAGTAAAAACATGTCAAAAGTGGAAGTGTTCAAACTAATTTGAGACAGACAAGAAAGGAAAGTGTTCAGACAATTCTAGGACATAAATTGTATATATTAAATGAATTAAGTAATTGATAATTATAAATTAATTAGATAGTAATAATATCTTTCATTAATAGGAATGGAAATGTGTGGTCTCTAGTTATTTAAAAATTCCAGATGATTTGTATAATATTAATATTATGGTTATTATTAATGTTAGATTTATTTGACCAAAATATAATATTATAGCAATAACGTATTACTTTTCTAATATAGTCAACCACTAATTACACAATTAATATAAATTTATTTGTTATTAACTTTTATAATCTTATTGGACTTCTTTAAGAAATTATGTAAACCTATTAAACCTAAAATTTATTTATTTTACGGTAAAGATGATGCACCATGAGTGTTTTGGGCTATGTTGCTTAATTGTGCAGGAAAATTTGATTCATTGATGAAAGTTTCTGCAAATGAGAGACAAATGCTCTATACAACTAATCTAAAATATCATATTGGTCTTTATGAAAAAAAATATTTAAAGACAAGAATATATTTCTATTTACAAAAACAAAAAAGTATATGTTTTAGAGTACATATTAAATGTGTATTTATACTTTAGATCTTCAATATATAGGTGTTACACTTCGTCCTTATACGAATAAGAAATAAAGAAATAGACAACCAAAAATAATAAATAGACGATAGCAGAAATATCGTTGAGACGGATATGTCACTCTAAAGGTTCAATTAAAAGTCATCATTGTTATAAAAAGAAACATCTCTAAGTCAAAATAGTCATAAGTCAAATAGAGAGGCAAAGAAACCTCAAAATCCCAACATAGATAAAAGAAAACAATAATATCCAAACTCCACGTGGTAGAACAATCACAAAATCCGACAAAAACTACTTAACACCTATGAGGCTAAAAGACCTCCTAAAACCATCATATATATCATCCACTAGAACTAAGACTAGAAACTTAGTAAACTTCCTATCCTCACTTCCCGAGCCTAAAATGTGATCAATCTAACTTTCAACGCCATCTGCAACAGTATATAAAACAACAAATATTCCACACTCAGTAAGGAGTAACTAGTAGTTTTCCCAGAATAGATAGAATCAAGATAGCATTAGAAATAAGACTTAACAGCCAAGAAACCATCACATCAACTTACACAAATAAAACAAACAAATATGTTATCAACAAGACTAATTCAACTCACAAATTAGAGTTCAAAGAATTAACATGGAGATACATAATTTAATGGAAATTAATTAACCTTTCCAATAAAATATTAGTAATCGAAAAGCCATCCAAAACCCTATAATGTAAAGTATGTTTGAGAAAGAACAAAACGCCAATGGAATAACCATCAAGAAAACAAACGTGTGAATGACGAGCAAGCCTTTCCAACATTTGATCAATGAAAGGGGGACGAAAATAGTCTTTGAGGGTGTATTGGTTTAATTTCCTGTAATCAATGCAAACCCCCAGCCGGTAACAGTTCTAGTGGAAATTGTTTCTCCTTTCTTATTCTCAACAATAGTCATGCCTCCCTTTTTCGAACTACGTGAATTGGGCTCACCTACTTGCTATCGAGAATAGCGTGGATGATTCCCACTTCACGCAATTTCATAATCTCCTTTTTCACAGTATCTTTGAGGTTGGGATTAAGCCTTCTCTGATACTCAATGGAAGAGGCATTATTATCGGTGAGATGGATACGATGCATAGCAAGAGAAGGGCTTATCCCCTTAAGGTCATCAATTGAGTACCCAATGACATCTTTATATTTTTGTAATATCTCAATCCATTTTGATATAGAGATGTCATCAAGACTCGAGTTGACTATAACAGTATAATTGCATGCATTATCAAGAAAAACATACTTAAGGGAGGAGTGAAGGGTTTTGAATTCTACCTTGGAAGGAGGCTTAGAACTCTCCTTTTTATTAGTGGATGTAGCAAGAACCTCAAATGCTCTTTCATGTGCCTCATCAATGGTAGTGCTATCAAAAAGTTTGGAGAATTCATTCACCTCTTCTATGTCCAAGCTCGGGGCATCGGTAATAGAAGCATATAACTCGTCCGTGGTGTGAACCACTCTATCAAAATCTTCCATCTCACTTTCTACTAGATCGACCCGACAAATTCTCTCGATCATGGGTTTCTTCAAAGTCTTGGAGAATTCGAACACAACCCTCTCATTGGCTACCTCAACCGTGATTGTATCATTTTTGCCGTTTCTCACGGCACCCGATGTCTTTAGAGCTTCCCTTCCCAGAATGAGATGAATCTTCGAATTTTCCTCCATATCCATAACCACAAAATCGCATGGCATAAACACATGCCCGACTTGGATTGGCACATCCTCTAACTCACCATGTAGCACTCTCACAGTTCGATCCGCCAAATGAATATTCTTCCGCATAGGATGAAAAGGAAAGTTAAGGTGCTTAGCTATGGATAGAGGTATCAAACTTCAACTTGCTCCCAAATCGGCCAATGCACCCTTAGGCTCCAAGTCACCTATCTTCACCGGCAAGGTGAAGCTTCCGGAGTCTCTTTGCTTCTTGGGCATGGCACGTTGCACTAGAGTACTTCTTTCTCACCCTCCTCAACTTCAACTTCCTTTTCTACCTCCTCAACTTATTTTTCTTCACACTCATTGGGCATCTTAGAACCCTCATAACTTGTTCCCAACCTCAAATGGATGGCTTTATGTAATACCCCATATTTATGAGTATTTATTCAAGTAATTAAAATATTTATTTTCTAAAATAAATATTTTAAGCAAAGGGTATTTTAGCAATTTCACTCGTTTTTAATTATTTTGGCGGAAGATGGCGCCAAAATTGGATTTGTTAAGCTTTTGGTTTCAAATCCTAGTCCAAAAAAATTTCAAAAAAACAAAAAAAATATATTTTTTGACGGGATTCTATAGTAATGGGGAGGGGGTTTTGTTTCCTAAAACTTCCAAATTTATGATGGATGTTACAAATTTTGGTTTAATCTCCTAATTTTTGGTGAAGGTTACAAACTATTTAATTTTGGAAATTAAGTACTACCTACTCTACTCCTATAAATACCCCATACCTTAAGCCATGTTTTCCACACAAAAACTTTGAAGAATTCATATTCTCTTACTTCAAGGTTCTTCCTTCTCTTCTTATCTATTCTGGTTTTATATTTCTTATTTAAGTTCCAATTTTCTTTGGTTTAAGAAAAAGATTGTTATGTTTCTTACTCAAAAATATTATGCTCATGATAGGTTATTCATGTTTAAGATCATGATTAAGTTCATTTGATAAGTTACTTATTAGATTTTTATATTATTGGTCTGTTAGGAGATCATTCAAGATTAAGACTAAGTGAAGATACTAGTATACTCTTTGTGCAAGATCAAGGTACGTTATGTAGCTAGATATTTTGAAATGTGGTTTTATGTGATAAAGTTGTTTATTGACTTAATGGTTGAGTGAATTTGGAAATTTGGTTTAAAATGGTTATAATATTTTATTATTCACTCTTGGAAGTGAAAAGAAGGAATGATTTTATCAATCATTTTTATATAGAAGTTTTGTTATCCTTTTTGTAAAATTAAATTATTTTTACAAGGAAAGGTTGATTGGTTTTTATGAACTTTGAATGTTCAAAAAGTTGTTTATGAGCAAAAGAAGTTTATTCATGACTTACAAGTCATATTATTATTATTACCGCTTGATTAACATCAAGAAGGGTTCATGCTTCAAAGTCCACTTGTTGGCAATTATTGTTACCCCTTGATATAGATCCGTGATGGGAAGACTAGCTTGGGGGGTGTGCACACTTAGGAAATAGAAGGGGAGATAAGAAGAGGAATTGTTTTCAAGATTATTTTTAATCCAAGTTATTTGGAAAGAGTTTGTTCTTAAAAGGTTATTCTTGAATTATTATTCAAGTGTTTGGAAAGAGTTTGTTCTTAAAAGATTATTCGTGAATTATTATTAAAGTGTTTAGAAATAATTTATTCTTAAAGAGTTATTCTTGAATTATTAGTGATGGAGTTTTCAAAATGAAAAATATTGCGAACTAACAAATTTGTTACTTATCTAATACATTTCGTACTCAGTTTTATACTGACGCGTATTTCCTTTTTCCTATTTGGCTTTGCCCTGTTTACCTTTTTGGTAAGTAGTTTTGCAGGTGAATTTTTGATGTGCATAGGAGCATACTAGGAAGGGGATCTTCACCTAGATTAGGGTGTTTTATTTATTCTGAGTATTGAGATAATATTTACTTTCATTAATAAAGAAGTATTATTATTTTTGGTGAAAGTCTTCCGCTGCAAGTTATTTTGTTAGTTAGTAGTTGGTTGCCGAAAGCGTGTTAGTCACGTGGCGGTAATACTCCTAAATTACTCAAATGTTATTTACTAAATTATTTATTTAAAAGCGAGTAATTTGGGAGTGTTACAAAGTAGTATCAGTTTTTTAGGTCTTGCAAAGATAAAAATTGAACAATTAAAATCGATGGGTAGACATAAGTTGGGCAAATAGAGTTTCGCATTTGCATTATAATTGTTGTTGTTGAGTTTAATTGTTTTCTTTTTGACGATTTTTATAGATGCATCTTGCTAGCGCCATAAAAAGGTATTGTTTGGGCCCAATATTCCCTGGGCCCAGTTCTTACGAGGAGAACCATCAAAACCCCCGGGCTAGGGGAACAATGGGACCTACAGGGTGGTTGCCCTAACTCTAGAGTGCCTAAGGATCTCAAGCAAGGACCTCAGAGAGGCTGCTACTGTTCCATTTTCTGCCCTTTCGAGGGCTGACCTGGCTGGGAGGTTCGAGAGAGCCTCCGCCTTCTTGGTGACAGCTGCCGATGAGGCGGCCTGCTACGGTACTGACAGTTAGGAGCTCGAAGCCCTGAAGGCTACCCTTGTCGAGGTATGTGCCTGCTCCTTTCTTCTTTACTTAGGTAATTTGTTGCTTACGCTTTTGTTTTCTGCAACTCTCGATCAGGGTCTCTGCTCTGGCCCACCGTCCTCGGGGTACTGCCCCTGCTGGAGTCAAGGACCAGATGTCCTTCGATGAGAGAAGCTCCCTCACCAATCGGGTCCGGATTGCTGAGCTGAAGCTTTCTGAAGCTGAGGGAGCTATTAAGAAGGATCAGCTGGACTTCGAGGAGAAGATGGCCGAGGCCCAGCAGACCATCGAGGACCTCACTAAGCAGAGGGACTCGGCCAGCAGGAGGCATCGTCAGGCCTCGAAGGACAGGAAGGAGGCCCTGACCAGGGCGGAGAAGGCCGACAAGAGGGATACCGATGCCGTCAAGGAGGCGACTGCTTGTCGGGAGCTGATCATCGAGAATCGTAAGCTCTCCGAGGCCGGGAGGATCTTCCTCGAGGATGCCTCCCTTCAAGCTTCCGAGGTCAGTCGTTCTGAGGCTCTCAAGGACGTTCGAGCCGTCCTTGAGAAGCTGTCTCCTGGCCTTTCCTGGCAGGAGGTTGAGGAGGGAGTCGCTGCCCTCTCCCAAGAGGATGCTGAGGCTCCTCGAGGAGAGGACGACGCGGGGGTTGCACAGGTCGAGGACCAGGTTCCTGTCGCTGCCGATCTCGAGGGCGTGCACTCATGATTCCACCTCCCTCATCTTCCTCTTTCTTCCTTCTGGCTCCTACAAGGGTTAATGTTAGACCCTTATACTTTAGTTCCAATCTCTAGATGTTTCTTATGTGTGTAACTTTGCCATCTCGATGGCTTGTACTTCCCTTCATTAATCAAATTTGCTATTCGTCCCATCGATGTGCTTTTATTTTAACAAGTTTTTGCCTTTGAAATTTTATCTATGTTTGATGTGACTTCGATGGCTGTATTACAACTTAATGGGAGTATTACAACTCGATAGGTGTAAACTTAAAGCGCATACTTCGATCTATTTTGGAAAATTTGTTGTTAACCCGATATTACAATTCCATAGATGTATTACAACTTGATAGGTGTATACTAACTTTGCTGAGATAGCTTTACAAAAGATGGCTTGTCATTCTGCCAAGGATGTAGTAGATGCCCCTAATTTCGAGGGCTAGAACTTGTAACATGCACTGCTTCGAAGGCGGGGCCTGAGCTTATACATAGAACTTTCGAAGATTGTCCGCATTCCAAGGAGGGGGCAAGGGGCGGCCTTCCTGGTCTTCGAGGCGGTATGTGCATGGTCGAACGACCTTTGTGATTTTGTAGGGGCCTTCCCAGTTGGGCTGTAATTTACCAAGGCGCGGTTCCCTGCCGGTGGCCTCGAACTTCCTAAGCACCCAATCGTTGACCTGCAGAGGTCGATGCTTGATTCGTCGGTTGAAGAGCCTGGTTAGCTTGAGCTTGTAGGAGATGGCCTTGAGAAGAGCATTGCCTCGAGTCTCGGGGAGGAGATCGAGGTTGACGCGTTTCTCTTCTTCATTGCTGTCGTGGTCGTAGAAGGTTATCCGTGGTGAGGGGATACCAACTTCGGCGGGCAGCACAGCCTCGCTCCCATATTCCAAGTTGAACGGTGTTTGTCCCGTGGCTTCTCGAACCGTCGTCCTTGTGGACCACAAAATCCCCGGTAGGTCATCAATCCATGAACCCTTGGCTCCTTCAAGCATGGTTTTTAATCCCTTCAGAACTACCTTGTTGGCGGCCTCAGCCTGTCCATTGGTCTGGCGTCGACTGACAGCGGAGAATCTGGTTTCGATGCCGAATCGAGAGCAGTAATCTTTTGTAGGGCCGCTGTTGAATTGTCGTCCATTGTCCGATACAAGAATTCGAGGGACGCCGAATCGAGTTATCAGATTACGCCAAATGAACTGCCGAGCTTGCTTTTCGGTGATGGAGGCCAGTGGTTGAGCCTCGACCCACTTTGTGAAGTAGTTGACGGCGACCAACAAGAACCTCCACTGGCCTGATGCAGGGGGAAAAGGCCCCAACAGATCCATGCCCCCACATGTCGAAGGGCAGAGGGGCCTGGATGGTAGTGAGGGGGCTTGCTGGTTGATGGAGCAAGTTGGCGTGCATCTGGCATTCCTTGCACTTTTGGACCAAGTTCGAGGCATCTTTCTTTAATGTTGGCTAGTAGTACCCTGCTCGAAGGGCTTTAGCGGCGATAGTCCGAGCACCTTGATGGCTTCCACAAGCTCCCTGGTGTATTTCTCGGAGTATGTAGTCTCCCTCTTACGGGGTTAGGCACCGAAGGAGTGGATGGGTGAAGGATTTCTTGTATAGCTGCCCTTCATGGAGCACGAACCATCGGGCTTGCCTCCTTACCTTCACTGCCTCTAGCTCGTCCTAAGGCAATACCCTATCCCTTGCGAAGGTCACCAACTTGTCCATCCATGTAGGGCTCCTGTCGAGGGTCGCTATCCCTCTATTGATGCTGGGGGTGTTAAGTACCTCCCAAATTATAGGCCGGGGTGACAAATCCTCGGCGGAGCTGGCCAACCTCGATAATGCATCTGCCTGCTGATTTTCTGATCTTGGAATGTGTGTGAGGGCAAAGGTCGCCAGATCGCTTACTTCTTCCTTGATTTTTATGAGGTACATCTTCATGCTGTCTTCCTTTGCTTCGAATTCCCCAGTCACTTGTCCCACGATGTGCTGGGAGTCTGAGTGGGCTTTGATATTTCGAGCACCAGCCGCCTTACAGAGTTGTAGCCCGAGTAGGAGGGCCTCATACTCTGCTTCATTGTTCGAAGCGGTGAAGACGAACTTCACGGCGTATTCAGTCCTGTTCTTTTGAGGATCAATGATTAACAGTTCGGCCCCGCAACCTGCTTTGGAGGACGACCCATCGACGAACAATTCCCAGGGGCCTTCTGCGATGGGCTCGGGCCTCGAGGTACATGGAGCTCATAACCCCTGGAACATCTCGAGCGAGGTCATGAACGCCCCTCGAGATACATGGGGCTCATTAGCCCCTGGAACATCTCGAGCAAGGTCACGAACGCCCCTCGAGATACATAGGGCTCATTAGCCCCTGGAACATCTCGAGCGAGGTCACAAATGCCCCTCGAGATACATGGGGCTCATTAGCCCCTGGAACGTCTCGACAAGGTCATGAACGCCCCTCGAGATACATGGGGCTCATTAGCCCCTGGAACATCTCGAGCGAGGTCATGAACGCCCTTCGAGATACGTGGGACTTATTAGCCCCTGGAACATCTAGAGTGAGGTCACAAACGCCCCTCGAAATACATTAGCCCCTGGAACATATCGAGCGAGGTCACGAACGCCCCTCGAGGTACATGGGGCTCATTAGCCCCTGGAACATCTCGAGCGAGGTCGTAGACGCCCCTCGAGATCCATCGGGCTCATTAGCCCCTGGAACGTCTCGACAAGGTCTAGAACATCCCTCGAGGTCCAGGTTCAGCTTTCCGCGAGACATGCGATTTCCGGAGAATCCTCTCTCACACATCTCGCGTGGGGCTAATGTTTGGGCCCAATATTCCCTGGGCGCGGTTCTTGCGAGAATAACCATCAAAACCCCCGGGCTAGGGGAATAGTGGGACCTACAGGGTGGTTGCCCTAACTCCAGAGTGCCTAGGGATCTCAAGCAAGGAGTACAAAGGCTTATTGCCTGAAAATGCAATATAACCAAGCAGCCTCTCTGAGGCCCATCTCATCAATGTTCCCTTTATGGGGATTCCCAGTGCTATAAATACCCAATGTCTCATCAATGAACAGGTAATCAATTCTAGACCAACTGCTCAATACTTACAGTTAAGCATCCTAACTGACTTGAGCGTCGGAGGGGCGATCCCGGAAACACCCCCGGGGTAGTCTAACTCTCATTCTTGCAGGTCTCCACGGCGTCCTTCGAGTACATGGCCATCGTCAACGACCATCGGTCCTCTTCTTGACTGACTCCCCCACCTCACAAGTTTTTACCCGAAACAGGTATATATTTTTTTTATTTGGAAAGATGAAGGGTGTAGATATGTTGGGGTGACAAACTATGTCTAGGATTAGGAAGGCTCTCCCTGACGTTGTGGGTAACTTCCTTACCTGGGAGCTATAATCACCTTGGCTATTCTATATCTTGAAATCAAGTACTCTTTAAAAATTTTAAAATAAATATTTTAAGTCACAGTGGTGCATCTAGTACAAATCTTGAACCATATTTATTTATCATATATTAGTATTACTCTTATGATGTTCTTGTAATATCTCAATTCTTCTTACTTTTATATGATTGTTGATTGGAGGTAGAGGAAAAAGTTTATGTTATTCCCTATGTATGGGATAAGCAAGGAGGTCATGCTGCATTGGCAAGCAAATAGTAGTATTATGTGTATTATATTTCTTTTAATGAGTAATTTTGTTACAGATGATTAACCACATGAGGGACATGTATTACTCTGAAGAACTTCTTTTGGAAGGAAAAACGGTCCTTGATTTTATAGATGTTATTGTTGAGGCTAGTGGTATTAATGCATTTGACTGGGAGCCATGGGTCAATGAGGAACCCTACCAATCTGTTAGCCTTAATTCACCTTCCTCAGACACCCAAATACCAAATCCTCCATGATAAGTACGGTAATGTAGTCTTACCAAATGGGGAATGGAACAGAGATAATCATGAGTTCTAGGGAGTATGGTTAGCCACTATTCTTCATTTTGGCACTGAATTAATGTATATAGAAATAGATGGAGCCCAAAGGGGTGGGGATGCCATTGATATTGACCTACCTAGCCCAGTATCCACAATTTCTTCAGTTGATAGCATGGGATATGAAGGTTCATCTGAGCCTGATAGCCCCGAATATACCCCTCGAGAATACCCAGCCAATATGATTATATGGCCATTGACGAATTGGAGAACGTTATTGAGGCGGGCTACCCAGAGTTTGAAGTCTCCAGTAACAGAAGGAATATATAGTTTTGTTTCGGTCATGAAACGACCTAGTTGTCTTAAGAATATTTTGATACACTCAAATGTTCTAGCCGTTATTATGTATAGGGCCTAATATTTGGCCATGATACATTAAGTATGTGATTGCTATGTTTTGAACTAGTTATACTTACATACTTATGTAATTATTTAGTAGTTACACAACTATTTTATGAATGTTAGTTGAGATTTATCCTCAAACACTCTTAGTTGTAGCAGAATGGCAGAAAGAAGGAGAAGGAGTATGAGTTTTATGGTTAGAAGGCTAGCAAAGATAACTGAAAACATCACTCAAGTGATAGCTAATCAAGAAACCAAGTAGAGTGAAACCGATAGCTTTGGAGGTCTTTAAGAGGGTGGCAGTAGTTAAACCTCTGACTTACCATGGGAAAGAGGACCCAATTAGCTTAGAAAACTAGATCCGATAATTCGATAAGCTTTTTGATGCCATAGTGTGCCCTGAAAATCTTAGAGTTAATAATGTTGTTTATTATTTGAGAGTTGAGGCATACCTATGGTGGAAACAAAGGAAATATGATATTTTAGAGGATCCGAACTTTGGGTGGAACGAATTTAAAGATGCCTTGAGGACTAAGTTTTACCCTCCGTACTTAAGGAAGCAAAAGGCTATGAAGTTCACCAATCTGAGGATGGGGACTATGTCTGTTAATGAGTATTATAGCAAATTTATTTGAGTTAATGAGGTTCGCACCTGAGGTAGTACCATCTGAGGCTTTGAAGGCCCAAAAGTTTGAGCAAGGGTTAACCTTAACTCTCCAAAGTAAGCTGGGAGGTGTAACTTTTGAGACTCTTGATGAAATTTTTGGTAGAGCTGCTCACTTATATGGGATAAAAGGAAGAGCGCTTGAAGGGACCTCCTCTGGGGTATAGAGGAAGTATAACAACAACGGGAATCAACAAAGTGGAGATAAGAAGCCTAAGCCCAATGGTGGATTCAACCAAACTGAGAAAGACAATAAGTACCCTAGTCAGAAGCCTAATGGGAACCAAGGAAATGGGAAGAAAGCTGAGAGAACCTTTTTCTGCAAAAGGTGTGATAAGAACCACCCTAGCAAGGATTGTGAGGGAAACTTGGTGACATGCCATTATTGTCAGAAATTGGGGCACCGGGAGTATAAGTGTGTAGACACATAATCGTGTCTCCCCATTTAGTACCATATGATGACCAATACCCTGCTGCGATTGGTCCAGATCAAGGAAAGAATAAAGAAAGAGTCTAAAATAAAACATTTTAAGCACAAACCATTTTATAACCTATTTTATTAAACCATTTCCAAAACCCTTTTTATATATAATTTTATAAAGCCCATTTTCTAAAATGTTTTAAATTAACTTTTAAAGGCCCATCTTTGAAAACCTTTTAAAAATAGCTTTATGAAAGCCCATTTTTTAAAACACCTTTTCTAGCCCAATTTAATTAATAGCATTAATTATTTTGATTAGTTTTATTAATAAAAATATCTTTTACAAAAATAATCTTTTCCCAAACTGTTTTTAAATATCTTTTACTAACTATTTTCTAAAATCTTTTTTTAATGAAAATCTTTTCTAAAACCTATTATCTTTTAAAAACCTATTGCAACTCAACTACCTTTTCCTATATAATACACTAATCTCACATTAATCTGAGCTGACCGTTTCACCTCACAAATTCCCACGCCAATCTCACAGTACTTCGCACGACACAACTCCATATAATTCTCCCACCTGATCATATAATCATTGCCTACCACCGTCCACCGCCTAAAATTCTATTCCCTCATCTAATCTCACCTCAGGCCTATACTTGATCATTCGCCATACAAATCATCATCATTCAACGCCATCATCAATCATCAAATATCACAAATCCAAGGACCACCGCTTAATGTCCACGGCCTAATACTAATGCACCTATTCACTTTTTCTTTTAACTCCATCTAATCTCATACTAACATCATCCTAGGATCCTAAGAAATCTTGCGCCTAATATTATTCATCTACATCATATATATTACCAGCACCTACGCAGCACATAAAAATACTACAATTATTATTAGTATTATTTATTATTTATTATTTATTATTTATTATTTAATATTATTAATATTTATAATTTATAATTTATTTATTATTATTATTTATTATTATTATTTATTATTATTGTTATTATTATTATTATTATTATTATTATTGATATAAAGTTGAACTTAACTGAACTTAAATTAAATAATAAATAATAATAATAAATCATAACAATAATAATAATAAATAATAACAATAATAATAAAATTAATAATGAATAATAACAATAATAATAGTACTAATAAATAATAACAATAATAATAATAATAAATAATAACTATAATAATAATAATAAATAATAACAATAATAATAATAATAATAATAAATAATAATAATAATAATAATAATAATAATAATAATAATATAATAATAATAATAATAATAATAATAATAATAATAATAATAATAATATGTTAATACTTATTGATTATTATCGATAATTATTATTTTAGAAAATTAAATATACAATTCAGTTCAGTTTCTCTCATTTCAGTTAATTTCAGTTAATTTAATTTAATTTCAGTTCAGTTAATTTAATTTCAGTTCAGTTAATTTAATTTCAGTTAATTTAATTTAATTTCAGTTCAGTTAATTTAATTTCAGTTCAGTTAATTTAATTTCAGTTTAGTTCAGTTAATTTCAGTTAATTTAATTTAATTTCAGTCAAAATAAGTTCAAAAGAACAGGGCCTTAGTCATAAGAAAACCTACCCAAAAATGACATTCTTCTCTTGTTCCTGACTTGAGAACTGGAGTGCGTCTTACACGTGGCCACCTTTTTAAGCAAAGATACGAAGCGTGGGATCAATCTCTTAGTCATGGACCCTTTCAGATTTAACTAAACCTGACCAATAGTTAAACGTAGAACTGGACTTTAGGGTGAGAACTTTGCATATCATTATCCTACATCTTCATATTTGCGTGTGCTTGTATCTAATTTTTTTTGGTACTACGCGAGTTTCGAGTCAAAACTACAGAACGCATTTACGCGTCGAGCTGAAAGTCAAAAAATCGTATCTCGCTTCAGCTGCGCTGAGCGCACCCCAGCTGCGTCTGACGCACTTCTTTCGCGTCCCTCGCAATACCTCCTCTGCGTCCTACGCAGCCTTTCGCGCGCAGCGCTCTCTCCACGCCCAGCGCACCTACTTTCTGCGTGAAGCGCCTTTGTCTGCGTCAGGCGCAGGCTTGTCCTGTGTGCCGAATCACTAACTTCGCATAGTTTCCTTGGTCCTCACGCACATCTTTCCTTTTTCTCACTAAAACATAGAATAACAAAAAAATCTCCATCATTTTTCTTTTATTAAAAAATAACCATTTCAAAAAAAATAAAATTTTTTAATATTTAATATCCTATCTATTTTGAAAATTCTATCCCCATCCTTTACCAATTTCTATCTCCCATCTTGTTGAAAATTCATCCCTATCTTTTCGAAAATTATTCTCCTATCTTTTTCAAAATTTCATCCCATCTTCAATCTCCTATCTATTTCAAAAATTCTATCTCCACCTTTTTTTTTTCAAAAAAAATCTCCATCTTTTATCCTATTACATATCTTTTTTCAAAAAGACATCATCCTATATCCTATCTTTTCATGTATATTATCCATCCTTTATGTGTACATCAATTAGGATTTCTTCTTCTTAATGTCCATCTTGTTGTAAAAGTCTCATCCGCTTAGGAATTCTAACTGCACTAGAAGTCCGTCTGACCCAAATGTCTAGGTTCATCCAGTTTCACTCCATTTAGCGTCTTTAATCTCGTCTAACTCCATTCGTGTTAGGAGTCTTAACCCCGCCTAGGTTCACCCATCTTAGAATTCTAAGGTCATTAGAGTTCCATCCATCTTAGAAGTCTATAATCCATAGAAAGTCCATGCATAATAGGAGTCTAAAACCATTAGAATTATGTCAATCTTAGGAGTCTAAATCCATTAGAATTCCATCCATTTAGGAGTCTAGGTCCACTAGAGTTTCATCCATTTTAGGAGTCTAGGTCCACTAGAGTTTCATTCACTTTAGGAGTCTAGGTCCACTAGAGTTTCATGCACATTAGGAGTCTAGCATCCTTGAAAGTCCGTCAAATCTAGATTTCTAACATCATTAGAAGTCTATCAAGTCTAGGATTCTGAAGTCATTAGAGTTTCATGTCAATTAGGATTGCATTCATACAGGAGTCCCTCTGCATTGCATAGTCCATCGTTCATACACTTCATGCATAACTAGAGTTATTAAGCAATTAGGAGTCTCATTGCATCCATACTCTCCATTTCATCTCATGCATTCCGCATTTAGCAGTCGCAAACTACAAGCGATTTGATTCCCTCTTTTGGGATATGTAGGCAGCCTTTACAGGTTCGAACGCATAGATTGAGTCATGCATGCATACATTAGGTCTAGGTGCATCCAAAAGAGTCATACATACATGCATTAGGTCTAGGTGCATCCAAAAAAAAAACATGCATTTAGGATATTCAGATTCGTTCCTAGAAGCTCAACTCTTTTAAAACAAACATACATTCTCCCATTCCATTTCTTTCTCTCCATCATGTCCATCTATAATCTCCTACTGGATGATCCATTGTAGGAAATATGGAATATGTCAAGAACACTTCAAGAACAAATTGATGAGTTGAAGGGAATACTGGTAGATCTTGTAGCACGTGTCGTCAGACTAGAGGCACACTATCGTGTTATTCAAGAGAATTGTAATGCAAATATACAATAAGATGCCTATTGCAAATACCATAGAAGCAGTGGACATAAAGATTGCTTCCTACTACCAGTTAAAAGAGCTTATCCAAGATATGATATAGACGATGGGAGGCTTATAGTCTCTACTGCTGCAAAAATGCCGAAGATGATGACCTCAATGTCACATAAATAGACATATAAGCCCAATCGCTCATTAAAGCATTTGGACTCTCTTAGGTCCAATCAGCACGAAAAAATACACTTCTACTCTTTTCATTTAGAAAGAGACCTCATGAAGATCGAAACAACGAAGCTGTCTCATCATGTGACGTAGGAGTCCAGGATTAGGATTTCATTTTCTGTTTCATCTCTCTCATTTTTGCCCAGTCTAATATAGGATTTTCGCTCTTATTGCATGTACTCATAATTTGTAATTAATAAATGAGTATTTCTTTTCTAACCTTGCACTAATGAGCATAAGTGAAAATCACGATTGTCGCCTTAAAGGAAAAAAATTTCTAATTCTCATGACTATTCTAATAAAGGCAATGAACAACTGGCATATATAAAAGAGGCATTCCTCCCTTTACTACAACTATTCATCCATTTCAACCTAAATACATAACATCCATCTCCCTTTAACCTACCTCATAGGAAGTACACTTGACAACAATTCAATGTAAAGGCCAAGCAAAAAAAAAAAAAAGAGAGCAACATCAGAAAAATAAAAAAATTGAATGAAAAACAAAACGAAGCAAAAAATGATGACAAAAAATATAAGAAAAGAAGTGCAAATCGAATAAAAAAATATCGAGCAAAAAAAAAAAAAAAAAAGATAAGCCCATTAATAGCTTTATCAACTATACTTTCTTTTACCTTCAACCTTCGATTATAAACCTCCAACTTCGTTATCAAAGGCCTTGACCTCCATAACCAAAAACCATTACAAGCCAAATCATACCTCTATAATAAAGCTTCGCTCAAGCAACCATGCACATTGCATTCCCATAAGCCTAAAAAGACAAACAAATGCCCGCTAGGTCGAAAACCCATAAGGGCGACTTAGGCAAAAGTCACGGCACCTTCTCATTCATCAGCCTGAACTACGAATGGTCTGATTCTGCTAAAGATACGTAGGAAACATCACCCTGAGATACGACCGCTTTAAACCAAACCAAACCTACATTACTATCCACCCTTGCCAAAGACCTCTTACAAATCAATGCTTAATTCATTGCAAATGGCTCCAAAGCAAAATGCTCGGCCACCAATTAAAATGCTAAGAGCTACGACTGGCCTGATTCCATCATGGATACGTAGGCAACCTCTTTTGAGGCCCGACCATTTTAATTCAAAACATATTTTTAAGGCTCGCCTAGGCCCATGAGAAAAGCACGATCGCCAAATCATGAATTTTCAATGCTCATCCCTACCTTTAGAACTAGATTGGGATTTGAACCTGCATCATTAGCTTACCTCATTGTGTGAGTCGATTCATTATGACTTCCTTTTTCTAAGCCGCATTATCGCTTCTAAGCCAACCTTAGCATAACCTTTCAACACTCAACACTATGACCGCGCCTTATCCTTTGAGTGTTCCTTTCTTTGGCCTTTCTTGACATTTTCACCTTAGGAACCCTATATGGAATCTTTGGTCGAAACTTCCACTAAGCGTGACGAGATATCTTCAAAATCAAGCAATCAAGTTGGATGCTTCATCAACTCCATCTTACTGGGGGCTTCATTACTGGTCCATCCAGAAAATCGTAGGCTCCAAGTCCAAACCTATTGAAGAACTTCATTACAAGTCCATATATGACATCTTGGGTTTTAAACTAGCACAAATGCAACATTGCACCTCTTCACGGGCTCACTTAGGCCCTTAACATACAAACCTCGAAGCATATACAACTCAAACGCTACAAAAGCTCGTTCTATAACGTATTCCAAATCGAACATATAATCTATTGGCTGCATAGAAGATCATTAGAATCCATGTGTACCCTGATTAGGATTTCATTACGAGTCCATACAAATGGTTGTGGGCTCTAGACCCATACGAGATCCTAACTGATTTATGGGCTCACTTAGGCCCGTAACAACTACAACACATATCGCATCAAACATAACTTACATGGATCATCCTTGGGGGCTTCCCCTTTCTTCTCTTTCGAAAACAATCTTCTAAAACGAAAATTTGAGCTTCTAATGGAACGATTAAACCATCAAATCATATCATCTGCATTAGTGTCATACCTCTGCATTAGTGTCATATCTCTGCATTTGCATTACATATCTGCATCATCCAAACATTGTGTCAAAGCATTGCATCCTTCGTCCTTAGCCATAGGATTCTAGCATCAATCATCGAGTCACACATACACACACACGTATGCACACACGATAGCACCTTTAAGTTTAGAGTACTAGAGGTCACTCTTTATAGGTCAAGTCTTTTCCTATCCATACACTAGCACCCACATCACATGAAGCATGCATTGTTTGTCTGTATATCTGTGTATTCTTTGTATTTACATGTACCCAACATTGAACAACTCTATACGAGTTATATTCTGCCAAGGTCTGCGGACCATTACAATTTAACAACAGAGTGCTTTAGAAAAACTGGTGGAGAACCTGTAGTCAAACCAGACCCGAGTAGTAAGGCCCCTCAGAATGATCAACAGAAGTTAGCTTCTTCAAATGCTAGTGTTAAACCAGGGATGGGGAATTAGTCTAAAGGCAGAGTTTTCATCATGAACCGCCGTGAGGCTGAGAATGTTTCTAAGGTAGTAGTTGAAACCTTTTTCATTAATTCTATCTCTGTCAAGGTGCTATTTGATTCAGGAGCATCTCATTCATTTATTTCTAGCACTTTAGTAGAAAAGCTCCAGCTAAGTAGTCCAGTGTCTATTTCATTAGAAATTGCATTGCCATCAGGGGAGATATTTAATTGTACTAGGTTGCATAGTCAAATATCTTTAGTGATCGTTGGGGTGAACTTTCCGTCCGACTTAGTTGAGTGTGACTTGTCAAACCTCGATGTAGTTTTGGGGATGGATTGGTTGGGAAGATTCAAGGCTCAGATTGATTGTGAGGCCCAGAAGGTGTCCTTAGTCGGCCCTAAGAAAGAAAGGGTGACTTATAGGAAGCTTGGAAAGGAGAAGGGAATGAAGATAGTGTCTGCAATGAGAATTCAATCTTATGCGAAGAAGGGGTGTCCATTATTCTTATGTGGAGTTCAGAGGATTGAAAAGGAAGATGAGAATAGGGAGGTTTCGGCCGTATCAGAGTTTCCTGAAGAGATACCGGGTATGCCACCTGTTAAGGATCTTGAGTTCACCATAGACTTGATGCCAGAAACTGGACCTATTTCAAAGACTCCGTATAGAATGGCTCCAGCTGAGATGAAAGATTTAAAAGTTCAGTTGGAGGAGTTGTTGGAAAAAGGGTATACATGACCTAGTTCGTCTCCTTGGGGTGCACCTGTATTATTCGTGAAAAAGAAAGATGGTAGTTTGAGGTTGTGCATTGATTACCTGGAGTTAAACAATGTGACGATAAAAAATAAGTATTCGCTTCCGAGAATAGATGATTTATTTGATCAATTTAAAGGAGCGGGGATTTTCTCGAAGATAGATTTGAGGTCAGGTTATCACCAATTAAGGATTGTTGAGGGTGATATTCCTAAGATTGTGTTTAAGACGCGTTATGGTCACTATGAGTTCACATTGATGCCATATGGTTTGACCAACGCACCTGCAGAACATGGATTTGATGCATAGGATTTTCAGGCCATATTTGGACAAATATGTGGTTGTGTTTATAGATGATATCTTGATATATTTGAAGGATAGAAGCAGTCATGAGTTGCATTTGAGGGAAGTTTTGTCCACCTTGAGAGAGCATAAGTTGTACGCCAAGCTCTCTAAGTGTGAGTTTTGGTTGGATGAGGTTGCATTTTTAGGACATGTTATCTCAAAGGAAGGAGTTTCGGTGGATCCTGCTAAGATTCAAGCAGTGCGTGAGTGGCCAACACCAAAGACGGTGTCTGATATAAGGAGTTTTCTTGGGTTAGCTGGTTACTATCGAAGATTTGTGAGGGATTTCTCGAAGATCTCAAGACCAATGACTAGCCTGATGAAGAAAGAATGTAAGTTTGTCTGGACTCTAGAGTATGAGGAAGCTTTTTCGGCTTTGAAGGAAAGGTTGACTACAACACCTGTTTTGGCTTTACCTGACGAGAGTCAGCAATATGATGTTTACAGTGATGCTTCGAAATTTGGGTTAGGGTGTGTATTGATGCAGAATAGGAAGGTCATCGCTTATGCTTCTAGGCAGTTAAAACCATATGAGGTGAATTATCCAACCAATGATCTTGAATTAGCTGCAACAGTGTTTGCTTTGAAGATATGACGACACTACTTGTATGGGGCAACGTGTAAGTTGTACACAGATCATAAGAGCTTAAAGTATATTTTCACTCGGAAGGAGTTGAACATGAGGCAGAGGAAGTGGTTGGAGTTGATCAAGGACTATGATTTGGAGATCCAGTATCATGAAGGGAAAGCTAATGTTGTTGCTGATGCATTGAGTCGAAAGTCGAGTCATTCAGTTAATGCAATGGTGCTACCGAGTCAGTTATGTGTAGAGTTTCAAAAACTGTCATTTGAGGTACTGGAAGAAGGCGGTGTTGAAGAATTGTTGGGTTCTTTGTCAATTCAACCCTCAATCTATGATGAGATTAAGGAGGGTCAATCAAACGATGAAAAGTTAGAAAAGATTCGAGAGAAGATCCAGGATGGTCAGGTGTCGGATTTCCAGATAGCTGATAATAGAAGTATCTGGTTCAAGGGAAGGTGGTGTATACCAAGTAATTGAGAAGAGTTAGCGGAAATTAATGGAAGAAGCTCATAGCTCACCTTATTCTGTACATCCAGGTGGTGATAAGTTGTATAAGGACATGAAGCAAACGTTTTGGTGGCCAAACATGAAGTTCGTGGCTAAGTGTCTCACATGCCAAAAGGTCAAGTTTGAGCACAAGAGGCCGCAAGGGAAGGTTCAACCTTTGGATATTCTGAGTTGGAAATGGGATTCTATATCAATGGATTTTGTGTCTGCATTACCAAGGACTAAGGCTGGAAATGATACAATTTGGGTAGTGGTAGATCGTCTAACTAAATCCGCAACTTTCATACCTATGAAGAGTACTTGGTCGATGGATCATTGGCTAAAGCATAGGTGAAGTGGGTGGTGAAATATCATGGTGTGCCTAAGGACATTGTTTCGGAACGTGATTCGCCACTACTACAAAATAGGGCTATAGCAACGCCCTTTTATGCAACAATTTTATTAGCGTTGCTATATCATAGTTATTGCAACAGTTAAATAATTATTAATTTGATTAGACTTTGACTTTTGAAAAGCGTTGTTATAGACTAACTATTGCAACAGTTATATATTTTGCCTATTTTGTTGCAACAGTTTGTAGTTTTATAATAGGTTGATTAGATATTGCAACTTTTTTTTTGTCAAGCATCTAAAACATGTTAAAAAAAAAGATTTATTATAAAAATTTCAATAGCCGCTTCTTTTTTGGTTTTCCCTCCCTACCTTTTTTCACGACATTGCTAATTCCTAAACCCTTTGGGCTTTGAGACACTATCTTCCATCATTGTTTCTCTTTCGTCCTCCTCGAGTCCTCATCGTTGTTTCTTTCATCATCGTTCCTTTAAGCGACAGGAAGATAGTGTAGGTCGCTTGCTTCCTTGATCCTCCGCATAATATTTCGGTAGAGTGCTTGGGTACTTGCTGCAGTGAGTCGAATCCTCGCACGTAAACAAAATTTATGCTTTCCCAGATTTGCGAATACATATTATTCAGGCTAGTCTGAATACATAATTTATGTTGATTGAAGATTGGGGTGAAATTGGCGAATCACAGTGCTGAATTGGTGAGGAGAACAACACGAATTGGTATGTATCTCTTCGAATTTGGTCTTAAATTTCACAATTTTGTTGTTTAAGTTATTAACTGAATATAATTGATTCTTTTTTTGTGTGGTTTTGAGGGCTAAATTAGGGTTCTTAATTAGGAAATTTGGTTAACTGGGGAATTTGGTTGATTGGGAAATTTGCGTTATTTTTATTCATACGTGTGTTTGTTAATCCCAATACTCAATTAACCTGTTTCGTGTATTCTAACTTTTCAAAAGAAACACGAAATGTTCGATTGGCTCTTGCTAGTGATGGGTTTTAACCCATTTCGGACCATGAGTGTTTCTCATAGCACATGGCATGTAGTGTTGATTAATTATAACCTCCCCCCTTGGCTATCTATGAAACCTGAGTATTTTATGTTATCTTTACTGATTCCTGGCCCTAAATCTCCTGGTAATAAGATAGACATTTATTTACAATCATCGATTAATGAATTAAAAGAGTTGTGGGAACATGGGGTGGAGACTTATGATGCATTTAAAAAACAATCATTTCAAATGCGTGCATCTTTAATGGGGACAATAAATGATTTTCCAGCCTATGCCATGTTGTCAGGATGGTCCACTAAAGGAAATTATGCATGTCTTAGTTGTAACTTTGATGTGACTCCCAAATATTTTCCCCACAGTAAAAGAATTGTTATGATTATACTCGACGGTTTCTTGATGCGAATCATCCTTGGCGAAAAGATAAGAAATCTTTTAATGGAGCAACAGAAGAGAGGTCAGCTCCTTTTTCATTATCAGGTAATGATCTATTAGAAGAGTTGAAGCAACTTGTTTTTAATGAAGGTGGGGTTAGCAAAGGTCGACTAAAAAAGAAGTCCATTTTTTTCGAATTGCCTTATTGGCCTGATATCAAATGTCGTCATAATCTTGATGTTATGCAGATTGAGATAAATATTTTTGTTAATATTGTTAGATATGCCTGGAAAGACCAAGGACCATAATAAGGCACGTCTTGACCTGGTGAGCCTCGGTGTAAAACCACATCTTCATCCTGTTACTTCCTCAGATGGCAAGCACATGTTGTTTCCACCGGCACCTTTTTTCATTGGGTAATGCACAAAAAGATATGTTCCTTAAAGTTCTTAAGGAAACTAAATTACCTTATGGTTATGCATCAAATATTGGGAGGTGTGTACAAGTTAAAGAAAGAAAGTTTGCTGGTTATAAAACTCATGATGCGCATGTCGTGTTGCATAACTTGCTTCAATTTGCAGTTAGAATAACATTGCTAGAAGGTGTTGCATTACCTTTGATTAGATTGGGAAACTTTTTTCGTGGTATATGTAGTAAAGTTCATGATGTCGAAGAATTAGACAAGTTAGCTACTGAAATTGTTGAGATAATTTGTCAATTTGAAATGATATTCCCACCAGCTTTCTTTGATGTTATGATGCACTTACCTGTCCATTTAGTGAAGGAATTCAAATTCGGTGGTCCTATACAATATCAATGAATGTACTTTACTAAAAGGTACCTTGGTAGGTTGAAGTCCTATGTTGAAAATAGGAGTTTTCCTGAAGGAAGTATAGCTGAAGGATATATGATGGAGGAATACTTGACATTTATTTCTCGATATTTACGTGAAGGTGTGAGCACTAGATTGGACAGAAGATGTGCTAGAAAGTTTGCAATGAATCAAACATAAGGTGAGTCTTCTATTTTCCCTAAGGGAGGACATCCTATTGGAAGGAAAAGAAAAGAAAAGGTATTCTCTTTAGACTTCCAAAGCTTGAAGCAAGCTCATAGATATATCCTTTTCAATTGCAACAATGCAACAATTGAAAAATTCATTGAGTAAGATTATTCCATATTTATATAATTTGAATTTATTACTTTTTCCTTTACTTTTGATGTGTATATATATCTATATATATGTTCATTTTGTTTTTAGAGAACACAAAATTTGGGTGAATAGTCAACAAGGTCAACAAGGTCGAAAGCGTAGGTGGACTAGCGCACAAAGCCATATGAATGATTTTATTGATTGGTTTCAAGAAAGGGTTTTAAGTGAACAAGGGTCCTAACCCTAAGGCTAGGAGGTATTTTGGGTATTTTATCCACAGTTATAGGTTTAACACAAGGGAGTATGATTCACTATTAAAGACTCAAAATAGTGGAGTCACTTTAACAGCTCTAACTTTAAGTTTCGCAAGCTCAAGGGACCAAAATCATATTGATGGAGATGTTCCCTACTATGGTGTAATAGAAGAGATTATTGAGTTAGACTTTTGGTCTCAATTCAATGTTGTTTGATTTAGGTGTGATTGGTTTCTTGGCAATACTGATGCACGTGGGCTTATTTTTGTTAATTTTAAGAAGAAATGTTCCAAAGATGATCCTTATGTATTGGCGTTCCAAGTTCATCAAGTTATCTATTCCCAAGATCCTCTAGAGCATGATATTCAATATCTCAGACAAAGTGTTCCTAGAGACCTTTTTGATTTTGCTGAGTCAATGAATGGAGATACATATTGGGAGGAGCCTGTTAATTTCAGTTGTAGCAATGCTCCTACTGTTGATACAACTGATATTCATGCAAGTGGTGGTGGTGATGTGCGATCTGTAGAGATTAACGAATTATTAGATGATGATGTGGAAATTACCTTAAAGATGATGATGATGATACAGATTGGGATTAGATGGAAGCTACCGATGATATCCTAGTTTCTGAGTCACAAGGGTTTACTAAGGATACTTAAAAGGATTGTAGTTTCTGAAATATATTATTTTTATAATTTTTCCTTTTATTTTGACCATCAAACATTCTTATATGCTATTATTTTATTTTATGTCATTAATTAATTAGAAGCTAGTAACGATGTCCTAGAATTATGTAATGTTCTTCTACATTACTGGTTGTTTCTTAATAGTGCTTTCATGCTATTTGTACAGGCGTGGCTTATTGTAGATTCAGAATTGTGTTTTGTATGATGTAGCAGTTAATACCATTCATGTTTAACCTTTTTGTGTTTAGGCATTGTTTTGGTTGGCAGATTCTAAAGCTACCAGTGATACTTGTGTGAGCAATCCCAATTCCCAAGCATAACTAAGTCTGTAGTTCGTGCAAGTTTCCGATGTTCGGAGGAACTTTATTTATCTCATTCAAGTTTCTTATCAGTTTTGCTAACTATAACTAATCTTTTGGTATTTCTTTTGCTGCAGTGATTGACAGAGAAAATGCCAAAGGGAAATAAAAGTTGTAAATTTGCTCCGTTAACATATGAACTAGCACCTTATGAGAAAGCAAGGCAACATAATATAGAAAGGAATGCTTAGAAATTTAGGGAATTTAGGCTAGAGAAATATGCTATTCAACTAGAAGAAAAGAATAAGGCCCTTAGACAAGAGAAGGAGAAAATCAACGCTCGCGAGAATGACCAAGATTACGTGCCAGAAAGTGAAAGTGATGACGATGAGCTTCGTATTTCTCTAAATGCAAATGTAGTAACACAAGTTTCAACATCAAAGAAGGTTATAATGTTGATTTTTTAAAATAAAAATTCTTATATATTTTTTTCTTTATCATACTTATGTGTTTGTTGCGTTTACTTTTGATCTTCATTTTGTAGAAAGCAAAGACTAGAGAACAACCTCCTCGCAAGAATAAGAAGCAGCCACTATGTCCAGCAATGGGAATGGATGATTTCGTTATTATGCAACAAAATATGAATCCAAGTGAAGGAGAACAACCACAACAAGAAGTACACCAATTGGAAAAAGACCGTGTAGGATCTAAGCGTCCAATTTCTACCATTGTTCTATCGGATAAGCAAGGAGAAATTAGTTCTGCACAACAACATGGTTTGTAAACTACTACTATAGAACCTTTTTTCCTCAAGTCTCCTTCCTAGTTTTTCTTTTTAAATCAATCTCGACAAATGATTTATCTCTAGTAATAAATTATAGTGAAAGACCGTAAGATAGGAACATGCGTTATGCCATTTGTAAGAGGACTTGATGTGTGTTCAATTGGGGCGGTGGGCCGGTATGGGGGTGACTTGGGCATCTTTCTGGGTTGAAAACTCATAGACCCGTATGAAATTAGTCATACATAGTATGCGAGACCACCACTAACTGCAAAAAGCAGGGCGCTCCCTTTCCAACTTAAAGACACTAATTCCACTATCATGACCAGCAGCCAGAAGGTTCATCTCAGGATGTGCTGTAAGAATCCAGAAACAATCATGCTTCCTCCTAAATGTATGAAGGCCAGTTCTCTTTGTAGCACCCCATACACGAATACTTTCGGTTTTTATCATGATTTCCAACTTTCGGTTTGCAGAATTTGGAAAATCGCAAAGAGCATGACAATATGCACACAGTTGGTCTAGTGTCATTTGCCATGCGTTATGACAAAATGGTTTGAGATACATACCATATTTAGCTTAATATATATTTATATTGACTATGAAATGAACTATACATATTTCATCCTATTTTTTTCATTGTTATCTCAGTTGCGTGAAAAAGGTAAGGCACCATAAAAAAGAGAGATGTTTGAAGAGACACGTCGTCGAAAAGAAGGAAAAGTTTATGATCGACCTTATGATGATACACAAAAGAAGATAGTATGTATATTATTATTCTTGTATTGTAATTATTTATTTTTTTGATCTGATTATTTAATTTAAGCTTACTAACCATGTAATTTAATATATGTAGCAAGCTATGCGGGAACTGGAGGCATTACAAGATGATCATAACAGCGAATCTCATAAGGATTCATTTGATGAAGTAATGGGAAATGCACCAGGTTCTAAACGACTACATGAACTAGGTGTTTCCCGTAAGATGCAAAAAGATAAAGAATCAAGTACATCTTGAATATTGCCAGAGGAGGTCATTGACTCTATCAAAAAAGCTGTAACTGCAGACTTGCAAAAAGATTTGATTACTCAAAGAGAAGAATTTGCAAAGGAAAGATAAGCTCATGCTGCTGAAATGGAAACAGTGTCAAAGGAATTTGAGTCCCAAGGAACCTGAAGAACCTGAAACTCTTGATTCGATTGCTGCTTCACTTGGACGACTACGAAAAAAGGACCCTAGCTTGACTGCAAAAATGATTGCATCAGTTTTGGTGTCTACACTTTCAAGTGATGCATAAATAATTTCTAGACACCACTCTCTTTATTGGTCATGGTTACATATAGGTATGTTTTATAAAACTTCTTTACTTATTTGTTATATGTCGATTTAGAATTATGATGTTTGATGCTTGTGAAATCATGTTGTTTGATGATTATGAGCTTTTCGTGTTTGATTACATGCATTAATTTTCCTATTGTATTGACTATTATTTTTCTGTTTACAGGATGGTAGATAAATTGGGAAAGGCAGATACAAGGATGGCAGGAAGGGCATAGATTGAAGTTCTTCTGTATTGATTTTGGACAAATAAATTAAATATTTTGTAGGTTCTTGAACCACTAGTTCTTTTTGGAGAATCATTAGTTTTCTAAATTGATGTATTTATATTATAACAATGGTTTTTGTTATTAGAATGATTGTTATGGATATTTACTTTTAATAATAAGTGACACTTAATTTGAAACAAATTTTTCTTTTTGTAGTATTTGGATATTTTGGTATAATATTTTTATTTTAATGAGTTACTAAATAAATGCGTATGAAACTGTTGCTATAAGCTCACATTAAAGTGCCACAATAGTTGTATTAATAAACGTTGCTATAGACTCAAATAAAAATGTCGCAATAGTATAGCAAGAAACGTTGCTATAGACTCATGTTAAAGTGTCGCAATAGCTGTGTCAGGAAATGTTGCTTTAGACTATAAAAGTGTTGCAATATTAGAGCAATAAACATTGTCATAGACTGTTGATAGTGCTGCTATAGATAATAAAGTGTTAGCCTAACCACTAAAAATGTTGCTTTAAATCCTAAGTAATTGTTTGTCGCCTTAGATATAATAAAAGTGTTGGCAAAAGTTAAAAATCATTGCCTAAGAAAAGCGTTGCTAATGATAACTATGGCAACGGTTTTATAAAGTTGTTGCCTAAGGCATCATAATTGTTGCCATAGAGTTATAGCAGCGCCACCTATTGGCAACGCCATATAAACTGCTGCTATAGGCCTATGGAAACAATTAATGGATCTTTGCCAACACATTTAGGCCGTTGCTATAACCTTGTTTTGTAGTAGTGTGCGGTTCTTGTCCAACTATTGGCAGAGTTTGCAGAAGGCTTTGGGCACTAATTTGTTAATGAGTACAGCTTTTCATCCGGCTACCGATGGGCAAATAGAACGAACAATTCAGACTTTAGAACATATGTTGCGATCTTGTGTTATGGAGTATCAGGGTTCGTGGGAGGATTTCTTGGATTTGATAGAATTTTCTTACAACAACAGTCATTATGCAAGTATTGGTATGGCTCCGTTTGAGGCTTTATATGGTCGAAAATGTAGAAGTCCAGTCTGCTGGAATGATATTAGTGAAACCGTGGTGCTTGGACCCGAGTTCCTCGAAGAGACAATGAAGCAAGTGAAAGTGATTCAGGAAAAGATCAAGGTAGCTCAAGATCGGCAGAAGAGTTATGCTGATTTGAAGCGGAGGGATGAAGAGTTTCAGGTTGGAGAAAAGGTCACTAGTAGAATAATTGCTTATTGCTGCGGTGGTATTGCTGCGGTTTTACCCATGCACAGCAATATATCATGTAAAAAGAAAAGGTAAAATATAAAATAACCATATTGTTGCGGTTTCTACTAAAAACCGCAGCAATATGGTTTCAACGGGAAATTTTTGAAAAAAAGTTGACTTTTTTACCATACATATTGCTGCGGTTTTTGGCCGAAACCGCAGCAATATATGAAAATAATATTAAAAAATAATATTTTAATATATTGCTGCGGTTTTTAGAAAAACCGCAGCAATATCCCCATTTATTTCATATAAGAGGCGCTAGGGTTTGGGGGACACTTTCAGCCTTCTTCATTTCAGCCCTTTTTCTCCTTTCTCTCTCCTCCTTCAAATCTCTTCGTTCCCTCTCAGCCTTCTTCATTTCGTGGTTCTTCTTCATCCTCGACTCGCCTTCACCCTTCTCAGCCTGTCGGCCTTTCTTCGTCGTCCATTCAATTCGCCGCATCGAAGGAGAGAGAGAGAGGAGTTCGAGAAGTTTTTGGACTTTCGGGGCTTTCTTGGTGCGTTTGCCGGCGAAATTATTGTGCTTCTAGCGAAGCTTTTGACATTCCGGTAAGCTCATCACATTTCTTTTTCATTTTTTTGTTCCTGCTTTGATTTTCCGGCGAGTCTTGACTGTTTTTTTCTTTGAATTTCAGGCGAGTCTTGTCTCGTTTCTTTTTCATCTCGCCGTCTTCGAATTCTGCTTTTCGTCGCCGTCGTCGTCAACAACAAACATCCTTCGAAATTCACCTCTTGCCAAAGACGTCGGTGCTCTTGGCCGTCGTCGCGAATCACCGTCGAGTTTCAGTGCGACGGAGCAACCGACTTGATTTGATGCCGCCGGTTCAATTTCAATTTTTTTTTCAATTTAAATTTTTGTTAATTTTGTAGATCTAATTGAATCTATAATTTAGGTTCATGGTGAATGAAATTAATTTGTATTTTTTTTAGATATCATTTGTATATATTTTTTTAGATCTTATATGTGTATTTTCTGATTTCAACATAAAACTTATAAAGTCAAATGTATAATGATGTTATGTAATTTGTCAATTAATTTGATGCTTGAATGAATTCCAACAAATTTGGTTGTGGTTTTGAAAATGTTGTGTGGGTATAGATTGTAGTATACTAGTATATGACATTATAAATGTATAAAAAAAATTTATAAAAAAAAAGCAACCTATTGCTGCTGTTGTTTGGTAAAAACAGTAGCAATAGACTCACATATTGCTGCTGTTTTTACTAACAACAGCAGCAATAGGTTACTTTTCAAATTTTTTTTTTTGTTATTTACACTACCTATTGCTGCGGTTTTTGGTAAGAACCGCAACAATAGGCTACTTAATGACCGCAGCAATAAGCAATTATTCTACTAGTGGGTATTGTTGAAAACATCTCCAATGAAAGGGGTGATGCAATTTGGGAAGAAGGGAAAGTTAAGCCTAAAGTATATCGGGCCATATGAGGTGTTAAAGAAGATCGGGAAAGTGGCATATAAGCTGGATTTGCCAAATGACTTAAGTCGAGTCCATGACGTATTTCATATATCTCAGTTAATGAAGTATATTCCGCATGTGTCTCATGTGCTGCAACCTGAGACCATTGAATTAGATGATAGTTTGACTTACGAGGAAAGACCTGTAAGAATCCTTGATAGTAAAGTTAGAAGCACTCGGACTAAAGATGTAAGATTAGTCAAAGTATTACAGTCAAACCATCATATTGAGGAAGCAACATGGGAAGCTGAAGCGGATATGCGCAAGAAATATCCGGCGTTGTTTTCCGAGGTTAGTTGTCGAGTTACGGGGTCGTAACTCCTTTTAAGGGGGGTAGAATGCGATAGAGTTTCGCACTTTTACTGTAGTTATTGCATTTTAACATATTTTTGAGCCATTATATGCATTTTAGACATGATCATTTGAGTTAGAAACTGCAATTTTGGATTTTAATCCGTTTTTGGAAAGTGATTATGACTTTTTGTCTTAAGTTTCGAGGTCGAAACTTTTTTTAAGGGGGGTAGACTGTAATACCCCATATTTTTGAGTATTTATTCAAGTGATTAAAATATTTATTTTCTAAAATAAATATTTTAAGCAAAGGATATTTTAGCAATTTCACTCGTTTTTAATTATTTTGGCGGAAAACAAAAACAAATTTTTTTTGGGCCATATTTTTTGACGGGATTTTATAGTAATGGGGAGGGGGTTTTGTTTCCTAAAACTTCCAAATTTATGATGGATGTTACAAATCTTGGTTTAATCTCCTAATTTATGGTGAAGGTTACAAACTATTTAATTTTGCAAATTAAGTACTGCCTACTCTACTCCTATAAATAACCCATACCTTAAGCCATTTTTTCCACACAAAAACTTTGAAGAATTCATATTCTCTTACTTCAAGGTTCTTCCTTCTCTTCTTATCTATTCTAGTTTTATATTTTTTATTTAAGTTCCAATTTTCTTTGGTTTAAGAAAAAGATTGTTATGTTTCTTACTCAACAATATAATGCTCATGATAGGTAATTCATGTTTAAGATCATGATTAATTTCATGTGATAAGTTACTTATTAGATTTTTATATTATTGGTTTGTTAGGAGATCGTTCAAGATTAAGACTAAGTGGAGATACTAGTATACTCTTTGTGCAAGATCAAGATACGTTATGTAGCTAGATCTTTTGAAATGTGGTTTTATGTGATAAAGTTGTTTATTGACTTAATGGTTGAGTGGATTTGGAAATTTAGTTTAAAATGGTTACAATATTTTATTATTCACTTTTGGAAGTGAAAAGAAGGAATGATTTTATCAATCATTTTTATATAGAAGTTTTGTTTTCCTTTTTGGAAAATTAAATTATTTTTACAAGGAAAGGTTGATTGGGTTTTATGAACTTTGAATGTTCAAAAAGTTGTTTACGAGAAAAGGAGGTTTATTCATGAATTACAAGTAATATTATTATTATTATTACCACTTGATTAACATCAAGAAGGGTTCATGCTTCAAAGTCCACTTGTTGGCAATTATTGTTACCCCTTGATATAGATCCGTGATGGGATGACTAGCTTGGGGGGGGGGGTGTGTGCACACTTAGGAATTAGAAGGGGAGATAAGAAGATGAATTGTTTTCAAGATTGTTTTTAATCCAAGTTATTTGGAAAGAGTTTGTTCTTAAAAGGTTATACTTGAATTATTATTCAAGTGTTTGGAAAGAGTTTGTTCTTAAAAGGTTATTCTTGAATTATTATTAAAGTGTTTGAAAATAATTTATTCTTAAAGAGTTATTCTTGAATTATTAGTGATGGAGTTTTCAAAATGAAAAATATTGTGAACTAACAAATGTGTTACTTATCTAGTACATTTCGTACTCAGTTTTATACTGACGCATATTTCCTTTTTCCTATTTGGCTTTGCCCTGTTTACCTCTTTGGTAAGCAGTTTTGCAGGTGAATTTTTGATATACAGTAGAATAATTGCTTATTGCTGCGGTTTTACCCATACGCAGCAATATATCGCGTAGAAAGAAAAGGTAAAATATAAAATAAAAATATTGCTGCGGTTTCGGCCAAAAACCGCAGCAATATGGTATTTTAATATATTGCTGCGGTTCTTACCAGAAACCGCAGCAATATATCTGCACCAGATATTAAAATATTACTTTTTCTATTTAAATTTGAACCTATTGCTGCAGTTCCTACTAAATACCGCAGCAATAGGATGTTTTAAGTATAAAAAAAATTGTGCGACCCAATTAGGGTTTTGTTCCTCTTTCCTTTTAACAACTTATCAGCCGTTTTCTCCTCACTATTCTCTCTCTCCTCACTCTCCTCCCTCACTCTCCTCTCTCTCCTTCAACGGACTTCGCCGGACTTATCAACGGACTTCGCCGGACTTATCCTCCCTCTTCGTCGCTGCGGTTCGTCGCTCGTGGCTGGCCTTTGCTCGTGGCTCGCCGTCCTTCGTCGCTCTTGGCTCCCGTCCTTCGTCGCTCGATGGTGCTGCTGGGAGTTCGCGAGGAAGAAGGGAGCATTGTTGGTCGTGGCCTATAGATCTGGGTAGGTTTTTCATAACCACGAATATGTATAAGACTGAAAATTGATAAAGGAAACAGAAATCTTGTTATTCATTTAGAATCTTGATAAATTGGCATGAACTATGAAGTCACAAGATAGTATAAAAATTAGACTTTGAATAGAAATATTAAATAAGGCCCATTAGATGAGCATAACTGGTACAACTTGCTTATTTATTCTTAACAGAACCCAAAAACTTAAAACTACTACAAAAAAAAGAAAAATTCTCAAAGTTGATTTTCAATTTCCTTGTTTAACCAAATCTTGTGCTTGAGAAAGAGTTGGGAGAGCAGGAATGGCACCCTTCTGGGTTGTGCAAATCGCTCCACATGCGTTCGACAATGTCAGTGCTTCCTTCAGCTTGTTTTCATCCTGTCCATTAATTTGTAAAAAGTAGATTGATTAAAGATTGCTTTCGACAAAAGTTGATTTTTTTTTTTCCTTTTGTACTTAGCTTGAAATTTATCAAGATCTAATTTTAGGATGTTGATGTATTTTTATTTTAATTTTATAATTTTAGAATTAATATGATGTTATGTTCCTGATTTTTGGTTTTTTATATATTTCTTTTGTATTTCTTTTTTATGTGTTGTATAATTTTTTGGTATACATATATCTCAAGATTCTCTCTCTACTTGCAGTATATAGTGTCTTATGTTCTTTCTATATTTTTATCTCTCAAATTTGATGACAAACAATAAAAAAAATTTATTTATTTGTACCTGCACATATTGCTGCGGTTTTGGCCAGGAACCGCAGCAATAGGTGTACGTTCTTTAATATAAAAAAATACATATTGTTGCGGTTTTGGCTAGAAATCGCAGCAATATCTTGGCTTATTGCTGCGGTCAAAAACCGCAGCAATAGGTTAATTACCTATTGCTGCGCCCTTAATTGCTGCGCGACCAAAACCGCCGCAATAGGCCACTTAATGACCGCAGCAATAAGCAATTATTCTACTAGTGATGGGAGCATACTAGGAAGGGGATCTTCACCAAGATTAGGGTGTTTTATTTATTTTGAGTATTGAGACAATATGTACTTTTATTAATAAACAAGTATTATTATTTTTGGTGAAAGTCTTCCGCTGCAAATTATTTTGTTAGTTAGTAGTTGGTTGCCGAAAGCGTGTTAGTCACGTGGCGGTAATACTCCTAAATTACTCAAATATTATTTACTAAATTATTTACTTAAAAGTGAGTAATTTAGGGGTGTTACACTTTGCCTTGGTGAAGGTAGGGGTTAGGAATAGGTTGGCCCGAAAGTTGATTTGTAAGGGTAGAATAATTTTTCTCGGCTATATGGGCAATTTGGGTCTCAAGCATTTTATTGTGGGCTTGGAGCTCTTGAAACCTTTGCTCATAACTTTGGAGAATTTGGTTTGTGGTTTGCATTTGTTGGTTAATGGCTTGGAGTTGTTGGAGAAGTTGGAGAGAGGTTGGCTCGAGAGATGGGGTAAGTTCGGGATTTTGTTTGGGAATGGAAGATTAGAAGGAGGTTTATGGAAATTACCTATTGGGTGTGGAGCTTGGTAGACACTAGACCCTTGTGAGGATGAACCACCTTGGTTGTAGTTTTGGTTATACCCTTGCACATACTCTTAGTTTTGAGCTTGGTTGTAACCTTGTTGAGCTTGATTCCATCCTTGTTGATGTTGGTTGAAGCCTTGATTTTAGTTGTTGAGGTTGTTTCCAACCTCCTTGTTGATAGCTTCTAAACCCTTGGTTTCCTTGAAACCCAACTCCTCTTGAATTTATTGTCGCCACATGCTCCGAATTTGTACCTCCACAGTAAGAAATATCATGGTTAGTACCTCCACAAATATCACAAGAGAAAGAACTAACCTGTGATGGATTAGACGATGCTGATCTTAGAGAGCTTCTTGTCAACATGTCCATCTTAGCTTGAATTTGATCCATGAGATCCAATTCAAACTTACATCTCTTCTTTGGTTGAACACCTCTTCTCCTTCCACCCCATGAGTAGTTCTTAATCAGCTCTTCAATTGTGGTCTCAAGTTGGTCTTGTGGGATCTTTGAAAGTTGACCTCCTGCTCCGGCATCAAGGATGGCTCGTGACATAGGATAAAGGCCATCATAGAAGAACCGCATGAGTAGATTTTGTTAAACTCATGGTGAGGGCACGAACGGATCATCTCCTTGAATCGTTCCCAAGCTTCTGCAAGTATCTCATCATTCTCTTGCTCAAATGAGGAGATTTTCCTCCTTATGTCTGTTGTTTTCCACTCTGGAAAATATTTCTTCATATAAGCCAATGTGACTTCCTTCCAAGTAGTGAGGGAATTAGCAGGTAAGCTCTTGTGCCATGATTTTGCCTTTCCTGTAAGAGAAGATCGGAATAGATGCATCTTAATGTACTATGGAGAGACATCATTTGTCGTTATCATATAACAGATCTCAAGAAACCTATCAAGATGGTCAAGAGAATCTTCACCCGACCAACCATTAAATTGTTCCACTTTCACCATCCGAGTGTATTGAGGATGAATGCTGAAATTAGTAGTACTGGTGGGGAGTCGAATACCACCTTGTAGAACGTAGGAACCCAGAATTCCAAAATCCCTAAAAAGTTGCCTATTTGCTTCACCAATATCTGATTCAACTTCACTTGTTGTACTTGAGACTAGTGAATTTGGTTGAGAACCCAAAGACAGTTGTTCCAAAATTTCTTTGAAGCTTTCGCAAGGTACGGTCGATTTCTAGATCTAGAGACAAAGTGGGTGAACCGTGAGCTCTTCTCCTCATGTAACACAACACAACTAAGTTTAAGGTTAGCGAATAACAACCACAAATAAAAAAAATAAAGAAAAAAAATCAACTAAGCAATACGAAACTTAAGTAAACTTCAATCAATAGCACAACATCCCCGGCAACGGCACCATTTTGATAAGAGGTTTTTTAGTGTGTGGTTAAGGCACCAGAAATCACTTTTCAAACAATATTTAAATATGAGAAAGTAATAAAAGCAATTCAAGGGTCGATCCACAGGGAAATTGGGATTAATCATAGTCTAACAAGTTTAAAGTACCTAATTGAAGGGTATTTGGGGGTTTAAGAATGGTTTTGTGACAACTACTCCTCCCGTCCCAGAAAGATCTGAACACTTGTTGGGACACGTAGTTTAAGTTAATAAGTTGTAGTGTGGTTATCAAATGTTATTTTATTTAAAAAGTATATGTGATAGGAGTTGGTGGGGTTTTTTTATTAGAGGAGAGAGAAAGTTGGGTAACTTTTTATCGATAAAAGGTAGAGTGTGGGCCAAAGATGTGTAACAGAAATAATATATTAATGGTGGGATCATGCCAAAAAAAGAAGTGTTTAAACTAATTTAGGACAACATAAAAGGAAAGTGTTCAAACTATTCTGGGACAGAGGTAGTAATAGCTAACTAAGATCAAACAAACTAGCAATTAAAATATGAGAATGAATATCAATAAGGGAAACACTAGAGTCAAAGCTACTAGTATGAATTAAAATGGAACAATGATTATTAATGTAATTGTGATTCAAAGGCGACAATTATGCAAGGTTTAGTTCTCCTCTAAGATACTCAAGTCCTCTTTCAAATGGTCCTCAAGAATAATTGTTTAATCAATCAACTAAATCCTCTCTCAAATAGTCTTTAGTTAATTGATTAAGAGATCCAAAAACTAAACTAAACTAAACTAAACTAAACTAATTGGATAATTTGATGTGGTTAAAACTAAACTAATACTCAAACAAAATGCATAAACGAAACTATAACACCCCGACAATTCTCTATTTTCCAAAATACTTTTTTAATATAAAACTTAGAGAATTATCAAAGCATTATCGCCCGTGTGATAACGTATCAGCTTATTTAGAATTTTGCAGCGGAAATAAATAAATAACTTTGAAAAACTTACTAACTTAGTCAACTATAAGTCAACTCCTAAAACCAAAGTCAAAATTCAACCAAACCAAAGTCAGCTATGATTAAAACAAAACTATAAAATATTAAAGCTAAACACAAGCTCTCCACGAAACCCAAACCCATGATGCATCATCTTCAGACCTGAAATGGTCGATGCTCTATTGATCTTGAGAGACTGCTCACCAAATGGGTCATCACAGGATCAATAAGGCACAACCATGATCGACATACAGAAAAACACGTAATCAACAAAGCTGAGTACTACATACTAAATAAAATATAAAACCTATCATGATATTAATAAACTTAAATTTAATGATAAACAATGATATAATAAATAACAGATTGACTTTACTGAACTAAACCTCCAAAAAACAATAGATTAATTATAATTAGATTGAATAGGCAATGGAAAGAGTTGTTCAAACCAAACCAGTCTTCAATTTAGAAGACGAAGTACAGGCACGACTCCGTACTCCCATGACCAACGATATCGAGGTACTAATTAAATAAAATAGGACACGGTAATCAATCCGGTCCCAAGAAAATCCATGGGCTACCACCATGTACTACAACTCATACTAGTCCAACACTTAAGACGTGCACAAGTCTAAAACTTATTGTTATTCACTTTCCACTTTAAGTGATAAATAAATTATTTATTAGTTATGACTCACAAAGTAAGACAACCAGCGTAATCATCAAGGATACTTGAAACTTCCATTTTTATCTTAGGATTAGATAAGGTGATCAACAACTTAACAATCCAAGAATAATCCATTATTAGTTCCATAACCAACCATTATTTATTTGTTGATCTAATTCAACAATCAACCAACCTTTCATAGGTGAATAACCAATTTACCAGATAAGGCCCACGGTCCTTATAAAGTAAATAAAATAATCCAAAGGGAACAACATGATTCAATTCATGATCCAATAACAACATAATTACCAATCCCTCATGTGAATTAATAAAATTAAGTTCTCAATCCCATATGCTTGCATCAATCATCCATACAAACATAATACAACCAACATAGGCAACATGCTTCACACAACAGCATAAAACATGTAATTCTACTTGAACATAAATCACATATGAACTATAAATAGTTCCCTATACATGATACTACATCAATTCTAATCTTAGGACATGATACTAGTCTACAAACACATAGGTATGTATGTACCTTGTGTAGATAATATGAGAGGCCACTTTCATAAACTTAGAAGTCGCCTAAAGAATATTCTCCGCCTACCAAATACCAACATAACCAAGAATCAATACTCAAATAAATTTCCAACAACTTTAAAATATTCTAAACCCTCTTTAAAAGTGTTCAAAAATCTTTTTAAACATCAAAACTTCAACTATTAATGTCTCCTAGTATAGTACTACCATACTAGTCATTAAAAACTCTCAAAAATCCATACTTTGACATTTAGAAATCCATCATAAGCATACTAATAAAATTTCCAGCAACTTACAATATGTTTAAAACCCTTTAAAACATACTTAAACATAATCATCCACATTAGAGTACTCAATTTTCGTAAACTATAATATAGTACTACAATTTCCAACTCATAAAACCCTAAAAATCCATGCTTTGATACTTAAAACCCTAGCTTAAACATAATTAAAAAATCTGAAATTTAATTACTTTATTAAACAAATCATATAATCTGAAATTTATATTTAAATCATTAAAACTACAAACTTTAAATATAAAAACATTAAATCAATCCTTAAAACATAAACTTAACATTAAATAAAATAGAGGAGGAAGCAATAAACCAAAGAGAGAGGAAGAGCGAGCACGGCACCGAGAAGGGGGAGGGGAGCCGGTGATGGGCTGCTGCCGGCGGCGGTCTACTACTGCCGGTGGTGGTCCGGTGGCCGGCAGTGCTGCTAGGCCGAAAGAGGAAGATGACCGAATGGGAGGGGGAGCAGAGTGAGGAGAGACAGAAAAGAAGAGAGGAATGAATATTAGGGTGAGTGATTTTTAGTGTGGGAAAATTTGGGATTAGTTTGGGTTTATATAGGTGAGCCCTTGTGGGCTTAGGGAAATGTGTTTGGGCTTTTAATAATCAATTAATGATTGGTTGCTTGAGTTGAGTTGGGCTCCTCTAACCCATTTTAAAATCTTTTACGCTCCAACTTAAAAATAATTAAACTATTAAATAGCTTTCAGAGTATGACTAAACAAAATATTTGATTATTTAAAAACATTAAATAATCCCTTTGACTTTTAAATAGTCAACACTTAAGAATTTAAATATTTAAATACTAAAATATATAGGATTTTTTAACTAGAACAATACAAACTTTCGCCCATTCCCACGCAATAATACAAACTTTTGCCCGAAATTCCCCTGGTAGGTCAATACCGGTTGCAACTTGTTGTAGCAAGTCACTATGACACGTGTCATTATCTTATTGATTGGTTTTTAAATTTTTTATTTCAATTTGAAAAACAAAAAAACCCAACATTTTCCTTTTTTTTCTTGCTTCTGTTGGTCCCCTCCACTCTTTTTCTCCCCCACCCCAGCTCACCTCACCCCTCCCCTAGCCAGACACAACAGCCATGTTGCCACCTCCTTCACTTCTTCAAACAATCGAAATTCTCTCTCCTCTTTCACTGATCACACTTCCACTTTCCTCAATTTCAAGAAACACCTAGTTTTTCTCTCCTCTTCTCACTCTCTCTCTTCTTCCACTTCTTTGTCTTACTCGCATTTCGACGGCGCTGGCGGAATTCGATTTCGAGAATTGGATTCGTTTGAGATGTATTTGATTAAATGCGTTGTCGCGGCGAGGCATGAGCATGTGATTAGCTATGGAGTGGAGGAGGTGGAGGAGGAAGGAGTTTCCATTATGGTGGTTTGGTTTGGTTGCGATTGGTGGTTTTCAGGGGTGAGGAGTGGAGGGGGTGGTTTTCGGGGGGGGTGGCTGGGTTTGGTGTATTTCGGGGGGTGGGGTGGATGGGCTTGGTATATTTCGGGGGTGGGGTGGCTGGGTTTGATGTATTTCGGGGGTGAGGGAGTGGAGGGTGGTGGTTTTCGAGGCCGGGATGGCTAGGATTGGTGGTTTTCGGGGGTGGGGTGGCTGGGATTGGTGGTTTTCCGGGGTAAGGAGTGGAGGGGTGGTTTTCGGGGTGAAGGAGTGGGGGGTGGTTTTCGGGGGTAGGGGAAGGGAGACATGGTGTTTTCGGGGGTAGGGGAGGGGAGCAAGTGGTGTTCTCTGGGGTGGAGAAGGGGAGACGTGGTGTTGTCGGTGGTTGGGAGGGCGGTTTCGTGGTTGGGATGGGGGGTTAGGGTGGACTGGTGGTTTCGTCCGTGGGGGGAGGGGGTGAGGGTGGGGGAGCGGTGGGGTTTCAGTTGGTAAGAGGAGGATAGAGAAAAAGATTTTGGGTTTTTTTAAATTTTTTTTTACCTGTTTTACAGGTTAAAGGTCACATTGACCTACTGGAGGAATTTTAGGCAAAAGTTTGTATTATTTAAAAATAATCAAAAGATTGTATTATTATGAGAGAACGAGCAAAAGTTTGTATTATTTTAGTTAAAAATTCCAAATATTATATAAATATACTTTAAAATATATTTATAAAATTCATAAAATTGTGTGGGATTACATAAACAACTTGAGAACTGACCACCATATCCTGACAAACAAGGTCTTCGCACCTACCACTTCACTTGATAGAGTAGAAAGCAAACAAAGACATGGAAACTTGGGTCTTACAATTCTTCCCGCCGTGTTGAGCAAACCCGTGGCCCTGTGGCGAGTGAGGGTGCAGAGTCAATGACTCACACACCGATGCACGTCAGTGGGTTCACGATGAAAATTTCCCAGCGACGCTGCGCTATCTACTAGACTAAAGCACGAAAAGGGAAAGGAAGAGGGGGGAGGGGGGAGGGGGTCGATGGCGACCGTGATGAGCGCCGAGGCGGCTAAGGTAGATGTCAAGCCCCTAGGTTTCTTGGGGCTGCTGAAGGTTTTTGGGAGGTTTCCTAGCGTGAGAGGTTTTCTAAACTTGTAAATATTAATACACGGAAAAAATAGATCTTGGCATTTAAAGATGAAGTAGTTGCCACTTGCCAGTTACAATGAATTCGTACGGATGCCCATGTATGATGTAAGTCTAAATACACCCTCCAAAATGTTGGATGATGAATCTAAACTTAAGGAACATAGAACACTCACTTTCACACTTGAAACTCACGAAACTAAGGATAGTTGCCAAACCACAAGGACAAACTCAAGGGTTTGCGGTTCTAGGCCAGAGATAAGACTCACTCAATCTCTCCTAGACTTATCACTCAAGAACTCACTCAAAGTAATAAGGGTAGCAAACACTTGAGACAAACTCAAAGCATAAACTAGAAATACAAGTTTTTTTTTTTTTTTTATAATTAATCAAAAGCTCAACTTCTCATAACATAAGCTCTCCTTATATAGTATAAAAGAAGCAGCAAAGGAAGCTTAATAACACACGAGCACAACCCTAGGAAACCGTCCAAGGAGGAAATGTTTTAGGATTTACAAACTCCCTAGAATCACGCCTCTCATAAAGCCTCATTTAATGGGCTGTTACAAGGGGTTACAATGAACAAAAGAAGGAGCTTAAACAAGCCTAAACTCACGCCTAAGCATCCTAATCAGCAGCAAACACACGCCTAACATGAGGTTACTTTATGAGTAATCTCATGGTTTTATTACAATCCAAAAACAACAAAAACAAATAGAAACCCAAACATAACTTGGGCTTTCTTTACAATCATGCTTGAAACCCAAACCGAACTTGGGCTCTTCAAATGTTGATGCACGCCTCTCTTTCAATCCACCATCCAAGTTAAACAAGTAACAAATTCGGGCTTATGAACAAATGGAGAAAAACCAAGAGCTTCTAAAACAAGTGCAACCGGTTCATGAGCCAAAGAGCCTTTAAGTGGACTAGACTTTGGATCATTCCCTCCTCCTTTTGAAGAGTTTGCCCTCATACTTGAATCATCTAAGTATGGTAACAAATCCCCCACATTGAATCATCTAAGATCAATAGGCACAAAGGGATTCACTCCATAAACTACTTCAAATGGGGAGTGAGAAGTAGTTAAGGAATGAGCTATATTGTAAACTGTAGACACATATTCGTGTCTCCCCATTTAGTACCCTATGATGACTAATACCCCGCTTTAATTGGTCCGGATCGAGGAAAGAATAAAGAACGAGTCTAAAATAAAATGTTTTAAGCCTAAAACCATTTTCTAACCCTTTTTTATTAACCCATTTTCGAAACCCTTTATTATAAATAGTTTTATCAAACCTACTTTCTAAAACGTTTTAAAATAACTTTTTTAAAAGCCCATATTTCGAAAACCTTTTAAAAAACAGTTTTTATGAAAGCCCAATTTTTTAAAACCCCTTTTGTAGCCCAATTTAATTAATAGAATTAATTAATTATATTGATTAATTTTATTAATAAAAATATCTTTTTATAAAAAAACCATCTTTCTCTAAAGTGTTTTTAAATATTTTTATCTAATTCTTTTCTAAAATCTGTGTAGGGAATGATATTTGTTTATAACATTTTAAAAAGTTGGGTAAATATATTAATCAACCATCAAATTGAAGAAGAAAAATTGGTCTAGAAAGAACCACAAAAGTATAGAAAGACTTCATTCCCTAATCTTAAGACCTTAACTAGTTAAACTAGTTGACATCCACATCAAATGATAATGTCAACTAGACTAAATATATACTTTTTCTGTTCTGTTTTAAATGAAACATAGGGAATTGACACAGGGAACTAGGAGAGCAAAGAAATAGAGGGAAAGAAAAAGAACTCATGTGATAAAGAAAGATAAAGAGAAGTAAATACCAAATAAAGTAACGTTTCATTTATTGTGAAACAGCCTAAAATGGTAAGTATTTCATTTATTTTAGAACGGAGAAAGTATTGTACTTTACTAAATTAAAAATTAAACAAAATCATAGATAATGTTCAATTATATAGTAGATACTCCCTTCGATCTTTATTAGTTTACCCGTTTCTTTTGCACAGAGTTTTAGGAGAAACAATGGTGTAGGACATAGAAAGAAAGATATACTACTATTTTATATTAAAATTGAATGTAAGTGTGATGGAAAGTTAGTGGTCCTATTCCAAGTATAAGAACCAAAAGAAATGGGTAAACTAATAAGTGCCATACCAAAAAGGAATACATGTAAACCAATAAAAACCGGAGGAAGTAAATGCTAATTTCCCCCAAATTTTCCTAACTTTATGCGCATCTGTTTACAACTGCCATGGATCATATTGCTCTGCGTTGAATGTCGGAACACTTGATGGCTCTCAGTGTCTCAAAGTGATCGACCCATTGTGGTAAAATGCAACTTTGCATATGATTCCATGCAAGTGACAAACAAATCAATTGTCATTCATAGTAAAAGCTCCATCTTGCAGAAAACCACTGTTGTAACCCAGAGTTGATACAAGCAATTACCAGTTACTGATAATTCCAAGAATTTTACCGAAAACTCAAAAAGATCTACACTTTGTCCACATTCACAATATGGGACATAAGTTACAGTATCATCTTGTCAGACGAGGGATTGCCAACAGGAAGACAACACAGCAAATCGACATCAGAATTAATGTGATTAAACACTAGCTTGTGTATCAGATGAAGAACGAAAGACGGTTTCCTTAACTAGGCTGAAGAAGATAGACACTGATGCTAGAAACTCAATCCTGTCCTTGAACATCACTAATTGAAAAGAAGAAAATTGCAAAAAGAACAGTACTCACTTCAGATTTCCAGCTCACTCTATGCCTAGATGAAATAGATACAAAGAGGTCAGCATACAAATAAAAATCCCGAAGTAGTTCAGAGTTTCGTACAAGCATATTTATTGGCCGAATGGACATCAATTGAGCAGCAAAGGGACTAGTGAAAATTGAGCTTTGCCTGATTCATGATGCATTTTGTTACACATGGGGGTGTTGAATGAATCCCAGGGGCCAGGGATAGACAAGGGCTGGTAAGCAGATATTGGGGAAAATACAGGGCCATTTTTGGAATATTTGGGACTGATGAAAAAAGTAGATAAAATCATCGAGATTCTCAGTGAAGATACCATAGAACAGAAGTTGGTATGCTTCAGTGCTACTTCTTAAAGTAATTGTGTCCATTGCAAACAAACTAATCTAGAAATGCAAACAGAGAAATGGAATTCCACTGTTCTCTGTCCCTTAATAGCCCTATGAATCTCAGTATCCATATCTCGGCATTAACAAGCATCTTCCTCACAAACTAAACGGAACACAAAACACATAAGAACTCCAATCGAAGGATTAAGTCTTTCCGATAGCCAACATATATCACATCACCAAAAGAAGTTGCCAAGTACTTCACATTCAGCCAAAACGTAGACCAGTATAAAACTGAATTCCCGGTTCCCGCCATTCTCTCTCAGTTAATGAGCCCTCTAAATCCCACTATCCATATCACCACAATAATAAGCACCATCCTCACGATAAAGCATAAAAACCAAGACATACTCCAATGATATATTTTGAAAGATTAAGCCTTTTCGACAACTTATATATCCCATCACCAACAGCAAGCTCACCAAGCAATTCAATTTCATCATAAACATACACAAGTAGAACAAATCAACAAACAGGTAAACTTTCATTGTCATTCTATAGTAAGGGCTGCAAGATAAACAACTCATGAAAATACCAAAAGTGGGTTTTATAATCTCACTAAGATCATCAAGTCCAAATCAGATATCAACATCAAACAAAACTCTAAAATCCAACTGAAATGAAATCAATTTGAGGAAGAAAAAAAGAGCCAAAAACAGCACTTTGCTAGTTTGCTTCACCATGGATTCAAACTTAACATCAATTAACAAAGTAAATAGATGCAATTTGAAAATTCATTCATAGCACAACTTAAAAAAATTCATAGGCCAAAATTGCATGGAAATAACCCTAAAATTGAAACGGAAAACCCTTTTCAATCATAACAGAACATAGAATCCATAAAAGCTCATTCGTTATATTAAAATCAAACCCATAAATAAAAGCTATAAAACCCAGAAAAAAAAAAGCCAAAAGCTGCACTTTGCTTCATCATAGATTCAAAATTAACATCAATCAACAAAGTAAATCGATGGAATTCAAAACTTCATTTATATCACAATCTAAAAAATCCATAGGCTAAAATCGCATCAAAATAACCCTAAAGTCGAAAAGCTCATTCTTTATATTAAACTCAAACTCATACGAAAGAACCCTAAAACCCACATTAATTAAAGCAAAAACTAGATGCAATTCCAAAACTTAATTCACAACACAATATAGAAATATATAGGCTAAAATCACAAAGTTATAGCACTAAAATCAAAAACCAAAACCCTTCTCAACAATTAATTCATAACAGAACTCATAAGAAAGAACCTAAAACTCACAAAAAGAATCAAAGCCAAAAACTAGATGCAATTCAAAACTTCATTCATATCACAATCTAGAAACCCATAAACTGAAATCGCATAATAATGATAAAAAAAAACCCTAAAATCGAAAAGAAATACCCTTTTCAATCAAAAGAGGGGACACATAATCCACAAAATCTCATTCATTATATCAAAGTGAAACTTAAAAAGAAGGAACCCTAAATGTTAATCAATGGGCAGAGGCGGGGGGAGGGGTGCCAAGAAGGCTAGCCTGCTGAAGCTCCAAAGCATCCAATTGACCATCGCGCTCGAGCTCGATGATGAGGGGAAGTGCGAGGACGAGAAAAGTGGTGCCGACGATCCAAGCAGCTTTGCCGGTGCTTTTGAGCAGCTTCTTGGTGATGTCGGCTGCACCACTAGCAGATTGTACACCCTTTCGGAAGATTGGTGAGTCTGAAACTGTGCTGGTTACTCTTGCTATTACTCCGCCTCCTCCATTGTCGCTGCTTGATCCTATTCTCTTTCTGCCGCTGCTTGATGCCATTCAGAGTTTGTGTTGGTTGTTGGAGAGAGAAGATGCAAGAGTACAAGACAATGCAATGCAAGGGTTTTTGTTGGAGTGGAATTGCCGATTGGGGTTTTTCAACAAATAAGCCTAAATGACTAAATGACCCAAGCTCCAAGCCTCCGGCACCAATAATTTTTTTTTTTTTTTTTTTTTTAAGATAAAGGGGACTCACCTGAGGGGATAATGAGAAATCTTCAAATGAGTCCTATAAGATTTGATCTCTATACCTCAGGGATATGATGTGGGAAGCGATGCCACTACTACACCACCTCAACCTCCTTCGGCACGAATAATTGAAGTTTGGTTCGCTTCGTGTATAATATTTATCATATACATGGGTGTATAATGAATGTTTACCATTTATTATGAAACTAGCTCGAACATGCTAAAATTTGGCTTCGGCTTGTTGACATCCGTAATTGCATTATAGCTATGAGTGAGAAAATGCCAATTCATCTCGGAGTTCAAGTCTCATTTTCGTAAATAAAATGTTATTGATATTAAGTTATAGGGGTCAAATATTAAGTTGCAATTTTTTATTATTCAAAAGATATTGAGAGAAAGAAAATTCCGACTTAATATTAGTAATATTTATTAACATAAATCCACTTGATATACAAAATTTGACCATCTTTTATTACTATAGCCTTGTTTTTTATTGACTATGCAGGATGAGCGTGTATTTGACTACTTCATTGTAAAAGTTTTTGCTTTGAAATAGAGAATTAGACAACAAATCTTTAAAGGAATACTCATAAACCTAATTGGATATTGAAAAATATTAGGGATAACTTAGGGACTTATCCAATGTAGATTTTTCCGGCATGACTTTATAATTGATCAATGAAGACTCATATGATCAAGATTCAAATTGGCCCATTGTTGGCCTCTACTTCATAACGATTCATTTTTGAGGTTTATGCAATTAAATACCAAGAAGTAAGGTGATTAGTTTAACCTTTCATATTTAATCACTAATTAGAGTGACTATCTTAAACCTTAATAATCGTTAATTAGGGCGATTATTTTTTAATTTAATCACTAATTAGAGTGATTATCTTAAACCTTAATAATCGTTAATTAGGACGATTATTTTCTCATTTAATCACTAATTGAAGTGATTATCCTAAACCTTGAATAATCATCAATTAAGGTGATTACTTCCTAACCTTCATTTTTAATCACTAATCAAGGTGATTATCTTTCCTCTTAAGTTTAGTCACTAATTGAGGTGGTTATCTTAATCCTTCATATTCAATCACTAATTAAAGTGATTATCTTAACCCCATTTCAATCACTAATTGGAGTGATTACCTTATTCCTAATAGATTTGTTTAACTCTAAATGTGAGTTATTCATAATCTATTTCATTTTCTTCCCCAATGGAATTGGCCATTTAGCTAGGGTGAGACATAAGATCGAACTACGATGGTTTTGATCCATGAGTAGATTCCAATCCCGCAATGGTTGGTACGTAGTGCAACTTCAGTGATCAAACCTACCATGTACAAATGATATATTGGTCCTAAATAAAAATGGTTGATGTGTATATGTGCAAATGATGTGATTTTATTTCTTTTGAAAAACCATGATTACGTTAAAATGGAAAATAACGCATTTAGTAAGAGCTCGTTCTTTAGAACGGAAGAGGAGACGAGTTCCAGACAATCGCACCTCTTAACCTAAACCCCGAACCCTATCTCATGGTATGAAAGACCAATTCTTAAAAAAAGCCTTATCCATATGAAGTCATCATCGTTTTAAATGATATTTCTTGAAATTGATTTTAAAATGATTTATTAAATAAATTTGTCCCTATTCAGATATTAATAGGGTGGCGACTTCAAAGTTTTCTAAAATTCATAGTCTAATGAGAGACTTTCGTGGAATTCAGGCTGTTAATTAAGACAGTCAAAAATCGGATACCACATGCTGGCGACTTCACTGGGGACTATACTTCCACTTGAAGTATAAGAGGCTTAAACCTAAACAATGCGTTATTTTCCATATGTATATATAATAAAAAAGTTAATCATGGCTATTCACAATTTAATTTTTGTATATAGCATGCTTATGTGAAAATTACGTGTGCTTGGTAGTTTATCGATCCATACACGTGCACTCTTTTTAACCATTTTATTATTAGGTCTGATACCTCTGTCTATTGGCAAGGGTCAGAATTTTAGAATGACAAATTAATGAATTAAGGGCGTAAAACCTGCATCCGCGAGCTATTGCGACCGACTCTGTCAGGAGCGTCCACCCTCGATGGACACAATGGAAGTGACTCGAGGCCACTTTAACATAATCTCTCCTTAAATGAATCACTTTTTAGTTGACTTTTAGGACAAAAGGTTCAATACACAAATGTCCTTTATTTATTTCAGTTATTGAATAATGTGGAAAATTTTCAAAAAAAAATTCCTCAATCCGTTTTCAGTCGGTCAATATTTCAGTAATCATTAATTGTAGCTAAATTGCTGCCGAAATGATTATTGAAATATTAAGAGGATTCTTGTTTATTTATCACAAGTGTCATGTAAGAAAAATGTGTGTGCTCACCCATTTTCCAAAAAAAAAAAAAAAACTCACATTTGCTTCAAAATTCTTTTCATTCAAATTGGGTTTTCCACAAACAAAATTAATTTCTAAAAAAAAATCATGTTTTGAAGATATAACCCCAAAATAAAATAATTTTTTTTCGTAATCACGAGTTCAAAATGTGTCATGTTTAGGAATTAGAACATAAAGTCTAAAACACGAGAAGTCTAGTCTAAGAAAAAAAAAGAAAAAAATTATATCAAAAGGGATAATTGTTTTCGAAAAAAAAAGAGCATTCTTCCATTTCCTGCTAAAAAAATCATATAAAGAAAAATTCATCTGTCATTGACTAACATTGTTAGTGTGTACACTTCTGGTACTTCACATCCAAAAAAAAAGGGGAAAACTAAAACTTGCATCATTTCACAATGTCTGAGTCCGGGAAGCAAATTCAGACTAAAGCTTCAGCAAAGGGCAAAGGTCGTTGGAGGTCTATTAATCAAATCTATGCAGACATGGAAGAATCTCTAAGAACCATGTACAGTCGTCTGAAAAGACAAGGTCTTCTTGAAGTGAAGCATCACTGTTACACTTTGCCACCACCAGGGGTTAACATGTGATTATACTGCAACTTTTGCCATCAGTATGGACACGAAATAGACCGGTGTGTTGACCTTCAGCATGCCATCCACCAGCTAATAGAAGATGGAAAAATTCTCATTCCTCCATCATGGATGCCCCCAATTGTGTCCTTCACTAAGGCTGATCTTCCCAAGGAACTGGATCCTCATCAAACTTTATACATCACTTTGAAATGCAATGGGCGAGAATTGACCAATGTACTAATAGATGATGGATCGACACTTAATGTTTTCCCCAAAGGAACGTTTTATGAGCTGGGGTATAACAGCACATTATTAAGCCCTACTGATACAGTGTTGGGAGCATACGACAATTCTTCAGGGAGGGCTATAGGGACGATCAATCTTCAACTGAGGTATGAAGACTGGATTTGTGATGCAGATTTCATGGTTGTCGAAGCTTTAACCTCATTCTCTTTGTTGTTGGGGCGACCATGGCTCCATGAGAACAAAGCTGTTGCCTCTCCTGCACACTGAAAACTCAAATGCCCAACAACCTCGGGGACGATAACCATCCATGGGAATCCGACACGACCAAGAAGTATTACCCCGGCACCGCCAATTGTAGAAGATGAAACATGTCCTCAGGATGGTTCTCTCAACCCTTGCATGTTAGGGAGTAATGTTCCTATAGTACCCCAGGGATCCAGTACAGAAACTGTTTACAACATCCCGATGACCATTGATCAGCTCATCGCCTACGCCGACATTTGTTGTGCCCAGAATATGACCTCTCAACACAGATCAGGCCGAAACCACTAAGGCCATAACTTTCTCTCATAAAGATCTGCCTAATAACCCCACTCATAACAGCGCCTTGTACATCGTTGTCGATCACATTGCCAAACATATAAAAGGGGTAATGCTTGATAATGGAGCTTCCACCAATATCTGTCTTTTCAGTACCCTCAATTGGCTCGGGTGTCCTCCTCTACAAGGGGATGCCTCCATAGGTTCCATAGTTGCATATGATGGTTCAGCTCGGGAAATCATAGGATCAACAACCATGATCTTACTCATTGGAGCAGTCATACGAGAGGTCAACTTCTGATTGTTGATTGTGAATCTCCTTTCACTCTGTTGTTAGGACGACCATGGCTCCACAAGAACCAAGCTATCATCTCAATATTGCACCAAAAAATGAAGATGATAACTCCACATATGGTAATCACAGTCCCATGAGATATAGCAATGGGGGTGGCAATGCAAAAATCACGCATACCTCATATATGTCACCTAAATCATGAAGAGAACGACAATGGTCACACAGAGATACCAGCCTCTAAACTGGTAAAATTATACTTCTATTGGCCTATTCCCGAGGAGGATCTTGATTAACCGAACTGGATACCAGACATGAGAGAGGTCATGAGGGTTGAGAAGAAGTTTCATTGGCTTTACAAAGAGACCTGGGCCGTTCAATGTGAAGGAGAAGAGAGTCAAGCACACAAAGTAGCTCATATTCAATCTATCATGGAACCTTATATCTTTCTTGATGAAATTGATTATGAAACAATACCCTCTTGCATGCTGGTGTGCAAGGCATGGGCATCATAGCTCCTTAGCAGAGAAGACAACCCTTTATATGTCAAAAAGAAAAAGGAAAGGTGAAGCAGACGTCTTCAGACAGGAGAATACATGGTCTGGTGCCCGGCAAACTAAAATCTGAAAAAGTTTGAGAAGTACCTGAATCATTTAGTTGCTTTTTCATATTGTATTTTGTAGGTAGAGCTATGTGCGGCTTAATCCCTTAAAAAAAAATATGATGTTGTAATGCATCTATCTTAGTGTCATTACCATGTAATGTGCTAAAAGGGGTACGTAGGCAACTCATGTTCCGAGTGCAGCTGCAAAAAAAGAAAAAATTACGTAAAATTTCATTTTCAATATATCAGAACTACGTTGGGCCTGATTCTCCATTCAAAAAAAAATCATCACAAGAAAAATTTCTTCCCCAAATCCAAATCCACTCATGGAGATACGTAGGCAACCTTCGGGTGCAGCCCCTTTTGCATTTGATATTTTCTTTTATGATTTCAGCACTTAAAAGCAATCAATACATGCAGATCACCAAGAAGAACAATGTCTGGGGCATTATAATTTGCCAAAATGAGGACACAGGCCTCGTTATCCCTCTTTTCTCTTATTTCTGTAACAACAGGAAATGGAAGGATATCACCAAATTGATTTTAGAAAAAAAAATGTTTGTGTGAGTCTAAAAAAAGGGAAATATAAAATAAAAAGGTCCAAGTCTAAATAAAAAAAGAGAGAAATAATAAGTCAGTCAAAGAAATCGAATGAAAAATCCAAAACAAATGATAGAGTCAAGGTTTCACACCTTTTCATAAATGATAACTGAAATTGGGGTTAAAAGAAAAAATAATTTTCAAAGATATCATTCCTTTCATTCCCTGCACCAAAAAAAAAAAAAAGAAAAGAAAAGAAGAAACAAAGTCGGGATAAACTTTTGTGCTAACTTTTCATTTCATTTCACAGGAACTCTGCCTGGGCCCGCTCAAGATCTAGGCTAATTCGCTGAAGTTCTGACCATAGTGAACGTTCTCTGTCAGTGATACTGTCATCATTGTCTACACCTGTTGTATTCTCTGCTACACGTCTCAACAACATGCCAGAAATTCCGAACAACGTGCACCAACAGAACTTTACCCCTCCACCTGATCCAATGACTGAGCTCCGAGGACTTGTCCAGGCCATGCTTGACCGACAGGATAATATTGAACAAACTGTGTTGGGCATAATGCGCCAAAGCGCCCAGATGCCTCTTCCTCCTCCTCCCGAGTCGGAAGTAGCTTCACCTTTTCACCTTGAGCCTATGAACAATGAGAGAAAAATTCCCACTAAGCTCGAGGAAGAAGTAGTTAAGCTAAAGGAAGTCTTAAAAGGCATGACTAAGGCTGAACCATGGATGGACATTCATGGGTTAACTCTTTTCCCGAAGGCACGATTACCCCATGGTTTCAAGATGCCTAATCTAACAAAGTTTGATGGGACTGGTAGCCCCACCAATTTCCTGAAGATGTATGTAGGGGCAATGAGTCCCTGGGGAGTGGAAGATTCTTTGATGGCTCAACTCATTCAACAGTACTTAGATGGTGCGGCAACACATTGGTTCCTCAACCTTGAAAAAACAAAGAAATCCACTTGGGCTGACATAGTCAGAGAGTTCTCAAACCAGTACAAGTATAATGAAGAAATTGATGTTACTAGAAGGGATCTGGAGACCACTTCTCAAAACCTTAAGGAGACATTTTCTTCATTCATCACTCGGTGGAGAAACAAAGCCTCCAAAATGATGAGTAGGCCTAATGAAGAAGAACAGCTGCAAATGGTTGTGAAAAACCTTCTTCCTGTCTATCAGAAGCATATGGCGTACCAATATTTCCCGACTTTCAAAGCTTTGATTGCTACGGGAACTCTAGTTGAGGATGCTGTGAAAAGGGGGGACATCAAGAAAGATGAACCTACTGACAACGCCACTTATAATGCAAAGTTTGGAAATAACAAAAGAGCCCCAAACAATGATTTAACAGCTCCCAGGACAACTAATGCGATCCATGCCATTGGCACATCGTCTGCATTCCAGTTGCGACCACAAAGGAACTTTACCCCCTTTAACATGACTTATTCCCAAGCTCTCTTCAAGCTAAAAAAGGTCAATCTCATTCAACCCTTGAATCCATGTCCACCTCCTAAAAATCCTTACCCCGATTATGACCCAAACCAAAACTGTGAATATCAGCCCGGGGTATTATACTGAAAATTGCACGGCTCTAAAGCATCAAATTCAAAACCTTGTGGATGATGGAAAACTCTCCTTAGGATCTACTTCCACTAAACCAAACGACTCTCAGCCAAACATCACAAAAAACCCCCTTCCTAATCATAAACCTTCATTTGCGATTAATGCAATCTCTTTTGTGTCAGACGAATGCGATCCAATCTACTTAATCCGCAAGACAATGAAGCCTCAATGAAGCCTATGTAAGTTCTTACATAACACCTAACCAGATGGTGGGGTCATTCATGGGGTAGATCGAACTCTCATGTCACTGACAATGATCTCCCTGACAATATCAATCACAACAATTCGTTGCACATCACTGTACGTTGTAATGGATGGGAGATACCTAGGGTGTTGATCGACAACGGTTCCGCAATCAATGTTTGCCCTCTACGTGTGCTAACAAGACTCTGGTATTCAAAAGAAGATCTGGTGCCATCCGACCAGGTGGTCAGAGCATATGATAATGCCAAGAGAGAAGTATTGGGTTAAATCAGCCTCCTCATTGAATGTGGTCCCGTGGCAAGGAAGGTGGAATTCATGGTCATTGATATTCAAGCATGTTTTAACCTCTTATTAGGAAGACCATGGCTGCACGAATATAGAGCAGTAGCCTCTACTCTACATCAGAAGGTAAAGCTTCTCACTGATCAGTGTGCTGTGACTATTTCTAGTGATCCAGAAATCATGACCATCTCCAACACCGTGAAATCGGTATTGCATCTAAATGAAGTAGAGGGCACTAGGTTGGCTGGTTACACTATCCACTGCATTCTAGCAGCTTCTGAAAATTCATGGATGAATGAGGTTCCAGCAGCCACACAAGATGTAAGTGCTGAAGAAACAGAGCCAGAATATGAACCAAGTGAGGATGATGATGAAGAAGAGGTAGGAGCTCCAAGCATCAGCACACATAATACGTCATCTGAAGCACCTGAAGAATCTTGGATTTGTAATCCTCCGGAAATGGAAGGCAATGATGATAATGAGTCAAAGAAGAGATCTAAGACTGATGATTTTGACCTGGACTTTAATGTAGTAGGTCATATCCGAGAATTTCACACTGAGTCCTGATTCTCTTCCCAGGATATCAACATGAGGATCACTATAGAAAATTACCACAGTTCAGGAAATTTGATGGGAACGGTGATCCTTTTGTCCACTTAGTGGGTTTTGTGAATGCATCACACCCATGGGGTATACCAGAGGAAGATTACCCCATGCTCTTTGACAAAAGTTTATAAAGACCAGCTCTGGACTGGTACTATTCTTCAGATTGTGTAGATAGAGCCAGTTGGGAAAATGCTAGCCAAGCCTTTGTGGGCTCTCGAGCATAAACAGACTGATGTCAAGAAGTTCAAGCTAATCACTTTGCGTCAAGGCGGCTTGGAAACTTTCTCGCACTTTTGTTCAAGATGCGCTTGCAGTCGCGCCCAGCTTCGTGTCCCTATTACTGATCGGGAATTCATGCTTATATTACTGCGGAACCTAAACGATTTCTACTATCATCACATGGTTGCCATTAAGTACACTGACCTCAGACACATGGAGCAGCATGGCTTCGGCATCGATACTCTGAAATTGCAAGAAAAACGACCCTGGGGAAGTCTTGAAAGTCCCAATGCAAATCCAAGGGTTTATGCTAAGATGGATGAACCATTGAGTATGGTGTGTGATCGTCTTCGGAGACAAGATATACTTCCAATTCCACCGCATGTGCATTGTTTACCCCTTCCTGGAACATACATGAGCAAACTCTGCGCTTATTGTCGCCAATTTGGGCATGAAACTGATCGATGCCATGACCTGTACTACAAAGTGCAAAGCCTGATTGATCGAGGCATCATTAATCCAACCCACAAGAAGTACCTACAAGGAAGGTGCTGTCACATCCAGGACCTCAATCCCAAGTCGATATCTTTCGCAAACTGGTTGAACAAGGTCAGATTCATCCACTTCCCAGACGCCCAGGGGCAGGTCTTGTAGGGTCAAATCTCCCCACGTACTGCCAATATCATCAGTTGCATGGTCACGTCACAAACCAGTGTCATACTCTCAGCTATCGCATCAAGCAAATCACCAACATAGATCTTGCCTACCGCAAAGCTACTTGATCGTCTCACAAAAGGAGAAAAATCTTCGGTAAAAGTCCTATAGGGGGTTAGCCCATTGAAAAAGAAAAAAAATCTTTCAGTTCGTTAGTATCAAAGAACTACGTGCAGCTTGAATCCCCATTATCACGTACACTTGCACTGTAAGATCATTCCACCTATGTAACACCTAGGGTACGTAGGTAGCTCAATATGAGTGCAGCTGCTTTATGAAATAAAAAACTTTAGTTCTTTCTAAATAACGAACTACACTGAGTCTGATTCCCCATAAAATGCACCTGGAGCAATGAGGATATGTAGACAGCCTTCGGGTTCGACTCAAATGTATTAACCATTGTATTTCAGGCAATGTGATTAGCATTCAAGATGCCAGTCATCACAGGAGCAACTTCAGAATGCTGAATTGACACATCAATGGGAATACAGGCCCTAATCTCTATATTTTCTGTCTTTGTTCAATACTAAAGCAGGGAATGGAAGAATAATAATGAAAAACATCTATTTTCAACCCCAATGACAGTAAAATCATTCAAGAAAGTCAAAATATAAAAAAAAAAACCAAAATTGTAAAGGTGGACCATTCCAGTCAAAATATGGCGAAATCGTTTTCGAAAATTTTCTTTATTCTGCAATATGTAGCTTTTTTTTTCTCTTTTCTTTTAATTCTTTTTTCTCTATCTTTAGGTCCAAAAAGAAGAAATTTGTCCCTTCTCTAAGGATGACCAATTACCATCAGAAAACAAAAGCCTTAGCCATATCCACAAATGCGGTCAAAGAGCCTGTAGGGTTTACCATGCAACCTTTGTCCAAAGGATTTCAAATCTTGATGAAGATAGGTTATACTCAAGGAACCGAATTAGGGCGTGATGGTAGGGGAATAAAGCAACCAATCCCCATAGTAGACAAGAAAAACCGACATGGATTAGGATATGATCCGGGCAGCACTTCTCACAACATCAAAAAATCTTCTTTTACCCTCAATGGTTAGTTCATCCTACAAGGAGATACTGAGCTGTACTTTGAGTTTCCAGAACCTTGGCTTAGTAGGAAAGAACGGAAGATTTTACCGGGATTGGAGATATTCTTCAATGAGGCTAGAAATCTGGACTTAATCAAAAGTTGGGTTGTCCAAAAACAAAAAATGAAAAAAGAAAATGACTGGGTGGATAATCTGGAACATGGAGTCCTTAAGAAACTTTTTACTTCTGAGTCTTCTAAGGAAGGGGATTTTGACCCGGTGTCTTTGATAATACCTTTTGGCAAAAGCATTGAACATAAGTGGAGTATTAAGCGTCAGGCAAAAGACTGGCCTATTGAATTTAAAATGTTTTTAGGAAACCATCCTCCACATCCATCTCATGAAAATGCCTTTTCACCCCTTTCAGATGGATATTATATTCATAGCTCATCTTCCAGCCAATCTATATTGCATACCCAGTCAGAAGACTCTGATAGTGAGGAAATTGAATGTGAACCTTTATTTAAGTACATTTGCATGCAAGATGTTAATTCTAACACTGAATTTAATAGCGATGAATCACTTGATACAACTGAAACATATATAAAACCCATGGAAGAGTCCATTGTAATTAATATTGGTACAGACAATGCTGTAAAAGAAGTCAAAATAGGTTCATCCCTCTCCCCAACTGAATAGTCTGTGTTTATTGCATTGTTAAAAGAGTATGTAGATGTGTTGTCATCGTCCTATGATGATATGCCTGGCGATTAATAGAGAAATTGCGGAACATCGCATTCCGTTACATCCTAAAAGCAAGCCTAAGCAGCAAAAGCTCTGCGGAATGAAACCAAAGGTTAGTCTGAAAGTGAAAGAAGAACTCCAGAAACAGTTTGATGCCAAATTCATCCAAGCTGTAAAGCATCCGAGTTGGTTCACCAATATAGTGGTTGTACCTAAAAAGGATGGGAGAGTTCGGGTATGCATTGATTTTCGAGATTTGAATGCTGCATCACCAAAAGATTGATTTCCTCTACCCCACATCGATGTCCTCATGGATAGTACGGCAGGTCATGCAATGTTTTCCTTCATGGATGGATTTTCGGGCTATAATCAAATAATCATGGCTCAAGAAGATATGACAAAGACATCCTTCATTACTCCGTGGGGCACCTTCTGTTACTGAGTTATGCATTTTGGTGTCAAGAATGCCGGAGCCACATATCAAAGGGTTGCAACCACTATCCTTCATGACCTCATCCACGATATTGTGGAGGTTTATGTAGATGACATGATTGTGAAAAGTGAAGATCGTGTGGGGCATATTCCTGCACTAAGGTCCTTCTTTGAAAGAATCAGGAAGTACAATCTATGGCTAAACCCTCAAAAGTGTGTGTTTGGCGTCACTTCAGGGAAGTTGTTGGGATTCATTGTCAGTCAAGACGGCATCAAAGTGGACTCTGAAAAGGTGAAGGCCATTCAAGAATTGCCTCCTCCAAAAAAAAAAGTAAGAGGATTTCTCAGCAGAATTCAATATATCAGCAGGTTCATCTCACATAACCTATATTTAAGCTGCTCAGAAAAGGGGCATCCCATGAGTGGAACGAGCAATGTCAAGAAGCTTTCGATTCCATGAAAGAGTACCTTTCAAATCCGTCAATTCTAATGCCACCTAGACCAGGAGAACCCCTAATTTTGTACCTCAATATCACAGAAACGACTATGGGAGCTCTCTTAGCCCAATATCAAGAAGGAACAAAGAAGAAAGTTGCCATATACTATCTCATCAATAAATTCTTGTAGTATGAGACAAGATATACCCCATTGGAAAAAACATGTGTTTCCTTAGTCTATGCCACGAAGAAGTTGAGGCATCACCTTCAAGCTCATACCACCTATCTGATCTCAAGACTTGATTTAATCAAGTATCTGTTTGAGAAACCCATTCTTAGTGAAAGATTAGCGAGATGGCATGCTATGATTTCTGAGTTTGATATTCAATGTGTCAGCCAGAAATCTGTTAAAGGAAGAGTTATATCTGAGGCCTTAGCGGAAGGACCAGTGTCAGGAGATGAGTATGATGATGCATTCCCTGATGAGTACTTATGCTTCATTGACAATCCACAATGTTGCATGTATTTTAATGGAGCTTCTAATAGGAGAGGTAATGGAGCAGGAGTTTTGTTAGTAAATCCTGATAGAGTCCATATTCCATTTGCTGTCGAGCTGGATTTCCCAACAACAAACAATACAGCTGAGTATGAAGCCTGTATATATGGAGTAAAGGCCGCTTTAGTAGCAGGGCCAAGACATCTCACTGTATATGGAGATTCTAATCTCATCATATCTCAAACAATAGGAATTTGGAGGGTTAGAGATGAGAGACTTCAGCTCTACACAGAATATCTTCAGGAGTTAATCCCTTATTTCGATGATATCAGCTTCAAACATCTTCCTCGGGAACAAAATAGTTTCACGGATGCTTTAGCCAATCTCGCTGTTAATTTAACATGAAAAAATGGTACAAAAATCCAGTCGGTTTTAATTGAAGAAAAGAATGGACCTACAATGACGGTAGCACAAATTATCTCCACACTGGCTCAACAAGATGATGATGATGTCTTGTATAAGGATATCAAGAATTTTCTGGAAATAATGCAATATCCAGAGGAAAGTGGCAAGAAGGACCGCATAGCCATCAGAAGGCTAGCTGCTCATTTTCTCATACTAAAAGGCAGCCTATATCATAAAGGGTTTGATGGCACTCTACAACTCTGCGTGAATGATAGCGAAAGGCAAGTCATCATGGAAGAAGTTCATGGAAGGTGAGGTTCAGGTAGCGCTGATATAATTTTAGCTCCCTGCCATATAGTAGGCATTCTCTGAATACCACTCATATCAGCCTCATAAGTGGTACAAGGTGGAAGAACCTGGAGGGCAGGAATGTGATGTTGCCTCCAACCAATTTGCCTTAGACACCTCCATGCACTAGTAGAATAAATGCTTATTGCTGCGGTCATTAAGTGGCCTATTGCGGCGGTTTTCGCCGCGCAGCAATAAAGGGCGCAGCAATAGGTAATTACATATTGCTGCGGTTTTTAACCGCAGCAATAGGGCAACCTATTGCTGCGGTTCCTACCAGAAACCGCAGCAATAGGTAGTGTCTATAATAATAAAAAATAATAAAAAAGCAACCTATTGCTGTTGTTGTTGGTAAAAACAGCAGCAATAGGTGAGTCTATTGCTGCTGTTTTTACCAACAACAGCAGCAATAGGTTGCTTTTTAAAAAAAAAAAAATCATACATTTCTAATGTTATATACTTACACAACATTTTCACAAAAAAAAACCAAAACCATATTTTTTGGAATTCATTCAAACATCAAATGAATTAACAAAGCCCATAACTACAACATTTACATTTGACATTATAAGTTTTATATTGAAAAATCAGAAAATACAAATAAGATCCAAAAAATAACAGCAAAAATGAAAATAATTAAATAAATATCCTCCTTCAGTCGGCGTTGTTTCACTTCGAACTTGCAGCAACCGTTTCGTCGGCGGCGAACCTTCACTTCCCTCCATTTTCTTTGTGCGATGCAACATCATAAAATAAAGGAATCAAAAATAAGAAATCAATCAAAACTCATCATCAGTGAACAAATAAAAGCAAGAAATCACAAAATATGTTGACATCGAAAAGATGAAATTAGATCAAGAGAAAAACAAAAATGGAGGAGAGAGAAAGAAGAAAAGTTAACCAGTGAAACACAGACAAAGAAAAACATAAAATAAAAAAAAAATACAACAAAAAAAAAACGAAAGATAATTAAAACTCACCTTCTTCTTCTCATCTTCCACTTGTTTACATCTTCTTTCCTTTTCCTACAACAACAAATAAATTAAAACAGAGAAACAACCTCAAAATCAAAATCTCAAAAAATACCAAAAATAATCAACAAAAATAATACCTGAAAATCGCACAACCATCTTAAAATGAAAATGAACGAAGAGGAAGACTTACACTGAGCGACCGAGAAAAATGAAAATCGCACAACCATCTGAAAATCGCAGATCTGAAATGAGAGGGAAAGAATGAAGACCGGCGAGATTTGGAAACTAACGAACGACGAACGACGGAATGAAGAACGGCGAGATCTGAAGCCATTGATGTCGAACGAACGACGAAGAGATTTGAAGAAAATCAGAGACGGCGACGAACGCGGCCCGAGACGTCGGGAAGTATGAATCAGAGGAAATTCGCGATGCTTATTGTTCGTTGCGAAGAGAGTTGATAGAGGGTGAGAGGATGAGCGTTGTGAGTGAAGAACGAAGATGATGAAGAGTAGGACAAAGGAGAAAGAGGAGTTGAACTGTTGAGAGAGACCGAAATTAAAAAACGGCGGAATGGGTTTAAAAAGAAACCCTAGCTGGGTGGGTGCTCCTATAATTAATTAATTTAAAAAACGAACCAGACATATTGCTGCGGTTTCTAACAAAAACCGCAGCAATATATTAAAATATTATTTTTTTAATATTATTTTAATATATTGCTGCGGTTCTAGCCAGAAACCGCAGCAATATATCTGGTCAAAAAGTCAATTTTTTCTCAAAAATTTTCCGTTGAAACAATATTGCTGCGGTTTTTGGCCGAAACCGCAGCAATATCTTTATTTTATACTTTACCTTTTCTTTTTACGTGATATATTGCTGCGTATGGGTAAAACCGCAGCAATACCACCGCAGCAATAAACAATTATTCTACTAGTGATGGAAGGTAGAAAGTGACGTGGCAAAGCCCAGGTAGTTTTACACCTCTACAACCAGAATTGCAATATACAATTGAACGCAAAGGTGGCTTGTAACCCACTTTATGTCTTGATGTAGAAAAAAATCCTCCCACCCACCATTTTTGCTAAGTTGATAGAAGGAAGGAAGAAGACCTCTCCCAGACATGATTAGTTTTGTAAGTAAGACTCTTGTGGGGTTTCATGAGAGAAATTTTTTCCAACAACCATAAATGAAGGGCTAATGGACATCCCTTCACGAAACTTTGGGGTTTTCTTTTAAGTTCAACTTAGCCAAGAAACATTTCCCCCAAAATAAGTGGTCCAAGACGACCCCACTAACAATTTGAGGAATAAGTGAAAGACACCGAGCATGGCATGTGTTTAAAGACCATTTAGTGAGGGTACTTCCCAAAATCATAAGAATGCAAGCATTTTCTCTACCAATCCTATAGTTGGCATTATTAGAGAATTGCCAAGTGCTAAATTGAAAAGTCAACAATAAGTTGAGAAGAAATACCTCACCATATCGTAGGTAGTTGCCATGAAGATTTTCGGGAAGATATAATATTGTTGATAAGTCTCCCGAGATCCTTGTAGGAGATCTAGGTGTAATAACTGGACCATTGGATGGTAAGCCTAGCAAACCCTCGACCTCTTCAACAAGAGGCACAATCTCCCGGTCTCCAAAGCGGAAGACATGACGAGTTTCATCAACAAATTTGGAAGCAGCATGAATCATATCGTAACAGATGGAAAGAGAAAGCAAAGGCATAAGAGCCTTAGTGAAGCGGGAAGAAGAAAAAGTTTGCCTTGGTAGCTCCAAATTTCTTGTGACCCCTGAGAGTTGTTTTTTGTCCCGACTCCCCATTTCATTAGCTTCTTCATAATTAGGAGCCATTTTGCGAAAGAAGAAAAATTAGAGAAGAGATTGGAGTAGTGAAGATGGTGCACTTGGAAATGAAAAATCATGCCCCTTTTATAGATGGAAAAGATGATCATCCATGATTCATGCCATGGATAATAAGTTTTTGTATTGTCCATAGGATAATAAGGAGCATCCTTCACCATGGCTAATGACCAAGCATTTATGGTATGACAATTTTTGCTAAAGTCGAACATGAAAAAAACTGTGTCAGTGATGAATCAAGAACGTTGATACAATCCCTTTTCCTAATGATCATCCAATGACCTTGATCAATCTATTTTATATAGTGATCATCGTTTTTCGATAAAGCAAATAAGCATTATGCATGAAAAATTTTCTGAAAGATTTCGGAAGAAACAGATAAAGTTTTTTGCCATATGATGATTGGTCCACCATAGTTTCTCTAGAGGGTAATAACCTTAGGTCAACCCTTTTAGGTGACATGACCTAACAGTGTCCTAATTTAAGGTGAAGTGATAACACATGGAATCATAAAAAGTAAGTGATGGTGATTTGACAATTTGTTTGTCATCAAGGCCATGAAAAACTGTAAAAAAAAAAACTGGAGTCAACTTGTTAATTGTCGGAATTTCTCACTTTAACAAAAGACAAATTCGTAACACTGAAAAAGGACGACAATAAAGTCGGGTTTTCAATGTTTAGAAAATTAATTGGGATTTTCTATCTAAGACGACAATAAAGTCGCATTTTCAAAATTTCAGAAAATTAATTGGGATTTTCTGTCTAAGACGACATTAAAGTCATTTTTTTTTAAATTATAGAAAATTAATTGGGATTTTCTATGTAAGACGACAATAAAGTCGCATTTTCAAATGTTTAGAAAATTAATTGGGATTTTATATCTAAGACGACGATAAAGTCGCATTTTTAATTTTAGAAAATTCATTGGGATTTTCTACGCAAAATGACGCAAGTCATAACACTGATGATAACTATATTATATGGAGAATATGTTATCTCAAAAAGAAATTTTTCGTCCAAATTTTGTGTCTTTTTCAAACATTGGTCATCATTTCCTCTAAAATTCGACCAATGTGGGGCATTCTATAGACACCAAATTTTGAACCCCTTTTTGGGATAAATAAAGATTTTGAAAAGAAATAAAATTAACAAAAACCGTCATGCATCGTGGAGCGCGCGCCCCGTCAAAATGCATGTTTTGTCCCGGAGCACGAGTTTCATTCCGTCGAACGGTTTTCCATTTTTGCATATTAGTCATGCGGTTTCGGTTTAGAAATATAATTTTCGTGAGTCGTAGTCAATAACTACAACCACCGTTTTAATAAAACGATTCGTAGTATAATCATGCTCGTCATTATTAATTTGACGAGTTTTCGTTAATTGTCTTAAGTTAGTCTTTCGGAAAAACGAAAAACGAGTTGCAAATAGGCGTCGGGATTTTAGTCGTATCCAAACCGGCATTAATCAGTTTTCTTGATGGTCAAGTCATTGTTCATTAAATAAAGAATAAGAATATATTCTTCATCCACTAATCACATCCTTTATCCATTAGTTAGGGAATAAGAATCATGAAAAGGAGTGAGAATAAGAATCAAATCTCATGTGTAGGAAGGCAAGAATCCGGATTTTTTCTGTTAGAATTGAGTGTGCGCCAGGCACACGATCATGCGCTAGATGCATGATTGTGCGCCTAGCGGACAGCATGGCGTGCGCTAGACGCAGAGCCTTGCGCCTAGCGCAGGCTCCTGCGTTTGGCGCAACGTTCTAATCAGTTTTGTTTTGCACGTTTTTCGATGCACTTTTTACGTATTAGGGTGTATTTAGGGAAGTATATTTTCTAAAAATCTTATTTTGCTTCATTGATGAGAAAATCCAAAAAGAATAAGAATATTTGTGTTTCCAAAGAGATTTGATGATGTCATTAGGGTGAGGTCATTAGAGTGATGTCATTAGGGTGATTAAGGATGAGAAAAATCAGATTTTTTGGGTTAGAAAATCTGATTTTCTACTTCTTTGAAACCCTAATTCATTTCCCTCATTTCTCTATAAATACCCTCCTTTTTTTACTTCAAAACCAAGTTGAGAAAAACTCAACTCAATTTCACTACTTCTCTCAAAACTCCTCTCATCTTCTCTACTACTTCCTTCCTCTAAAAAATCTCATTCAATTAAAAAAAAGTAAAAGTTAGGAAAATAATTAGTAAGTAAAGAAGTTCATCAAAAGAAAAAAAATACAAAAAGAGTATAAGTTAGTAATTAAGTGGATTTAGAAACTCACTTAGAAATTAAGAAAATCACAAAAAAGGTAGAAAAATTTGCAAAAAGGAAGTGCATCATTGAACTAGCAAGGTAAAGTTGAAGGTTTTGTTTTTTTTTTTATTATCTCTTCAATCATCTACTAACTCTCTCCTTGTTTCTTCTTACCATTTTTTTAATTTTTAGAGTGATTTGGGTATGAGGAAGTCCTCATAGGTTCCCAACCTTAAATCACCCTACCTAGAATAGTCAACTCTAATGGGGAGACCCTTAGGAAACAATGTGATTATGTTATTTTCCTTAATCAAGTTGTTATTCATCACCAAAAAATGTTTCCATAAAAAATTTCAAGACAAATTGTGCATAAACATCTCCATAAAAAGAAAATGTGATGCTGTAATTATAATCAGTTTTAATTTTATACTTCATTTCATTTTTCGTCTGTATAGTCAGAATAGTTTGTAGGATTTAATATTTTTCCTATGAAGTGCAAGATGTTTCCAGAAACTGGGCTTTGTAATTTCTAAAAAACGAATTTTGTACAAATATTTAAAAATATACAACTTTGTTGTGCAAAACTGATTTTGTTCAGTACCACATAAGCTTGTCTTGTTAATAAAGTTTAAAATAAATCATTTAGATAAAACTAAAACATCAAGTTTAAAGAAAACATCAGTATCTTTCCAAAAATATAAAAATTATGTTCATATGATTTTTATACAATTTCAACTCATTTTTACAAAACCGTTCATGTAAATCACTAAATTCCAGAAAAACTGATTTTCTCTTTAGTTAAGAAAATAAACAAAAAATAATCTTAAAATGTCCAATTCAAGTGAAAATTCCCAGTCTAGTCCTTCAAAGTGCCTAGAATGTTAATAACAAAATTCACTTGAAAATAAGTTCAATAAGTTGGATTTCAAAGAAGTAATTGAATAAAGGGCCTGTTTTGACCAGTTTGAGTATAAAATTCATCATAATTCAAATTTTGACTAAAAGCTTGTGAAATTTTGACACAACATAAAAAACTCACTTACCTATCCATAGATGTATAACATGCTCAATTCAGTACAAGAACAAAAGTGCAATCTGGAAAATGAAATAAAGTGATTAACTCAACTTTCATAAAAAAAAATGTTTTCTTCATACGAAAATGTTAATTAAAAATCATGAAATTTTAAGTTTCTCTTAAAATGACTCATTTTATCATGTAAATAAAAATCAATAAAAATTGGCATAAAAAATCAAAATCAAAGAGGTTAATTAATCTTTAACTTTCACAAGTTTACAAATAAACATGAATTCCAAAGCCCATTCAAGGAAATGAAGATCAAGGAGCACCATGGTGAAGATCAAGATTGAAGACTTTGTATAGATCATAGAATTTGTACATATTGTTTTAATAATATTTTTTTTTTTTGTAAATAGTTATTACATCACTCAATTAATGAAAAACATGGAGATGTTTATGCATAATTTTCATAAATAATTCCACAATCCTTTTGAATAAAATGAGCAACCAATGTTACAAATGTTGCATGTTGGGCCAATATATCATAGTATATGAATCAAATGACCCAATCTCAATTAAGAGGAAAAATTACAAATCTAACTAAGTTAAATTGTATGATGATCCATCTTACATTTTAAAAATGTGCTCTCCATGTTCAAATGAATTAATCATATAATTTGACATAATTAGATTGGTAATTATGATCTCCGAATTGATTTTAGGTCGTTTCGCGTGTCTCGCTTTAAATGGCCAAATTCCAATTAGCCAAACACAAATTTCCAAAATTGATCTCAAATTGATCATTTCTCTCTAAATGACTTAGTAATCTTCAATTAAGATTATTTCTCAAAAGCGTTCAAATTAGGAAGCAAACTTCTAAGACCTCTTGAAAATCATAAACGTGATCACTAACTAAGGTGGTTATTTCAATCCTTGAGTAATCGCTAATTAGGGTGATTGACTCAAACTTTTCATTTAATCACTAATTAGGGTGATTATCTCCAATCATTAGTTAATCGCTAATTAGGACGATTAATCAAACTTTTCATTTAATCACTAATTAGGGTGATTATCTCCAATCATTAGTTAATCGCTAATTAGGGCAATTAACTCAACCTCTTCATCTAATCACTAATTAGGGTGATTATCTTAAACCTTGGTTAATCACTAATTAGGGTAATTAGCTTAACCTTTCATCATGTTTAATCACTAATTAAGGTGATTATCCTAACCTTCCTTTTAATCGCTAATTAAGGTGATTAATTTAACCTTTCATATTTAATCACTAATTAGAGTGATTATCTTAAACCTTAATAATCGTTAATTAGGACGATTAGTTTTTCATTTAATCACTAATTACAGTGATTATCTTAAACCATAATAATCGTTAATTAGGACGATTATTTTTCTCATTTAATCACTAATTGGAGTGATGATCCTAAACCTTGAATAATCATCAATTAAGGTGATTACATCCTAACCTTCATTTTTAATCACTAATTAAGGTGATTATCTTTCCTCTTAAGTTTAGTCACTAATTGAGGTGGTTATCATAATCCTTCATATTCAATCAGTAATTAAAGTGATTATCTTAACCCCATTTTAATCACTAATTGGAGTGATTACCTTATTCCTAATAGATTTGTTTAATTCTAAAGGTGAGTTATTCAGAATCTATTTTCTTTTCTTCCCCAATGGAATTGGCCATTTAGGGTGAGACATAAGATCGAACTACGATGGTTTTGATCCATGAGTAGATTCCAATCCCGCAATGATTGGTACGTAGTGCAACTTCAGTGCTCAAACCTACCATGTACAAATGATATATTTGTCCTAAATAAAAATGGTTGATGTGTATATGTGCAAATTATGTGATTTTATTTCTTTTGAATAGCCATGATTACTTTAAAATGGAAAATAACGCATTTAGTAAGAGCCCATTCTTTAGAACGGAAGAGGAGACGGGTTCCAAATGTTCGCACCTCTTAACCTAAACCCCGGACCGTATCTCATGGTATGAAAGACCAATTTTTAAAAAAAGCCTTATCCATATGAAGTCATCATCGTTTTAAATGATATTTTTTGAAATTGATTTTAAAATGATTTATTAAATAAATCTGTCCCTATTCAGATATTAATAGGGTGGCGACTTTAAAGTTTTCTAAAACTCATAGCCCAATGAGAGACTTTCGTGGGATTCAGACCATTAATTAAGAAAGTCAAAAATCGGATACCACAGCTATATGTTAATGCAATCTAAAAATTAATTTATGTTGTTTCATTTACGCAAAAGACTAATTTTTGGTGACATGTTATTATGCAATCAAATTACAGGGAACATAATCTAATTGTCCAAATTATCTGAATTTAGAATTAGAAAATTTATTTGGGTCTTGTAATTAGCAAAAATAAACATGTGCGGTGATGAAATCGTTAAATCATACAAACATGCATATGAATAATAATGTATAGAAATATAAAAGAAATATAAAAAAGAAGAGAGATAAAAGAAGAATGTACAAGAGAACGTTAATTCCTTTAATGATCTACATCATAACAAATAGATTATTAGTAAATCAAGAATTAAATTGGAATTGACCCTCAGGAACTATACCTTTGTCGCCTCGGTCTTATGTAACAATCTGCAGGATGAGCAATGTTGAAGCTTGAATGGAGTTTGAATGTAAATTCGAAGTATCCGAATGTGTGTTTGAATGTAAGTTTGAATGTGCGTTTGAGAGAGTTTTGGATGTGAAGTATGTGGATGTGTGAGTGATAATGTTGTTGAAAGTTGGTATGGAAAGTCTGTAAAACATTTGTTAAAAACAAAACTATTTATAGGGAAAACAAGTCTGAAAATCACGTGGGAATAAGAGAAAAAGTGGTTCGCTAGGCGTACGGTCGTTGCACACCGTGCAAACACCGTGCGTCTGGCGCTACCAGGCTGCGCTCCACGCACATTGGCTGCGTCAGAGGCAACCTCTGGTTGCCTTGCTGAGCTTTGAAAATTGTGTATGTGTTGCATCAACGAATCCTAGTCTCTTTACGCAATGCAGATTTGAGCGGATTTCGTTCGTTAAACGATTCCTTCCTATCTTTGATGACTTATTATCATTTGAAGTCCGAAATCAACTATTTTAAGGAATAAAAATCTGATTTTCGTAATATCCTTTAGAAAATAATTATCAAGAATAATTAATACTCCCTCCGTCCCAGAATACTCTTGACACTTTTCAGGGCACGTAGTTTAACATGATAAGTTGTTGTTTGGTTATCAATTGTTTTATGTTATTGAAAAAGTAGATGTGATAGGTGTTAGTAGGCAGTAAAAGTAGTTATATTTTATTTGGTGGAGGGAGAGTGTGGGCCAATGGTTAGAGTTGGTAGGTAGTAAGAGTGATATTATTTTATTTGGAGGAGAGAGCGTGGGTCAATAGTTAAAAGGTAGAAGGATTAAAATAATAGTGGAGCTTATCCAAAAATAGAAGTGTAAAGAGTATTCTGGGACAGATAAAAAAGAAAAGTGTAAAGAGTATTATGGGACAGAGGGAGTATTTATTAAAAATACAATTAATTATCATGAATAATTAATTGGGCCTTATGAAAGTGGGCTTGAAAATACAACTAATTATCATGAATAATTAATTGGGTTCTTAAAAGTGGGCCCAGAATCATTTTAAACAAATAAATAGACTTTGGATTCTTAAAACTCTTTTGAGCTTAGCTCGTTTTATTGTTCTTCTTTTGAACCAGACCAATTTGGACGACTGTATGTTTCATCATTGGGTAACTAAATGGGGAGACACGATTTTGTGTCCAGAATAACGAATATGTAATAATAAATATCATTATTCTAATTTTTGTTGGATTAATCTCAATGTATATATTTTTAAAATGCGAACTATTTATATTTTTTTCTAATGTATTATTAAATCTATAAAAAAAAATCTTCGTGGTGGCCTTGTGGTATTGTTTGAAATAAAATACGTTTGAGTTTTTATAGTTATCTCTTAATGGTGGAAACAAAATGATACACCCAATAAATTGTGATGCAAAAATTTAGGCATTGAAGCATCTCCTGAATAAAATCCCAACTTATTGAGTCATTTCCCTCGTAATCTATAGCCAACCAGACAATAAGGTCCTAATTTATTTCAATCCTCACCTTTTCATTGTAAGAAATTTTTTGAAGCTAAGCTTCATAAACAACCATCTCATACAGTCCTACAGTATATGAGTCACTGACTCTTTTAGTCCACACTCTAGTCACTTTTGAAAACGAAAACGAATTTCCGCAGGGCCCAATGTTTTAAGATGTGCAAGCTTACGAAAGTTCTTGGGAAATTTCTAATGCATAAAAAATATAAACTTGCCCTTGTAAATAGCAGTTGCAGTTGTTGGTTGTATATTTGACAGTAAATGTTACCCCCTCTACTTTGACCATGTTTTTTTATAGATTTATAAAAGCAATGTTAGCATATAAGATGTAGAATTTGTCTCGACGTGTATTTTCAAGATATTAGAATTTGTAAAAAAAAAACTTTTAAAATGTCCATTTTACAAAAACACAACCTTAAAATTTATATTATTACTACTTACAACCTTTAACTTCAACTTCTTTGCGAGATGAAACCTCGTACCACTTTCCGGCGTTGACTGCCACTTTTCGGCTTTGACCACATTTAGAACATCATTTAGCAATTTGAAGACTTCAAATAAATTATAATTTTTGGATTAGGGAATTTATGAACTTGGATTTTATTTTATATAGAATCGAGGGATTTGTTGGATGAATGAATCTAGAAGGAACTATGAGTGCAAATAGGGGAGAAAAAGAGGAAAAGGGTGGGTCAATGCAGGAAAGTGACGGTCAACGCTGGAAAATAATTCTGAAATTTCATTTGGCAAAAAAATGAAGTTAAAGGTTGTAAGTCACAAGAAAATTTCTATAAGGTTGTTTTTCGCAAAGTGGACATTTATAAGGTTTTTTCTGACAAATTTTCTTTTTATAAATCTTTTTTATTGACTGATAATTAGAAATACTTGTGATCAAAGTTGTGCATTGGTTAAAAAGGAGCATCTATTTATAATTGGGGACAATATATTTTATGCACAATAATTGTTTATAACAGTTTTAAACTATGCACAATTCTTCTAGTTCTTTGCATCCAAGTTCGCTTAACACATTTCCCTCAAAGAAAAGCATGGTTGCTAAATACAACCTTACTTACTCAAAAAAAAAACCCTTAAAAACATCCACAAAACCCCTTTATAGTTTATTCCTCTCTTCATTAGCCCATTTTTCTCTTCCCGTTTTCGCATGTCACCAACCCCATTTCAATCAACCATCAGGCAAATGGAATTAAAACGCTAATACCTAGACTTTGATTCATAAAAGTGACAAAGGAACAAGTGAAACTAGGATGTGATGTGCGTAATGGATCTTACTAGCTTTCAATAATGGACTAAATATATAGGAGACAATAGACATCCCGTCATACTTTAATAATCTACCGAATAATAAAAATATGCAACCAATAGATCTTCTTATGTACAAGTAAAAGATTTATCCCACCACCCACCTAGAAGCGAAAAGAAAAATACATGATTGCTTCATACAAGTTGCACGAGTTTAAATACTTGTTTTATACAATCTAGACAAAATTTGTATTACTAATTTCAATACTTGCTTCATACAATCTGCGGGAAATCTATGCATCTACTTCATACAATATACACGAGATTCATATATTTGTTTCACACAATCTACATGAAACCCATGCACCTATTTCATAAAGATTGCACGAAGTAGGACATCAAATTTCATACGCTTTGCATGAAATTGGGGAAATTTTTGGGAAAAAGGAATCACAATATTTACATCTGAATCGAGGCTACAAAGGTCTTAATCACTATCATTTACTGTAGATCTAATACAAATTATAGCAATTATATAAAATAACAAGGTCTCTTATGATATAGGGTGCAATTATAGAGTTGTTACTTAAACCCATTTTTAGGCGGTAAAGTTAGTTGTGTAACTAACTTTTGCTCTAGCTAATTATGTTAGCTCATTCTGTTATTAGACCCTTCTATAAATACTATATTCTGGTTGTAACTGAATAACATGAATAATGTTGATCTCAATCTGAATCATTTACCATCCTTCTTCTCTATTCTCTCTTCTTATACTTGGTTGAATGTTGAATTCTCGAAGTTTCCTCTCTATTCTCCATCAAAGGTTAACTTCTTGCAATTTACATCATTGGTATCAGAGTTTTTTTGCTCCTGAATTCAACCAATTTATCCTGTTTTACTCGGATTTTTCATCAATTTCCTTGATTGAGGTAATCTGGCGAAACGCAAAGCACTTACAGTAGCTCAATTGAAGTCATTAATGGAGTCTCGATTATAAGAATTGGAGCAAAAGATGGTAGCACATTCCACTCAAATGGAGGAGATGCTTGAACTCTTGAGAAATCGTGAAAAAGAGCAAGGAAATGGAGGATATGGTACTGGTGAACGCAAAGATTCAGTTGATTTTTCTGCTAATCATGGAGGTAAAACTTTAGGTTTTGTACCTAAAATTGAATTTCCTGTGTTTGATGGATCTAATCCTCGAATTTGGAGTAAGAAATGTATGAAGTATTTTACGCTATGTAAGATTTTAGATAAACATAAAGTAGATCTTGCTAGTTTGTACTTGATTGGTAAAGCTGAGTCATGGTTTAATAGTTATGTTGCTGTAAGGAAACAGGTTGATTAGGAAGATTTTTGTAGTGGATTTGTGTTCGAGGTTTAAAGAAGTGATAGGTAGTAATGTTGTGGAGGAATTCAATAAATTGACTCAAATTGGTACAGTTGATGAGTATTTAGATGCATTTGAGAGCTTGAAAGGCTTGATGTTACAAATGAATCCTCTGCTCCCTAAGCAATACTTCTTGGACAGTTTTATAGGTGAATTGAAACCTTACCTGAAGCATTTTGTTAGAGCTTTTAAACATGATACTTTCATTGCTGCTGTAGAGTATGCCAGGCTTCAAAATGCTGTTATTCAAGCTACATCCTCTTCTACCACAAAATACCAGCCTAAAACTTTTCCTAACCACAAACCTCTCCTCTTACCAGCCCCTACTCCACATACTAAACCTTTTCTTCCAACTCCTTTATCAAACCAAAATGCCCAACCTAATTCCACAAGACCTTATAGATCAACTAGGTATCTTACTGCAGCTGAAAGAGCAGATAAAAAAGCCAAAGGTTTATGCTATTTTTATGATGCACCTTATGAGAGGGGCCACAAATGTAAGCTACATCAGATTCAATTATTTGCCATAGAGATTCCTGGCCTTGATATCAAGAGTATGGTCTGGAAGGAGTGGAAGATACTCTAGAAATGTTTCAAAAAGAGCCTTATATTTCAATAAGTGCTCTATTTGGCAATGTTGGTTATAATACCATGAGAGTGACTGGTTATATTGGTAAAAAGCCACTCCACATCTTGATAGACTCAGGCAGCACTCATAATTTCTTGGATGTGTCACTTGCTATGAAACTGGGATGTAATATCACTACCATGCCAGTTCAATCTGTTTATGTAGCAGATGGCAACACACTTTCTAGTCAGTCCATGTGCAAGGGGTTTAAATGGAGGCTCCGGAATACTATCTTTGTCATAGATGCTATGCTTATACCTCTTGGTGGTTGTGATATGTTTCTTGGAGTGCAATGGCTTCAGTCTTTGGGTACACTTCAGTGGAATTTTCATAATCTCAGGATGGAATTTACCTATTATGGAGATTATCATGTTTTAAGGGGAATTTCTTCTAACAAAGTCACTACAGTTATGGGTTCCACTGTTCAGAAAATGGTTAATACCAGGGCTACTACTGTGCAGCTATGCCTTTTACAGGTAGCTAGTACACCACCTTCTCCTGATGATGAGTTATCTTATACTCTTACATGTCTGTCTCATACTGTTGAACCATCTAATGCACCTGAGTTACTTGGTCTTTTGGATAAGTATAAACCTCTTTTTGAAGAACCTACTACTCTTCCTCCTAGCAGACCCTTGTTTGATCATAAAATTACATTGTTACCGGGGTCACAACCAGTCAACATCAGACCATATAGGTATCCTCTTAAAAAGAAGGATGTCATAGAGAATGTGGTTCAGGAAATGCCCACTTAGGGCAGCTTTATCCAGGACAGTTCTAGTCTCTTTGCAAGCCCTGTGGTGTTGGTAGGGAAGAAAGATGGGTCATGGAGGCTGTGTGTAGACTATAGGGAGCTTAATAGGAAGAATGCGAAAGACAAATTTCCTATCCCTATAGTGGAGGAAATCATTGATGAGTTAGCAGGTGTTGTGGTGTTTAGTAAGTTGGACTTGAGAGCAGGTTATCATCAATTAAGGATGCATGTTTATAATGTTCATAAAACAGCTTTTAAAGCTCACTCTGGTCATTATGAATTTTTAGTCATGCCTTTTGGCTTGACTAATGCACCTGCCTCCTTTGAATCTTGGATGAATTGTGTGTTTAAGCCACTTCTAAGGAAGCGTGTCTTAGTATTTTCTGATGATATTCTAGTACACAGTCCTAGTTTATTAGTTCATTGGCAACATTTGGAAGCAGTGTTTCAGTTAATGCAACAGCATCATCACTTGTTTGCTAAGCCTAGCAAGTGTGCTTTTGCCACATCCAAAGTGGAGTATTTGGGCCATTTTATCTCAGCTCAAGGAGTTTCGACTGATCCCTCTAAAATTGCAGCAGTCAAAGCTTGGACAGTTCCTACTTCAGTCAAGGAACTCAGAAGTTTCCTTGGTTTCTCAGGTTCCTATAGAAAGTTTGTCAGGAAACTATGCCATCATCAGCAGGCCATTGACTCAGTTGCTTAAGAAAGGGAGTGTGTGTGGTATGACTCAGCTCAAGTGGCCTTTGAAGCATTGAAGACATCTCTTATCACAGCACCTGTTCTGGGGGTTCTTGATTTTTCTAAGACTTTTATCTTGGAGACTGATGCTTCTAATGAGGGAATTGGAGTTGTTCTTATGCAGGATAATCATCGCTTAGCATTCATTAGCAGAGCTTTGGGCCGTAAATGTCAAAAACTTTTTGTATATGAGAAAGAATTGCTTGCCATTGTGTTTGTTGTTCAGAAATGGGCCGGGAGCAATATCTTAATGGACATAAGTTTATAATTCATACTGACCAAAAGAGCCTTAAGTGGCTTTTACAGCAGAAGATTAGTACCTCATTTCAACAATATTGGCTTTTCGAAATTGATGGGATTTGACTATGAGATTCACTACAAATTTGGCAAAGAAAATATAGTAGCTGATGCTTTGTCCATAGTTCCAGGTTCTGAACTTTTATGCCTAGCTTTGACTACTATTCAATCTAACCTTCATTCTTCGATTCTTGAGAGTTACCAGTTGGATCCTGCTCTACTTGAGTTGCTCCATGCTTTGCAAGCACAGGAACCAGTGGCTAACAAGTACACTTTACAGGAAGGCTTAATTAGAAAGCATGGCAAAATTGTTGTGGGCCCTAGTGAGCAACCTTAGGCTTGCTTTGTTGTCCTGGATGCACTCTTCTGCTGAAGGAGGTCACTCTGGTAGAGATGCTACCACCAAAAGACTTAAAACATTTTTTACTTGGAAGGGGCTTCACAAAGATGTTAGTTCTTTTGTGAGAAATTATGTGACATACCAAGCTAGTAAATATGATCCTTCAGCTTATCTAAGGCTTCTCAAACCTCTTCCTATTCCTCATGAGGTGTGCTCTAAAGTATCTATTGATTTATTACTGGCCTCCCTAAGTCCCGGGGTAAAGAGGTGATCTTTGTAGTGGTGGATAGACTGAGCAAATATGCTCATTACTTTGCTCTTACTATCCCTACTGATGTATTTAATCTAGGGAGATCAAATACTTGTGCGGAATTCATGTTTAACAAATGTCAACAATGGAGTTACGGTGTGATGCAATGATGATGGTTCGAACAATAGTGTAGGATAGTACTTAGTTGATCTTCGATACAAAATTTAATCACCACGAATCTCACACTAAGGGTATGAAAGTCTAAAGAATTTAATCACCGACTTTCAGAGGTTTTGATGAATACTCAATGTACTCAACAAAAAGGAAATCAATAACATTCAACTATGAATGAATCGAACTACAACTTAAGCTATCTAAACAAACACACTCCTAACATGCTTAGTACAAGTCTCTAAGTCATAAACATAATCAAACTCTTAAAACAAGATAAATATAAAAGAGTCCTAAAGTACTCCAAACAAGAAAGCAAGTAAAAGATATGAAGGTTTCTAATGGAACTCAACTAGCATGCCAATTGCACGCCCAACACCAGCACCTACATTGTTGCTCCTTCACCCAGGAATGTGACCATGCACACCAACACCTTTGAGCTAGCAAACCCTAGGCATGTATTATAGAAACAACCCCACTCCAATTGAGGAACCTTTGAAGCAAGAGCCAATAATTGAGCATCTTCCAATCCTGGATCATCCTCCCCTTCTTCAGAAACAATTGTCCTTAATGAGCATCTTCTTCATCATGCATGTATGGCACCAAGTCCCCTACACTAAACGTAGCACTCACCCCATACTCTCCTGGCAACTCTAACTTGTAGGCATTGTCATTAATCTTCTCAATGATTTTGAAGGGCCCTTCTGAGCGTGGCATGAGCTTATTCTTGCGCATATTAGGAAATCTTTCCTTCCTCAAATGCAACCACACTAGATCACCTTCCTCGAACACATGTTGCTTGCGGTTTTTAATGGCTAACACCTGGTATCTCTCATTCACCTTCTCTATCCTTGCACGCACTTGAGCATGAAGCTTCAACATTGCCTCGTCTTTTGCATTTGCATCAACATGAACATACTCACCCTTAGGAATATCAAATCCAATGGCAGCCTTGGATTCACACCATAAACAACCTCAAATGGAGAAGGTTTAGTAGCATATGTAGGTGAACGATTATAGGCAAATTCAGCATGCGCCAATTTAACATCCCAATCTTTAGTACTCTTACTAACCAACCCCCTAAGCAAAGCACCAAGACTTCGATTAGTTACCTCAGTTTGGCCCTCAGTTTGAGGATGACGAAAAGTACTAAAACATAGCTTCGTTCCAAGCAGCTTCCATAATGTCTTCCAAAAGTAGCTCATAAACTTGGTATCCCTATCACTCACAATGGTCTTGGGAACACCATGCAGCTACCTTTGATGCATCATCAGTTTTGTGACATGAAATGAAATGAGACATCTTGGAGAACCTATCTACAACCACCATTATAGAATCCTTCCCCCTTTGTGTCCTAGGCATCCCTACTATGAAATCCATAGACACATCATCCCATGGGAACTCCGGAAATGGCAAAGGTGTATACACTCCATGATGGAATGTACTCTTGGCCTTTTGACAACTTGCGCACCTAGCTAACACTCCTTGCACATCACTTTGCATTTTCAGCCAATGAAAGTGTTCTTGTAACATAGCTAGTGTCTTGTTCATTCCAAAGTGTCCAGCAATACCTCCTCCATGAGCTTCCCTCATAAGTAACTCCCTAATAGAACAATTAGGTATGCACAAACGATTGCCCTTAAAAGGAACCCATCTTGCAGCACATAAGAGCATGTTGCGTCCTTCAAGCATCCCTCTATGATAGGTTGGAAATCCACATCCCCCTTATAATACTCCTTGATAAGATCAAAGCCAAGTAACCTCAAACTCAACACTCCAAGAATGTATATCTTCTCGAAAACGCATCTGCCACTATATTATTTTTGCCTTCTTCGTGCTTAGAAGAAAACTGGAATGGTTGTAGGAATTCAACCCACTTAGCATGGCGTGGATTTAGCTTTTGTTGCCCATGGATGTGCTTCAATGCCTCATGATCCAAGTTTAGAATGAAATGGTTAGGCCTCAAATAATGATTTCAATGGTCCAAGGCTCTCACAATGGCATAGAACTCCTTGTCATATATCGAATAGTTCAACCTAGCCCCTCCCAACTTCTCACTAGAATAGGCAATGAGATGTTTCTTTTGCACCAACACAACACCTATCCCTACTCCACTAGCATTATACTTAACCTCAAAAGGTTGTGAGAAATTACGCAAGGCCAAAATAGGCGTAGCACTAAGCAACTTCTTCACAGCTTCGAAGGCACCTTGAGCAGCTTCACTCCACTCAAATTTTCCCTTCTTGATGCACTCGGTCATAGGAGCAACAACATTACTAAATTTCTTTACAAACCTCCTATAAAACGAGGCTAAACCATGAAAAGCACGCACGCACCTCAGTCACATTGGTTGGAGTTGGCCATGTTTTGATGGCTTCTTCCTTGGCAGGATCCACGGACACCCCCTCCTTGGAGACAATATATCTGAGAAAAGTCACACTAGGCACAAGGAATGAGCACTTCTCTAGCTTGCCATAGAGCTTCTTCTCCATCAAACACTCCAAACACAGCCCTCAAGTGTTGCAAATGATCCCCCACACTCCTACTATACACCAAGATATCATCTAAGTACACCACCACAAACTTAACAATAAATGCCTTCAACATCTCATTCATTAGTCTCATAAAAGTACTCGGTGCATTAGTTAAACCAAATGGCATCACAAGCCATTCATACAACCCCTACTTGATTTTAAACCCCGTTTTCCACTAATCTCTCTCCCTCATTCTTATTTGATGATATCCACTTCGAATGTCAATTTTGGAAAACACAACGGAACCATGTAACTCATCAAGCATGTCATCCAATATTGGAATTGGAATGAAATGCAAGGTCAGGGTTTAGCAAGGCTAGAATGTATGATATGCAATGCAAGGTCAGGGTTTTGCAAGGCTAAAAGATCGGGATGTGTAGAATGATATAGAATGATCAGAAATGGAAAGAAAGATTTTCGAAAATCGCTTCTAGTAAATAATCGGGGTTCATAAACGAGGTCCATGGATTACAACTCTTCGGGAGTTTGATTTGAATTGGAGGAACCACCACACGTAGGAAGCCCCCACTTTGGGTGAGCTTGTCTTGAATTTGTCATGTACTTGATTTGATATTGAAATGTAGTTGATCTATCTTGAACGTTGAAAGTTGTCACTAGGGATTCTTCATTGGGAAGTTGATTAGGCAAAGTCAAATATCGCCAGAAACCATGGAATCGGAAAGTCCTTTATGGACAAGGAGAGCTTGGATTGAAAAATAAAAAGGTTCAAATTTGTGACTCAAATAGATATAGGTGGGAAAAGGCTTTGACGAGGCTAGGTTTAGACTCGAGTCTATGTCGGGATCTAGAAAGAGATTATGCTCCTAAATTCTAGAAAATCAAATCATTATACCATGACTAATTTTATTTTATTGAAGCGGTCGGACCTCGAGATGAGGATTCCTACATATCCTTGCGGAATCAGACCATTCGTAGTTCTCGATCTGATTTTTTTTATTATGCTTTTTTTTTTGTGCCCTAACTTTTGCCTAGGCCGCCCATTCGAGTTTTCAACCTAGCGGGCTTGGACATACCTTGAAGTAGGAGTTAGGGTTGATGAAAGGTTAAAAGGTTAAAGGCTTTAGGTTTGATGAAGGTTTAATTGGATGGGCTAAGGTGAGGATCATGGATTTGGATTATACGGGTTGAGTTTTGATGGATTGAAGGAGTTTGAATGAGGGGTAGAACTTGTGTGCAAGCCCCCTAGCTTGAATTTTTTCTTATTTTGCCTTTGGCTTTTTCTTTTTTTTCCTTCTGTCATGTGCGTTTTTTTCCTTTTTGCTTTTGCTTTTTTTTCGCACTTTGAATTTTTTTCACTTCACTTTTATTTTTGCCTGGTATGATTTTTTTTTATTTTTTATGTAGTAAGGCTTGCACACGAGTTATTGGTTTAGGGTATTGGAAGGCTTGAAGGATATTTGTGGATTTTTGAATTGAAAGGCTATTTGGCTAATGGAGATGATGGTTTAAAGGTTTTTTGTTTTTCCTTGGTTGTATGAGGATGGCTTATGAAAGGTAATGGAAGGGAGAGGGGAATAACTCCTAATCCAAAATATGTCCTCTTTTTATTATCATTTTTTTTCAGATCTTTTTTATTATTATTGTTAGTCAAGTTCATTAGGTGATTTAAGTTTCAAAATTGAATTAGAAACATAAATAAAATGATTAAAGGCCAATGAATATGAAAATGAAAATGCAATTCTATTATTAATTAGAAATAAATAAAACAAGGTTTATAAGAAATAAAAACCTAAATGACATAAACTCGACAGGAAAGGAAATAGAGGAGCTAGGGGAGGGACTCTCCGACTCAACCTCGTAAACCAACGCTAAATGACTAAGCCCCCTGCATTATTTAGGCATTTCCCAAGGGGTTGCCACTATTGCTGACTTTTGCTGCAGGCGGAATTGGCAATCTACCATCTTCAAGCATATCCTGCAGATGATGCTTCAAAGTCCAGCATTGTGATGTCAGATGCCCATTTCCTTGATGGTACTTGCAGTAGGAATTAGGATTCCATCTACTGGATCTCTTCTTAGGAGCAGGGTCCGGAGTGGGGCCAAGAGGCTGAAGTGCTCCCCAGGCATGAAGCCTAGTGAAGGCTTCTTCTAAAGACATGCCTAAGGGAGTGAATGTCCTTTGAAGTCCTTGATAACCTCTCTTGTCAGTAGTTAGGGCGTTTATGTCGCTGCTTTTAGAGGTAGAAGGGTTATTATTACTCTTCTTGAAAGAGTTGTTTTTGTTAGAACCCTTGTTCTTGTTAGCCTGTACCTCTTCTTCTATCAGCAAGCCTGCCTTATAGAGTTTCGTGAAAGACTCTATGGGTTGGAACTTAATATGATCCCCATACTTGGGCTGCAGGTTACGGATCACTAATCGGACTTGATCCTCTTGGGATGGCCTGTTAGTCATTTGTGCATCCTTTTCCCTCCATTTGTTAAGGAAGATGACAAAATCTTCGTTGGAATTCTGCTTAGTTAATTCCAACTCACGAAGGCCAATAGGAAGTTAAGTATTGTAGATGTATTGTTTGTGGAACTCTTGTCTGATGTAGTCCCAGTCATTCAGCTTAGCCTTATGCAGTGATCTGAACCACTTGGATGGATGTGCATCCAAGGTCAAGGGAAAGACATAAGCAAATAGGTCCTTGCTCATGCCCTTAAGAGCCATAGAGATGCAAAATGCTCTCAAGTAATCATCTAGGTCTTCAACCCCCTTGAATTTTGGGAGGTCACCCAATGTTACCTTTTTAGGGAGTTTGTCCCTCAGTTCAGGATTAATGATGTCATGGCCATGAGCCTGACCCTCAAGCGCAGGATTTGACTGGATCAATTGCTCAAGTTTTTCAAACCTCAAATCTGTGTTGCTTTTGAATGGTGGTGGAGTACTCACCCAAAACAAGGCAGTAAAGTTAGTTAAAGTTTTATGGTCCAATCATCAAACCGAGGAAGCAAATTGGGAAACAGAAGATGACATGAAAAAGCGTTATCCTGAACTCTTTTCCCAGGTACGATTATCGAGTTTCGGAGACGAAACTCCTTAAGGGGACCGAATGTTACTAACAAAGCCTAGAACTAATATTTCATTAATATCGCGATACCTAACTTTAAAGTTCGAGGACAAACTTTGTTCTTAAGGAGGAGTAGATGTAATACCCCTAATTTTCAGAGCTTATTTTATTAAGGTTTAATATTATTTCCACTTAAATTTATTTTTCTGATAATTCAGTTTAATTTTGATAATATGATTTCATTTAGTTTTGAATTATTTAACGAGTTTATTTAAATAATTTAATTGAAATGTATTTTATTTAAATAAACTAATCATTCATTTTCATTATTTCTAAATATTTTAATTATTAAATATGATAATTGAAATCTTTATTTAGTTTGTGGGCATTCTAATTCATTCAATTGTCCATCCATATTAGCAACCCATATAAAGCCCAATGTCAAGTCCATAGCCCATGTGGCATTTTTGTTAGCCAAAAAGAAAAAGGAAAAGCCAAAACAAAAACAAAAAAAGAAAGAAATGTGATCATCAGATCACCATCTTCCTCCCTCCTCAAGTACAAGATGAACAGAGCCAAAAGGAAAGATTTTTTTTTCCACAAACTCAATAGTTCTTGTCAGGATAGTTTGAAACTTAATCCAAATCCCGTATTTTCGGAGTAAAATTAGTCAAAAGTGAATCTCAAACACCATACCTCACCATTAATGGAGCTTGACCCCCAAAGCTCGAAATTCTGACCAAAACCCTCTATAAATACTGAACTACATTCACCCAAATTGCTCAAGCAAACAAATTTCAAAGGTTTGCTTCAATCTTCCTCGTTTCTCTCTTAATTTCTGATTTTTGTTTTCGAAGTTAAAAATAAAATTGCAACCCACCATTAACATTTTCATTGTTTTCTCTGAACCGCTGCAACCACCACTCAAACCACCGTCCCTGCCTGACATTACAGCAACACCGCCAGCCAAACACCCTCCTGCGCAACCTCACTCTCCCTTTCGCAGTGCCTCTACTGGCTGTTGCTTCCCTGTCTGGAACCCGCGCCTAGCCGCAACCACTCAAACCACCTGAACCCCGACCCCGCCTGACTCCGGCCGCCATGCACCAAGCCACCTCAGCCTCTCTCCCTCGCTCTCCTTCCCTACTCAGCGTGCCTCCCCTGTTCTTCCTCCCATTATTCGCTTTTTTTGGGTTGTGTGAAACTGATTCTTTGTTTCAGTGAAACTTTTTTTTTCCTTTTATTAGTTTTATTAAGTTTTATTAGTTTATTTTTACAAAAAAAAAAAACAAATGACTTCCCTAAATTAACTTGCTTTATTAAGTTGGTATATTTTAGATTAATTAGCTTAGTCTTTTATAACTTGAAAATATTTCTTAATTTTCTAAAACAAAGCAAGAAGTATAATAAAGTTAGTTTCTATATTTAAAGTAATTGTTTAAGTTAATGAAAATTGAGTTGAAGTAATCTTTTAGTACTTAAAATGATTTCATGAATAATTTGCAAACCATAAACTTTGATTTATAAACTCTCTTAAAATCATGAAGAATTTCTTTAAGTTATTTAAATTGTTTATTTTATATATAAAAAGGGGTTATTTAGGTAACTAACTTAGATCTCGTTAACGTCTATTGTAGACTCCGATTGCGTAGACGAGGAATATCAAGAGTGTTAATCCGTTCGTGAACTTAACTTTTGGGCACACGTCACGAGGTAATCTCCGATGTCCATCTAAACGTAGATCCCGTTAGAATAAAACGAATTAATTATGTGACTATGTGAATTAGAATATAGATTATGAATATGGTTTATAGCTATGGATTATGCACGATGAATGAGTATGACAAATGAAATGACTTGTATAACGGACGATATGACAATGATGATTTTTATTATAACGTTATTAACGCGTCAACATCGTTTAATCTCATTTAGTAATGTTATTATTATTATTGTTATTATTATTATTATTATTATTATTATTATTATTATTATTATTATTATTATTATTATTATTATTATTATTATTATTATTATCGTTACTCTTACCATTTATATTATTACTATTACTATTACTATGATTATTGTCATCGTTATTATTAATATTGAAGTTATGAGTGAAAGTTGAAAATTATCAACAACATGTGATAATTGGATGATTATCAGTTAATCAATGTAACCAAGTGACGGTTATGATAATGAATACAAGTGGGCTCTCGGATTAAACTATGTATGAATTGAATTCTGGATTTGGAATAAGTGTATTCACGCTTGATTAAATGAATTGACGCATATGTGTACATGTGTTATGTGATGACTTGAATTAAAAGCTATATATGTTGCACGCGATGCGTGCGTGACATCGTGTGTAAGTGATTTTGTGGAAGTTTTAATTTAATCGTCATTCAAGTAATATTGTTCTATTTTTGTTTTTACTTGTGCAGATGTAAGATGTAACTACTTTGCAATTGTAGGAATTTTTTTTTGTTTTTTAAAAAAACGAGAGAAAGCAATTAGTTGTTTTATTTAGTTATTAGGGGTATTTTGGGTAAAAAGGGTGGACACCAAAAGGTGAGGAGTTCCCATATATAATAGAGATTAATCACTTAAAGTGAAATATCGGAGGGAAATGATGAGCAGGTTGCCCTGTATGGGAGGTTCAGCGGCCACCTAAAGATTCTCTGGTTACTATGCTGATTTTCTGTTACTTGTCTTCCTTCTATCTTGTTGTGATCCAAGTAGAAGGGGTGTGCACACTAGAGACTCTAATATTATGGCAATTATGTTATCCGTAGGTGGTTACAGATGGATTGACCCCGGCCTACAATGTTGAAGTAAGTGGTTACAGGGGATTGACCCCGGCTTACTGGCGTTCTCTTTCCTCTCCTTAAATAATTGGATTAATTGAATTAATTATGTGATTATTCATTGTATACATATATGTATGTGTGCTATGCTTTTTCAACCCTATTAACCTACTATTTTACAAAAGTATTTTCAACTTAAGTATTTTACGGGATGGAGTTGGAATTACTCAGTTTTTCTGATTTTGGGAGCTTGCCTCTCTTGTTTCTTTTCAATGTATTTGTGCAGGTGGGTGATCGATGGGGGAACAAAAGGGAGATCATTTAGAGTTGTCATCCACTTAGCTTATGATTTAGCTTCCGCTGGAACTCTAAAACACTTAAGTAATTAGTAATATTTAATGCACGATTTACTTGGTTGTAAGGATGAATTAGTTTGAATTTAGTATGCTTTAATCTAGCCTTGCATTTATTTCCAAGGAGATAAGTGCGGCGGTAGCACGCCCGTTGAGTCGAATCCTCGTGGATTTTCCCCCATCTCGAGTTTTATTAAATGAAAAAGGGTTCGGGTTGGCGGGGGTGTTACACGAAGAAAATTCAATACTCAAAGTGAGTACCTTTGATACAGCTTTGCAAATTTTCCGGAATCTTGGAAGAAAGACAAGTTCTTGGATCGTTTCTTGAAGATTTTTCTTTCGAACAAAAACGAACGTTTGTAGTGGATGATGGTGGGTGTATGGTTGTGTATGAGTTATGGACGGCTATGGCTGGATGTTTACACAAGCTCTGATACCAAGATGATGTATTTAATCTAGGGAGATCAAATACTTGTGCGGAATTTGTGTTTAGCAAAGGTTAACAATGGAGTTATGGTGTGATGCAATGATGATGGTTCTAACAATAGTGTAGGATAGTACTTAGTTGATCTTCGATACAGAATTTAATCACCACGAATCTCGCACTAAGGGTTTGAAAATCTAAAGAATTGAATCACCAACTTTCAAAGGTTTTGATAAATACTCAATGTACTCGACAAAAAGGAAATCAATAACATTCAACTATGAATGAATCGAACTACAACTTAAGCTATTTAAACAAACACGCTCCTAACATGCTTAGGACAAGTCCCTAAGTCATAAACACAATCAAACTCTTAAAACAAGATAAATATAAAAGAGTCCTAAAGTACTCCAAACAAGAAAGCAAGTAAAAGATATGAAGAGTTCTAATGGAACTCAACTAGCATGCCAATTGCACGCCCAACACCAACACCTACGTTGCTGCTCCTTCACCCAGGAATGTGACCATGCACACCAACACCTTTGAGCTAGTAAACCCTAGGCATGTATCATAGAAACAACCCACTCCAATTTAGGAACCTTTAAAGCAAGAGCCAACAATTAAGCATCTTCTAATCCTGGATCACCTACACTGCTGTTGATGTAGCCCATGTGTAATTGGATGGAGTTTTTAAGCTTCATTGATCGCCCAAGACCATTGTAAGTGACTGAGATGCCCTATTCCTCAGCAAATTCTGGCAAGCCTTGTTCACTTTCTAAGGAACTTAGTTGTTGCTTTCCTAAGCTTATCACCCTTAGACTGATGGCCAGACGGAGATTTTGAACAGATGTTTGGAGGCTTACTTGAGGTGTATGTATGGTGAACATCCTAAGGAGTGGTCCCTTTGGCTTTCCTTAGCTGAATGGTGGTATAATACCACCTATCATACTGCTACCCAATTGACACCCTATGAAGTGGTGTACAACCAGCCTGCTCCTGCTTAGCTCCCTTACCTTCCTGGAGAGTCATCTAATGAAGTTGTTACCAGGACTATGCAAAGGAGAAATGTTATGATAGCTAACCTAAAAGCTCATATAGCTAAAGCTTAGCAAAGAATGAAAGTATTAGCTGATAAAAGGAGATCTGAAAGAACATTTACCATTGGAGATTGGGTTTGGTTGAAGCTTAAGCCCTATATACAGTCATCTGTTCAAGACAGGCTGAATCAAAAATTATCTCACAAGTACTTTGGCCCTTTCAAGATGGAAAATATTGTGGGTGTTGTAGCTTATAAGCTCACTTTTCCCCCCTCTGTGAAGGTTCACAATGTCTTTCATATCTATCAGTTGAAGCCTTTTAGGGGTCCCTTATAAGGTAATTACCTTCTGCTCCTCACATTCCTTCCTGGCTCCATGGTACTGCCGCTGATCATGTTACTCAACCTTTGGCTATTTTGGACAAAAGGGTGGTGAAGAGACACAATGTTGTCGATATGGACATAGATGGCTTCCCTAAAACAAGTCTTAATTCCGTTAGGATTTGTTTGTTTTCCTAATTCTAGTAGGAATAGGACTCTTGAAATCCTAATCCTAATAGGATTAGAACTCCTAGTTCTGTTGGAGTCTAAAAGTTTTAGAATTTTAGTTGGGTTAGAAGTCCAAATCCTAGTTGGATTAGGATTCCAATTGGAGTAGAGTTATAATAGTATTAGGAGTCTAGTTAATAGGCGCCAAGTTGAGCTTGTTCTACTTAGATTAGGAGTGTGTTTTCTTTGTTATCGTGTTCTTAGTTTCCTAGCCTTAGTAGGGCTAGGGTTATTTTGTTTGCTTTGTTTGCACGCCTATATAAGGCCTTTGAATTCATTAATAAAATCAGTTGTTTTTTTGACTTAAAATTATTCCTTGTGAATTATCGTTGTTTTTGCCGAGATAGCAAAATAACATCGTTGAATTTAGCCGAGATAGATTTATTCTTCAAATCTAGTTCAATTTAACCGAGATAGTTGAATTGTTCATATCCATTGTTACTGATTTTTCGTCCATTATTATCCCTAAAACACCATAAACAAGGTCGAGTTAAGAATCACGCAAAACGATCGTAAAGAACCAAGAAAATCCACATCAAGTGGTATCAAAGCAGGGTCGTTGCGACGAAGCGTGAGGGTGCTTACAGTGTCGAAATTGTTATTTTTTTGGTTCGTCAAAAAGCTAACATACAGGCATACCTTATGTCAAAATTTCATAGGAATTCGATTAGTAACGAAGGCACAGTGATCTAAACATTCAGAGCTAATTTTCTGGCAGATTCGAGCAGTTTTCAGGTAAACTTTGGGCAATTGGTTCTCCTAGCAAACAATGAAATTTTGACTGTTTCTTGGCTTAAAATTGGACTGAATTTTTTCTAGTTTAAGAGTGGAAAGTTCCAAAATTTTTGAAGAACGTTTGCTATTTAGTCGAACACGTTTAAAATAATTGATCAAAACCGAACTATTCTGGACCAGTTTCGGGAGAATTAAAACTGCAACCACTTGGTTGGGTATTTTGTGATGAAATTTTGTTCGAGTGTTTAATACATATAGGGCTAGGTCCTGTAAAACTTTATTGTGGTTTAGAGACATAACGACTTCGTAGCGAGCAATTACTTCCGATGCAAAATTCTGGCAGTTTTCTGTCAATTTGAAATCTATGAGTTCAAGTGGATGGAGACATGAGTTACAAGTGAGTTTTGAAAGACTTGAAAGAGTTCAACAAGATCTTAAGCGTCCACCAACACTTGAAGAGAGATTAGCACGTATTCAAAGGAGTTTTGCGAAGCTTCAAGATTTGGTTCAACAACTACACGAGAAAAAGCATGAAGTAAAATAGCAACTTCCTATTGTTGAGGATGATGGCAAGATCGAAACTTTTTCGTGTTCCAAGGATGAAGATTTGAATTTTTACAGTTCCTCGTGATGAAGAAGTGATACCTAGCATGGATCTAAAGGAAACCGTGCCTTTGATTAATGTTTCTTTTCCATTGGCTCTAAGGGTTGCGGATGATATTGTTGTTCCAAACGTCATAAATATTGTTTCTTTTAGGAGGGATAATCTGCATCTAATGATAACATGGAGCACGCATAGATTTAATTTTCGTGGAGCAAAGGATGGACTTGATCGAAAGAAAATGCTAGTTGAGTATATTGTTGTCCGCTTAATATGGATGATTTTGTGGCTTACTTGAAGAAACTTGAGGACAAGCTTTTTTCAAGAGGGAGAGTATGATGTGGACATGGATGGCTTCCCTAAAACAAGTCTTAATTCCGTTAAGATTTGTTTGTTTTCCTAATTCTAGTAGGAATAGGACTCTTGAAATCCTAATCCTAGTAGGATCGGAACTCCTAGTTCCTAGTAGGATCAGAACTCCTAGTTCTGTTGGAGTCTAAAAATTTTAGAATTGTAGTTGGGTTAGAAGTCCAAATCCTAGTTGGATTAGGATTCTAATTGGAGTAGAGTTAAAATAGTATTAGGAGTCTAGTTAGTAGGCGCCAAGTTAAGCTTGTTCTACTTGGATTAGGAGTGTGTTTTCTTTGTTATCTTATTCTTAGTTTCTTAGCCTTAGTAGGACTAGGGTTATTTTGTTTGCTTTGTTTGCACGCCTATATAAGGCCTTTGAATTCATTAATAAAATCAGTTTTTTTTTGAGTTAAATTTATTCCTTGTGAATTATCGTTGTTTTTGCCGAGATAGCAAAATAACATCGTTGAATTTAGACGAGATATAGCTTTATTCTTCAAACCTAGTTCAATTTAACCGAGATAGTTGAATTGTTCATATCCCTTGTTACTGATTTTTCGTCCATTATTATCCCTAAAACACCATAAACAAGTTCGAGTTAAGAATCACGCAAAATGATCGGAAAGAACCAAGAAAATCAACATCAGTTGCTGAAGTTCAATATTTGATACAATGGGCTAACCAACCTGTTAGTGAAGCTACTTGGATTTTTGCTACTACATTTGAAGCTCAATTTCCTGAGTTTCTTGTTCAGACTTGAGGTCAAGTCTTAGTAAAAGGGAGGAGGTATGATATAGAGTGCAATTATAAAGTTGTTACTTAAACCCATTTTTAGGCGTGAAAGTTAGTTGTGTAACGAACTTTCACTCTAGCTAATTCTGTTAGCTCATCTGTTATTAGACCCTTTTATATATCCTATATTCTGGTTGTAATTGAATAACATGAATAATATTGATCTCAATCTTAATCATTTACCATCCTTATTCTCTATTCTCTCTCTTAAAATCTCTCTCTTCTTATGCTTGGTTGAATGTTGAATTCTCGAAGTTTCCTCTCTATTCTCCATTAAAGGATGACTTCCTGCATTTTACATCATCTTAATTTTATTTTTCTCCAAAGGTGAGATGAGGAAAGGGAAGTTTTCTTCTTGATGAATGCAGAAATAAGGGTTTAGGGCCCTGTTTAGGAAACAGGGAGCCAATGTAATCCCCAAGTCATTCTCGTCATCGTTTACCATTCTCGAGGAATAAGCTTTAAAAAGAAAAAAGAAGGTCTCATGTGAAGGAATTGTGTCCCTGACTCTAATGCAATTACTAAATATAACATGGATCATATTATGGAGATAATAAATTCATTAAATTGGGTCGTCTATACGTCTTGCTAGAGGATGCTGTATAACTTCAGGTTTAGTAAATTATAAACCCGAAGCCCAATTAGATGGATCCTACAAGGTCACACTTACACAATCCGGATCAATAAAAGAATGACCTAGAGCCCATGTAGGACTCTAGGGGTGGCCGGCCAAGGAGAAAGAAAAGGAGAGGACTCCTAACCTAATTAGTTCCTATAATTAGGTGTGGGGTGAGAAAATAAAGCAGTCAGTTTATTCTCTCATTATTTTCTCTCTCCTCTTTTCTCTCTCTTTCAAAGCTACGTAATACTGCTCCAAGAAATAGAAGAGTCCCTCTTCCTTCCAACTAGCATTGGTGGAGCGTTGTTCTGGATTCGTGGACCTAGTAGAGGAATCTCAATTGCGGTTCTATCTCCGGATCTCGAAGAGCTTTGTGGAAATCACGCGTCAAAGGTTAATTCTTAACTATTATGTGATCCTTTAATGTATATGCATGAGATCCTGTTTTAAATGCTTATGAATATGATTCATGAAATTCCGCTTAGAGTACTTATAATCCTACAGTGGTATCAATTTTAGCCTCTTGCATATTATTTTATGGTCATAAAAATTAGATTTAGTTTGATGTGTTCATGACTAATTTTAATTTGATTAAGGGGAGGAATTGAATTATGGATTGAATAAATAATTGAAATTGATTAAATGGAGATTTAATTGCTTAATTTTTCAATATAAAGTGGCCGAATTTTTTGAAAATTTAACCCTAATTTTTCGAAATTTAAATTCTGATTTTAGATCTCTAAATTTCGAATATTAAGTTCATGTTATTAATCTGATTTTCATGTTTAAATTTGTTTATGTATGAAAATTAATTCATGTTAAAAGCGTTTTATATGAATTAGAGATTAATTTATGTGAATAACCCTAAAATTAATTAAAATGGAGATTTTAATTTAATTTTCTGAATTAGGCATAAAAGAGTTTATGTTTAATTTAATTAAGATCACTAAATTAATTTTACAAATGTTGTAATTTTAATTTCCTTCAAATAAAAAAAAAATAATTAAGGAGGAAGAGGAGCAGTCACGGGTGGTGGCTGCTCCGGTGGTCTGCCGGCCTTGGAGGTCGGCGAGGGATGGCTAGACTGCCGGCTGGGCAGTTGGCGAGGGAAGGTGGTGGCGGCAGCCACGTGTGCGACGCACGTTCGACGTGCGCAGCAGCGTCCTGCGTGCTGCCGCTGGAGGAAATGCCGGCGTCGGCTCGCGGAAGAAAGTGCCGGCGAGTTTTCGGTGGAGGCGACCTAAAAGGGTTGCCGGAATTCTGGCCGTTCGTGGTTCTGGGCAGTGCTGCCGTGGAAGGGAGCCTTTGTGCTGCTGGGTTTGTTTCACGTTTTAAATGAAAAAAAAAAAAAATTCCTTAAGATTGTAACAGCAGCGTGTACTGGCAGCAATATCTCAACAGATTTTGTTTTTGAAATTTTGTTGTTTTGTTGAGATAATTAAGCAAATTCCAATTAAGTTAATTTTGACTGGGTCATAAATTAATTCCATAATTTTATTCTTTAATCTAATTAAAATTAGTAGGCTAGATTTTCTAGAATAGAATTTTAGGTGGTTAGGAATTACTTAAATATTTTATCTACTTGCTATAATTAAGAATATTTGATATTTTGATTGATGGCAAGAATAATATGTGATATTATGATGTGGCATTTTATATTTGATATAATTGCTATGAATGACTAGTATGGCCCAAATTTAAGTTAGAAAATACGATCTGCGTATCGTGATGTATTCTTGTAATTTAAATACGATCTGCGTATCGTTAAGTATTTCTGTAATTTATTTAATTTAGATATTATTTAAATTATTTTGATACTTATGTAATCCAAAGACGAGCCCATCAAGAGAAGGCCCATGGCTAACATGGATGAAGATCCATGAAGAAGTCCAAGGAGGAGCCCATGATGCGTAGTTCTTAGGATTAGGGGCCATGCTAGATCATATTTATTTTTGCATTTTATTATTATTTAAAATGCTTGTAAGTTTATTGTATGTTGGTTATCAATACGCTAGAGTTCACTAATTCATAACAACATAATAAACTTAGGTCCCGCAAATATTAAGGTTAGCTTTTCCAAACATAAAGTGCTTATTAACCCTTAATTAATAGTAATAGGTCATGCCTCCGCAGGGTATTATTATTAATTTTGGGAGATAAGGTAAAATTGCGAATTTTACTACTTAGTTTGGTTATCCTTAACGAAATCATCAAAAGCGTTTTGGGTTTTGAAGCAAGAGATAGTTAAGCATGCGATGTTTACCAATCTAAACAAGAATTATAAATTGTTATAATTAGTAAAGGAGTTTACTTACCTTGAGAATGTAACGTTAAGATAAGGCCTCCGTCTGCTTAGTGTTGCATGTTAATAGGATCTTGTATTCACTTATTCAAATGGGACATTAAAATTGAATAGGTGATCAACCTAGAAACCTTTGCATGTTTTAGGTTGTTTTATAAACATAATATTAACTTTGTTTTATTCTGTCTGTAGATACTATGTCTAACAACAACAACAACTCTATTTTCAACATTCGTCCTTTCCTTGAAAAGGACAGGCTGAATGGTGAAAATTTGATCAACTGGGAAAGAACCCTAAGACTCGTATTAAGGTCTGAGGGTCGAGAGGATGTCTTAGAAACCCCACTTCCTGTGATTACTGATGAGTCGTCTGAAGCCGACAAACGTCGTGCTAAGCAGGCCAATGATAGGTCTGTACCGATCACTTGCTTGATGATAGCAGCCATGGAGCCGGACCTCCAAAGGAGGTTCGAAACCAAGGATGCTTATACCATCATGCAAGAGCTGCGAGCTATGTTTCGAACACAAGCCCGAGTTGAGCAGTATGAGACTAATAGGGAGATACTAGAATGTCACATGAAGCCGGGTCAAGCTGTTGGCCCCCATGTTTTCGCTATGATGGGTCTTTTCGAAAACATGGAACGACTTGGATTCCCTTACAGGGTTGAGTTGGCTACTTATCCTCCACTCATTGCCTGACAACTTTAATCAGTTCAGGATGACCTTCAACATGAATGAGTCTGAAAAGACTTTGCAAGAGCTGCACGGGTTGTTGGTCAATGCTGAAAGGAATATCCCTAAAGAACCAAAGAAAGAGGTTCTAATGGTTCAGAAGGGAAAAGCTTTTAAGAAGAAATGGGCAGGAAAGAAGGACAAAGGCAAGCAAGTTGTCGTTGTTGCTGAAAAACCTAAGCCAACCGCCAAGCCAAAGGTGGCCGCGGAAAGCAAGTGCTTCTATTGTCACAAGATAGGACACTGGAAGAGGAACTGCCCTCTATACTTGGAGGAAAAGAAGTCTGGGGCTTCCACTTCAGGTATATTTGTTATAGAAATCAATTTGACTTCTACTTCTTTATGGGTATTGGATACCGGCTGTGGTTCTCACATAGTTAATGATGTGCAGGGACTAAAAAGAAGTAGGAGGCTGGCAAAGGGCGAGGTAGAGCTTCGCGTTGGAAATGGAGCACAGGTTACTGCACATGCCATAGGAAGCTACAGTCTGCATTTGCCATCTGGCTTTGTTCTAGAATTAAATAATTGTTATTTTGTTCCTTCTATAACTAATAACATAACTTCTGTTTCTGTATTGGATTCTAAAGGGTTTTGTTTTGAAATTAAGAACAAATGTTGTTCCATTTCTTATAACAATATGTTCTATGCTAGTGCTAAATTGATAAATGGCTTATATGTGCTTGATAGGTCATTACAAGTCTATAACATAGATAGCAAGAAACAAAAATCAAATGAATCAAACCTAACCTACATTTGGCATTGTCGAATGGGTCATATAAACCAAAACCGCATCCAAAAGTTACAACAGGATGGTATTCTTCCATCATTTGATTTTGAATCATTTGATGTATGTGAATCATGCTTGATGGGGAAAATGACAAAGTCACCATTTTATGGAAATGGTGAAAAGGCCAGCGATCTCTTGGGCCTCATACATACAGATGTTTGTGGTCCCATGAGCACAAAGGCAAGGGGAGGGTTTAATTACTTCATTACCTTCACTGATGATTTGAGTAGATATGGGTATGTCTACTTAATGAAACATAAGTCAGAATCTTTTGATAAATTCAAAGAGTTCCAGAATGAAGTACAAAATCAACTTGGTAAGACAATTAAAGCACTGCGATCCGATCGTGGTGGCGAGTATTTGAGCCAAGAGTTTGATGATCATTTGAAGGATTGTGGAATTCTTTCACAATTGACTCCACCAGGAACACCGCAGTTAAATGGTGTATCTGAAAGGAGGAATCGGACCTTATTGGATATGGTTCGATCAATGATGAGTCTTGTTGATCTTCCGATTTCTTTTTGGGGATATGCTCTCGAAACAATGCAAAACACACTAAACAGGAGCCCGTCAAAGGCTGTGGAAAAGACTCCATATGAGTTATGGAATGGAAAAACTCCAAACTTGTCTTTTCTTAAGATCTGGGGATGTGAGGTCTATGTAAAACGTTTACTTTCAGACAAACTTGCACCCAAGTCAGATAAATGTCTCTTTGTGGGTTACCCAAAAGAGACAAGGGGTTATTACTTCTATAACCGTCAAGAGAACAAAGTGTTTGTTGCTCGTGATGGTGTCTTTCTTGAAAAGGAATTTGTTTCTAGAAAGACAAGTGGGAGTAAAATAATTCTCGAAGAAATTCGAGACGAGCAACAATTGGACGTGGATCACACCATGTCAGAGACGGCCCGACAAGACGAAAGTCTAGTTCAGGAGATGACGTATTCAACGCGTGAACCTCCTACCGTCCCACTTGAATCTAATTCAAGCGAAGATCTTCAAGAAGTTGAAGAGAACATTTCTCTTGATGCTCAGGCCCCACGTAGGTCTATTAGAGAAAGGATTCCAAACAAGAGGTTGGTTGATTTCTCGTTAACCGAAAACTCGAAATTATGATTTTGGAGAATTCGGAACCTACTACCTACAAACAAGCTTTGACGAGCCCGGACTACGAGAAATGGCTTGAAGCCATGAAATCCGAGTTAGACTCCATGTCTGAGAATAAAGTTTGGACCCTGGTCGACTTGCCTGATGGGGTTAACCCTATTGGATGCAAGTGGGTGTTCAAATTGAAAACAGACAAAGATGGGAATGTCTATGTCTATAAAGCAAGACTGGTTGCAAAAGGATTCAGACAAATTCATGGTATAGACTATGATGAGACCTTTTCTCCAGTAGCAATGCTTAAGTCAATTCGGATACTTTTAGCGATTGCTGCATTTTATGATTATGAAATTTGGCAGATGGATGTCAAAACCGCATTCTTGAATGGGTTCTTGAATGAGGATGTGTACATGACACAACCTGAGGGTTTTGAGGATTCAGAAAATCCTAAAAGGGTTTGCAAGCTTCAAAGATCCATATATGGATTGAAGCATGCATCTCGGAGCTGGAATCTTCGATTTGATGAGGCAATCAAGAAATTTGGTTTCATCAAAAGCGAAGAAGAGTCTTGTGTTTACAAGAAGTTTAGTGGGAGCAGCTTAGTCTTCTTGGTATTGTATGTAGATGACATACTACTCATGGGAAATGACATACCAATGCTTGAGTCAATCAAGGAATGGTTGAAAAGTTGTTTATCCATGAAGGACCTTGGAGAAGCTGAGTACATATTGGGAATTAAAATCCATAGAGATAGGTCTCGAAGGATGATTGGACTAAGTCAAGAAACTTATATTGATAAAGTTCTTGCAAGGTTCAACATGGAAAACTCGAAGAGAGGATTCATTCCCATGTCACATGGCATATCGCTTAGCAAGAGTCAGTGCCCGACTGAGCCTGATGAGTTGAAGCGAATGAGTAGCATACCTTATGCTTCGGCTATAGGATCTATCATGTATGCCATGATAAGAACTCGACCAGATGTTGCATATGCCTTGAGCATGTATAGCAGGTTCCAAGCAAATCCAGGGAAGCACACTGGATTGCAGCTAAGAGCATCCTTAAGTACTTAAGAAGAACTAAAGGCATGTTCTTAGTCTATGGAGGTGAAAGTAAGTTGGTTGTTAAAGGTTATACTGATGCGAGCTTCCAAACCGACAGAGATGATTACCGCTCTCAGTCAGGGTACGTCTTTTGTCTAAATGGAGGAGCAAAGGAGCCGGAAGAGCTCAAAGCAAAGCACCGTAGCGCACTCTACGACAGAATCGAGAATATTTAGCAACGGTTGAAGCAGCTAAAAAGAAGCAGTTTGGATAAAGAAGTTCTTGACAGAGCCGGATATCATACCTAGTGCTCGGAAGGGATTGAGTTGTTCGTGATAACAATGGTGCTATTGCGCAAGCAAAAGAACCGAGATCACATAACAAATCCAAACATGTAATGAGGAAGTATCACCTCATTAGGGAGATTGTTGACGGGGAAGGATGTCGGGATCCGCAAAGTTCACACGGATGAGAATGTGGCTGATCCGCTCACTAAACCACTACCTCAACCCAAGCATGAGTGTCACGCTAGGGCTATAGGCTTGAAGCAAATGTTAGAGTGGCTTTAGATTGTACTAGGTTTAGAGAAACTTGTTACAATGTAGAGACATGGTTTTGCTATTTTATGTTTATGAGAAATAAAATTTTGTCTTATTTAATTTTGGTTTGGTATTAAATAAAATGTCCAAAATATATCTTGAATTTAACGGTTTTGTCAAATATGTGATTTGATGAATGAAACACCATAAGTGAACAGAATTCATAGAATATCATAGTTCCTAATCTAAGTCGTTAGATTGGACATAAATGACTTATTAAAGGATTAACATATAAGATTGATTGATAGCGCCGTTTCATGGGCTATGGGAACATGGAGATGTTTAGTCAATCATATGGACATGTATAGTTGATACATGATCGAACAGACCTACTTAGAAGTTTCTATAACTTCGTAATTATATTAGTGGATTCCTAAGACATGAGTGGAACACTACTTAGCCTAATGATTGGTATAACTTTGATACTGTCAAACGTCATGCCGTAAAAGGGGACTATAAAGGCAGTGTTTGGGTTGTGCTAAAATTTGAGTGGGAGTTTTGGTTGCCAGAAGATTGAAAAGTCCTCCTATATGAGATAGGATGGGTGTCTTGGCCCCTTGGAGAGTGAAAATTGAAAAATGCATGGCCGTGCTCAAATGGATTACATGATGATCATTTGTTTGTCAATTTGAACTCGCATTTCAAGGATTAATTTGAAGACTAGTATGGATGACATAGAAATATGATCATACTATCAAATTGGACACTAAGAGACTTAAGGAATCTGAAGATTGCACACTCGTCTCGGACAAGTGGGAGATTGAAGGAATTGTGTCCTTGACTCTAATGCAATTACTAAATATAACATGGATCATATTATGGAGATAATAAATTCATTAAATTGGGTCGTCTATACGTCTTGCTAGAGGATGCTATAGAACTTCATGTTTAGTAAATTATAAACCCGAAGCCCAATTAGATGGATCCTACAAGGTCACACTTACACAATCCGGATCAATAAAAGAATGACCTAGAGCCCATGTAGGACTCTAGGGGTGGCCGGCCAAGGAGAAAGAAAAAGGAGAGGACTCCTAACCTAATTAGTTCCTATAATTAGGTGTGGTGTGAGAAAATAAAGCAGTCAGTTTATTCTCTCATTATTTTCTCTCTCCTCTTTTCTCTCTCTTTCAAAGCTACGTAATACTGCTCCAAGAAATAAAAGAGTCCCTCTTCCTTCCAACTAGCATTGGTGGAGCGTTGATCTGAATTCGTGGACCTAATAGAGGAATCTCAATTGCGGTTCTATCTCCGGATCTCGAAGAGCTTTGTGGAAATCACGCGTCAAAGGTTAATTCTTAACTATTATGTGATGCTTGAATGTATATGCATGAGATCCTATTTTAAGTGCTTATGAATATGATTCATGAAATTCCGCTTAGAGTACTTATAATCCTACACCATGTAAGTATTGAAGGTGAATATCTTGTTCGAGCACTTTCCTCCAAAACTTGCTTTGCATGTTCCGAACATTCACAATATGAAGAAAGCCAATTCATTCGAATACTCCATCACCTTTATTAATACTTCTTACGTACAAGGTAATACATACCATTACACTAAATTTACATAGAATTACAACAGATAAATAAATTAACATACATCAACCGACTACCAAACTGCACACAAGAACATACATGCAAATTGTAATTTGCTTGAGAAGTTACAAGGTGCGTTAAACAAGTGGAGTAATCAAGAATGAACCATCAGTAAGTGGAACAAATAGGTAGTAAATCCTGATAGCAATACTTAATTGATGACCTGCTGAGCACCAACGCCATTGAAAAACTAGTTTCATCACTTTCAGTGGCAGAAACTTTGCAGGAAGGAGGGGTGCCAAACTTGCCGGACAGCAGGATCATTACAACCATTGATTACTAGATATTGACCGATTTGCAGGTTGAATTAATTGGTGAAGCTCCCAAATATGCTTCCTTAGATGTCCCTTGCGTACTATCAGATAACATATTAACAATGCGTGGTTCACTTCCAGTCAGGCCATCGGATTGAATCTGTTGACTTGTTCCTCACACCTGAGGTACCAGTACTTCCTGGGGAATTGTACCATACTCGCTCCAACTGGAAGACATAAAATATATTGCTTCAGGAACACGTTGTCACACCGTAAGACCATCTAATTTTTTATCTTAAAGGGGACACTTTTAGTTTAGCCTATTTTTTGTGAGACCCCATTAGCTCAAATAGTGAAGTAAGGTCTTTTTGTACACCAACAACAAAACTAAACAGGTTAAAAAAGTGGTTTCAAAGCAATCCAAACAAGAGAAAAGAAATAGCATGTTAAATCAGACTAATATTATTGGCTTATTGCCTTACCCAAGATATATCCCAGGCGAGATAAATAAAATGCAACAAGTTGTTTTAGATAGAAATGCATAAAATATGGAAGAGGATAAATCGATGATATGCAACATATCTACATCAGGACTTTGACGAGAAAACATGACGACAAAATAGAGGACATGCAACATACCCCAGCTATGACGACAGTATCACCTTCCTTCACACCAGAAGCAATCAGAGATTTGTTGACACCACAAGCCTCAAGAACATGTTGGAACCTTCTATCTGAATCCACGTACCTGTATACATAACACAAATGCGATAAACACTTTGCACTTTCTTAAGACAACTCAAAAGTAGAACAATAAGCCTCCTCCCTGTGATTTGAGCAAATCCAAGCGAGAGATACTCCAAACCAAAATTTATATGGAGCTGTCATATTTCTAGCCTGTAACTGGTGCCTCATGCCATCACATCAATGATCTTGAATAGGGGGTAGTACCATTATTCTTTTTACGGAAAGGGGGTTTTGAGGAAATGGTGGAGGCCAGGCCGAAAATTGCTACAAGCACTCAAACTCAATGGGGACATGAGGATCAAAACCTAAAGCTAAACAAGTGAGGTTATTACGCAACCAACTAAGAACTTGAGGTGAACTACAAAAGGCACAACTTCTATGGTAATAGGGATAGTAAGCACCTCCAAACAAAGTCACACTTTCAAACAAATGCCAAGGAAACTATCAAAAAACCAATTAAACTGAAGAAAGTTCACTCTTAGCTCTACATTGTAAATGCTGATCACTGTAATACTATGTGTCTGTGCGGTGTAATATTTCTTCTGTTGTTTGTCCTTTTGTACAGCGCACTAGGTTGCACACATTTTTAACTTTTCCTTCCTGTTTAGTGTGTGTGTGCGTGTGTGCGGGTGCGGGGGTGTGTGTGTGTGCGTGCGTGTGTGTGTGTGTGTGTACACACACACTTTTAGGTTAGGATCCCTAAGAGGGTGTACATTGAGGCGCAAACTTTTGATAAAATAGAAAGAAAACATTCTATTTGAGACGTTTTTTATTGTGTTTTTGGTGAGTGAAAACTCAGTGAACCAGAAAGGTTGCAACTTTCTTCATGGTATTAGAGCATTGAAGGTTGCAGTCATTGTTAGATTATTCAAAGAGACTATTTTATCAAGAATGACTGCTGAGAAGGACAAAGAGAAAGCAGTTCATGAAAAGGAAGTTATGTGGATCCTCTCTACCTGGCTACCTCAAACAATCTTCAAATGCAGCTCACGTCAATGTTATTTGATGGAGGTAACGTCCTTAACTGAAGCAGAAATGTTAAGCTTGCTCTAAACTCTAAGAACAAACAAGGTTTCATTGATGAAACTTGTGGAAAATCAGATGTAAAGTCCAAGGACTATAACAAATGGGTGAGAAATGATAATATGATTAGATGGTGGCTTTTTAGATCAATGAATGAAGAAACTGCTAAGAACATTATGTTGGTGAAATCTGCTAAACAACTATGGGATGAAATAGTTGAGTGTTATGGTGTTAGTAACACACCTCAGTTGTACCAACTTAAGAAAGATGTTGACAAGATTGAGCAAGTAGAGATGACTTTCAGAATGCTTTTGTAAGCTGAAAGGATATTGGGATGTGATTCAAATTCTAGAAAACTTTCCTAGCTGTGAATGTGGGGCTATGAGCAACTGTAGTTGCAATCTATAGAGGAAACTCACAGAGATGCAGGAGAGAAATGAAGTGATGGATTTTTAGATGGGATCACATGGAGATTATTAGAACATGAAAGAGAACATTATGGCAATGGAACCTCCACCAAGTATCAACAGAATTTTCCATCTTGTGCAACAAGTCGAAAGACAGAAGAAGCTGAATGTGGAGATGGGAACAAGAGGTGGTGAAATGATTGCATTTCAGGCAAACAGGCAGAACTCAAGGGGGGTTCAAAAGATAGATTACAAGAAAGAGAAGTACACTAAGAAGTGTGACCATTGTAGATTCAAAGGTCATATTAAGGATGACTGTTTTAAGCTTCATAGACCACCTGAGTGGTTCAATAACCTTAAAGCAAAGAATGGTGGGAAGTATGCAATGTTGGTATGCAAGGTGATTCATACACTGAAGAGACACCTCTTGATGATGGAATTAATGCAGGATCGTCAAGAAAAGAACCAGATGCAGGACTAATAAGTGCTCTGGTTCAGGAAGTATGGAAGGCCTTTTAATGACAAGCAAAGTGGAGGAGGCAGTGAAGAAGGAATGACTCATAACCGTAACTTTGCAGGTATAATTTCTGCATCTAATGTTGGAAAATATGATCAATTGGTCGACAATGAATCTTGGATCATGATTCAGGAGCTTTAGACCATATGGGTGAAAATCTTAAGTTTTTCAATGATATAAGAAGACCAAAAATCAGCATGTCCAAAAATCAGCATTAATGTAGGGCTCCCTGATGGAAATCCAAGGGTAGTCAATGATATAAGAAGTGAAGTTGACACCTGTAATAACTCTAAAGAACGTGCTATTTCTTCCTGATTTTAGGCACAACTTGTTGTCCATTAGCAAAGTGTTAGAAGAAGGAAAATTGATGGTGACTCTTGATCATGATGGATGTGTTTTTCAGGACCTTTCCACTAGGAGAAATGTTGGACATGGGAAGAAGAGAAATGGGATGTAAACTTTCAGTGAGGAAGGAATTAAGCACAATGAAGCAAGAATGAAGAGAATAGGAATTGAAAATAAACAAGCTTGTGTAGCTAGTACTAGGAACAGAAAGAAAGTTACTTTAAATGTACTCCATGCTAGGCTAGGGCACAATTCTCGGTCAAAGATGAAACACTTGGATATTCGCAATTGTAATGGTTTAAATAAATTTCTTTCTGACACATGCTCTCTTGCCAAACATCAAAAACTGCCTTTTACTGTGAGTAATAGTATTGCTGCAGGTGTAATTAATTTATTCCACGTTGATTTGTCGGGACCCACAGAGTGAAGACAATTACTGGATAAAGTTAATTTTTGACTATAGTAGAGTGATGTCACTTGGACTCAACAGATGTCTAGTAAGGAACAGGTAAAGGAATCATTAGTTATTTCTTAATTCATGTTGAAACTCAATTTGAAAAGAAGGTGAAGATGATAAGGAGTGACAATGGCACTGAGATAGTGCGAAGTGAATGTGGAGGAATGCTTAGAAGCAAAGTAATAGAACACCAGAAAAGCATATCAGCAGTGCCTCAATAGAATAGAAGGGTTGAGAGAAAGCATAGATATCTTGTAAAAGCAGCCAGATCATTGAGAATTCATGCAGGTTTGCCAAGATTCTTGTGGGGTGAATGCATCCTTGCTGCAACTCACCTAATTAATTTGCTTCCAAGCAGTGTGATTAACTGGGATACTCCTTATGAGAGGCTGATGGAAAATAGGCCTATCAATGATCATTTAAGAGTCATAGGATGTCTTTGCTGTGCAAGCAAGACAGCAAAAGGAGACAAGTTTGCTGAGAAGGGGATAAAAGGTATCTTAGTAGGGTATCCTTATGCTCAAAAGGTTTAAAAATTGTATGCTTTGCAGAAAAGATAACTCTTTGTTAGTAGAGACATAGTGTTTAAGGTTTTAGAAGAAATTTTGCCTTTCTTGAACATTAACTTGCAGGATAATGAGCAGAAAAATAACATTAAAAGACCCACCTTTGGTGAGAGGAAGAAAAGAAGACAGAATAGAGACTTGAGTTATGGGAGGATATGGAAGAGGATGATGCAGTGGAGAACTTCAGGGCTGAAAGGAGAGAAGCAAATGTCAACAATGAACCTCAGAGTACAGAGTACTGTGCAAGACCATGAGATCAGTGGAAGATCAACAGAGGAAGCTGCAGTTGATCACACAGTATCAGAACAGCTGAAGAGATCAACCAGAATCAGGAGCAATCCTGAAAGACTTACAGATTATGCTTGCAATCTTCCTCCAAGCAACATGGTGGGAGATAAGTCAGCAGTTCCACTGATGTGGCAAATTAGTGACCTAAGGTGTATAAATGAATATACACCAGAATACAGTTAATCTGAATGCAATATGCTCCATACTAGGGAGCCACAATCCTATGATGAAGCTTCTGAGCAAGATGGAAAAGGGCCATGAGGAAGAATTAATGGCATTGGAGAAGAATGAAACTTGGGTAACGACAAGAGTTATCTCAAGGAAAGAAAGCAATAGATTGCAAATGGATATACAAAACCAAACTGAGACGAGATGAAAGCATTGAAAGATTGAAGGCAAGGCTTGTTTCCAGGGGAGACAACCAATTGAAAGGAAAAGATTACAAGAACACCTTTTCTTCGGTAGCAAAATTTGCTACAGTGAGATCACTGATGGCCTTAGCTGCCATGAAAAGTTGGACATTGAATAAGCTGGACATCAATAATGCCTTCTTACATGGCAGTGATGAGGAAGTGTTCATTAATCCACAACATGGGTACAAAGGGAAGAAGGAAAACTTTGCAAGTTGCACAAAACCTTGTATGGCTTGAAACAAGCCTCTAGACAATGGAATCTTGCTTTGAAAACTTTCTTATTGCAAACTTCACTCGGTCGAAGAGAGGTTAATTCTTATTTTGTGGGCAGCAAGGAGGAAGGCAATGTGTTGTCTAAGTTTATGTGGATAACCTATTGGTCACTGGAGATGACACAAGCTACATTGAATTACTGAAACAAGAACTTGATGCAGAGTTTCTCATAAATGATTTAGGTCAAATGAAGTACTTCCTCGGATTGGAAGTAGCTAGAACTTAGAAGTACCACTGGCATCTTGCTCAACCACAGGAAGTATGCATCAGATATTGTCAAAGACAGCAGATTGAAGAATGGCAAGAGTGCTATGTTTCCCTTGCCAAAGGGAATGAAGTTGTCCACTTTGAAGGTGAGATTTTAGAAGATCCAGAGAGGTCCAGAAGACTATGGGAGGTTGCTTTACATAAACCTCACTAGACCAGATATTACTTTCAAATTAAAGGAACTAAGCACTGGGGGTTATTTTATCAAGCTGATGCTGAACTGAATGTGCAAGCTATTGTGATGCAGACTGGGGAGCATGCACTTTTTACGGGTTGGAAACTCCCTAATTTCCTTTAAAACCAAGAAGCAGAAGACAGTTTCTAAGTCCTGAGCCAGAATATAGAAGCATGTAACAGACACACACACAGCTAGTGAACTTGTTTGGGTGGATGGCATTCTAGAGACTAGAGGATTTGCAACTAACTATTCCTAAGCCTATCACCTTGTATTGTGACAACAAGGCAGCCCCCTACACCGCAGAAAATCCTGTTTTTCATTAGAAAACAGAACATTTAAGGATGGACTGTCATTATGTGAGAGATTGTGTTGATGAAGGATTCATTTCTACAGCCTATGTCAAATCCAATCTTCAACTTGCTGACTTATCAACCAAATCTCTCCCAGAATATCAGCATAATTTTCTATCTTTCAAAGTTAGGACTGATTCCCTTACAGGAAGTCCGACTTGAGAGGAGGGTAAAGAAAGTTCACTCTTAGCTTTACATTGTAAATGCTGATCACTGTAATACTATGTGTCTGTGCATAGTGTAATATTTCTTCCTCTGTGGTTTGTCCTTTTGTACAGCACACTAGGTTGTTCATGGTTTTAGTTTTTCCTTCCTGTTATATATATATATATATATATATATATATATATATATATATATATATATATCAGCTTTTAGGTTAGGATCCCTATGGGGGGTATAGATTGAGGCGCAGCCTTTTGAGAAAATAGAAAGAAAACATTCTTTCCAGGACTCATTTTTTTTGTGTGTGTTTTGGTGAGTGAAAACTCAGTGAACCAGAAAGATTGCAACTTTTTTCATAAACCTTGCTTTGAGTACAGCTCAAAAACATGTAACGACATCAAGAAGTCATCATGGTTATTTTGATATTTTATCCAATTAGAAGTTCAATATCTAGGCTTGCATGTCTACTTTATTTAATGCATCAAATTTTGGACAAGTTGTAACAATTGAGAGATTTTAAATTCCAATTTGTGGGTGTTCACGAATCCCTTCAACTCGAAAGTAGTTCTCAGTGCATCCAAATGATTGTAGCTCAAACAGCACTTCCATAGTCGACGCATTAATCCTCCGAATACAATGGTCTTTGCAAAATAGAAACAAAAAAACAGTAATTATGTGGGTTCTGAGGCAACCGACATGAGGGGCTTCCTCAAGATATCTAAATCAGTCGCTGGAGGTGTTGATGTGCATACAATGAGAGATTATAAAAGAAAAGTGCATTCAGTTAAGTCCTTGAAAGAGCAAATATAAGTATATAACTGATACAGATTGATGCATATAGTACCAAGGTAACATACCGCCAGTTTGTCATTTGAACAAACCGCTCTAATCCATCTCCAATGACATGCCATGTCTTTGAGCTAATGTCATGAGTAATCTCGAACTCATTTATAGGGTCAGCTCGTTTCTTCTTTATCCTGTCCGCCACGTGATTAAGATTGACAGGAGGGGCCCAACCTGTAATGTATTATTTTGTAAATCGACATCAGGATTCAATAGATATACATGTAAACAGATTTTTTTTTTTTTTTTTTACTTCCTTTATTTGAGAATAAAAGGCCATATTTGACTCTATTTTTTCTAAAAACTTTGACCTTTTCGATCACTACATATTAGTATAACTCATAAGTAATACTTCCCTCGTTCATTTTCTATTGCAACATATACCTCTTTTGGTAGTTTCATATCTATTGCAATATTTCCTCTTTTGGTAACAAAAGCTACCCAATTGGACCACATTGTCCTTATTAAGTCTACCTAAATCTATCATTAATTACCCACCAACCAATCACATGAGTTCTTTCTGCCAAACCCCACTACCTTTATAATTTCCTTAAAAAGTGTGCCCAAATCATTATGTAATTCTTAACAAATTCAATAAGGGAATCTCACATTATAGATCATTATGTACTTCTTAATAAATTCATGGTCAGATTAGAGAAGGCCTGATATGGCCCATTAATTTGAAATGAAGGCCAGCAAAACAAACCTTGTGTTTGGAGTAATAAATCAAATTTCTTTAAGTAAAACACAAGATATATATCCTGATCCACAATGTGGGAGGATTTATGGATTACAGGAAGCTTGTCCTGCAGAAGTCTACCTTTGACTCTCTAAAAATTGGCTGTGAAATTACATTCCAAATTCCTTAGCATGCAAGACAAATTTCTATTCTTTGCAAAAGGGTGGAAAAGGATATGGCAGTCAAGCAGGAATTTCTTCAACCAACTCAGCAACAAACTAATGAAAAGGAACAACCTAGCACACCTAATAACCACCTCCGACATAGCGTCACAGCCACATTCACTCCTCCACTTCAAACGAATACCGCAAACAGATAAAACAATATATCTTAAGAATTCCACTTATAACAGGTTCAAGGGGGGAGGGTAAGGGATCTGAACCCTGGTTCTAAGACCATCTTAGAGAACTAAAAAGGAAAGACAAGGCCAACATTCCAGGAAGAGGTAAATTAAGATCCTTCCATTCTGCAGCTACATACCCCAGGGTGATGCGGAGGACGATTACGTATGGGCTTGGAAAAAAGAATTCACCACGAAGGAAGCCTATGCCTTTCTTACACAAATGAGGGGTGTAGAAATTTCAAAGGGTAGGGAGGCAAAGGTCTGGAGGAAATTATGGGCAATGAGTATCTTTCCCAAATGGAAGGTTTTTATTTGGAGAATGTTGCATAAAGCCCTAGCAACGAATGCTAACCTTAGAAAGAGGAAAATCCCGGTTAGGCAGCATTGCTACTTATGTGGAACTGACAATGAGACGGAGAATCACCTCTTCAGAGACTGTGAAATCACAATAAGGATATGGAAAGCATCTCCGCTAGGGCTCCAGGTAGAAAATGACACCTACATCCCCTTTCACAGGTGGATACAGAACTACCTCCTCTTTATGTGGAAGCACGAGGACGAGGAACAACTTATGAGTAAAACTTTCATTGCGACGCTTTGGGCAATATGGGTAAGTAGGAATAAGATTGTTTTCAGAAACTCCACACTACAAACCCCAGAAATCATGGAAGAAGTGCGCAGGCATCTGTCCGAGGTACAACTCAGGAATCCCAAGCTAATAAAGAGACAGATGACCTGGAAAAGAAGCTGATAGGCCAGGAGTATCCCACCGTCTGCTATAACCAGCATTGCTGCATAATGCAAGTGGATGGCGCATGGAAAAAACAAGGGCAGAGGAATAACGTAGCAGGTATAGGGTGGAAAGCGAGTATAGGGGACTGCGTGCTCTTCAAGGGTAACGACAGGGTCATGGCAAAGTCTGCAATCCAAGCGGAGGCGTTCGCCCTTCTCAGAGGGCTTACTGAAGCAAAGAGGCGACAGGTTAATGAAATAAACGTCCTGACGGACTCCGCACAACTGATACAAGCGCTTAAGGACCAACATAGGTTAATAGACATTTACACTATTACTAGGGATATAGACAACCTGTGTAAAAGCTTTAGGAACTGTAAGTTGTATAAGGTAAGTAGGAACAATGTCCAACAAGCCCATGACTTAGCTGTTAAGGGGAGGCAGGGCTGTCTATGTTACTTAATGTGAACTTGTTGCCAAAAAAAAAAAAAACATGTAAGCATAACCTCAAAAGACAATTTTACAGAAATGGGAAAGTAATTAATTCTTTTACATCTTGGAATTTATATTAAGATGTCACTGAGATAACAACTAGATAAAAGCTGAAAGAAGTGCAGAAAAAATGTTCATTCAGGAACATGTTCCATGCAGAAAAGCAATTATTTTTCAATACCTTCTTTATCTTCTTTTTTTGAAAACAGAAAAAAAAAACTAAATAAGATAAGATAAGGGAAGTACCACTATTGGAGCACATTATATGATTCATTCAGGCTGGATATAACAAATGATGCTTATTGAGAGTTGCAAGACATAAAAAAATGACAAGTACTTACCTTCAACCTCCTTTACAGCTTCCCTAACTTGCCTTACTAGCTCATAGGCAGCACAAACTACTTCATGAGTACCCTGTTTACTAATAGCACTCATGCAGAAAGATTGAATACCCTTAGCTAGAAGGTGTTCCTTGAATATTTCCCATCTTTCAGATGCTTCTGGAAGATCCATCTTGTTAAAAGCAACTAAATAAGGCTTTTCTGCAAGTTCAGGGTTAAACAATTCAAGCTCCAGACGAATTGCATCAAACTCATATTCTGGCTGTGGGGATGAACCATCAACAACATGCACCTGATATATATTGCAGACAGGCACTTGTAAGAGTAGCTTATGCATACGGTTAAGAAACTAGCAACTATTAGCAACATAGAAAGAGAATGGTAGCCTTGGCTTGTGAACATAAATTCAAGCCTTGAGAGGAGCCATGTCTTTCCCTCTGCTTCCCCTAAAAACCTTCATATCAACATTTAATCTTGTTAGCTTTTAGCAGCTGGAGCTAGAATGTAGCCACAACAGTATTAGTTTCTCACATAAACAGCCTCTGTTTGTTTTCTCTTTTTGGCATTTCTCATGTTACAAATCTAGTCAATTCTACAACAGGGTTTTGGCACCCCTGAGGTTCAGATCCTGGGTTCACCGCGAAGATGCCAAAGATGGATTGAAGTAAACCATTAAAGCAAACAAAAACTAATCAAACAAAGAGAAGAACTACATCCTTTAAAAAACAACAAAGGAATGAAATGAAAAGATAGAACGATATTGCCACTAGACTGATATCTATAAAGGATCTGCAAGGCAATATAATATATCTTAAGGTGCACATGGCTTATAACTTAAGAACATGCATACAAATTAAAGAACCAAACAAAGTGACCAAGCTCAGCAGAAGACATCACAGGTCAGATCGTAAATCATCCAATCATCAGCACAAGATTCCTATTGTCAGAGTTATAAATGCATTTGTTGGGCATAATCTAGATCTTTCTTGAGAGAAAGGAATCAGAATTTTCATATCTCCCTCTTACCCTTGTTTTTTTCAGGAAACAGCATCACCCCGGCCATTTAATCACAACATTAAGGGGTTCAACAATCATTCTTGTCTACCGAAGAGAAGTGAAATTATTAGTAACTTGAGTAAAGACAAATTTGAACCTGATACATCCAACGGTCTTCGATGTGCTACTCTCTCTTCGTTTCACGTTAAGTACTCATGTTAGTTTCTTGAACTTAAGCATAGAAGCTTAAAACAAAGATATGAAAATTTTTATAAGATAGCCGAGTGTGATGATTGGACACGTACTCATCTCCGACATGATATGCAAGTCCGAGCAACATAGGTCATTTGATATAAATTATGTCAGACTCTTTATCTCTGTATCATCAATAACTAAGATGCTAATGACTTGTAGAGCAAAGGTTATTTCATGTACCAGGACAGAACATCTTTCAGTATGCCGTAGAAATTCATGGCCTAAACCAAAACCTCGGTGTGCACCTTCAAGCAAACCTGGTAAATCAGCTACAATCATTGTTGAATCATAGTCAAATGAAACTACACCAAGATTTGGAAGCAAAGTTGTGAAAGGGTAGTTTGCTATTTCTGGTCTAGCAGCACTTATGACACTCAGAAGTGTGCTTTTTCCAGCATTTGGTGCACCAACAATTCCGACATCGGCAACTAGCTTGAGCTCCAAGTCCAACCACCTGATTGTAGTATTATGTTAATCTCAAAATGGAAGAGACATACGTAGCCAAAATCACTAATTCAGCAAAAACACAGGAAAGTATGAACATCATCAGAATAAATTAAGGACCAACAATATACTTTTTGGGGTTAACAGCATTCATCCAAAGCAAGTGTAAAGTAGTCCACTCTTCTTCATGTTTGACTACTGCATATTTCATGTAACAAATTCATATCATGGGACTCAAGCAAATATTATCAAGTCAAACATAAGTCAGAGACCTGTCTAAGGTAGTTACACTCACATCTACAAGCCAATGGATGCTTAAATAAATAATGTACTCCCTCTGTGCCACCTTTCCTTCAGTACACTCAAAGCCTAAGAGATTGACTGCACAACCTAACTTTCAAAAACAAATGTTGTTGGAAACAAATTTTGTGGTAGGATGACATACATGCAGCTTCTCTACTGTTTGGACCAAGATCACTCTAACACCTTCATGCTACATCCTATAGATACATCCAAAATATAAGTAGCCTGCTTTGCAATTGTTTGGCAATCTTCAGCAAGAAACTTGAGAAGGAACGTGCACCTCTAGGATTTCATGAACTTTTACACTTCTAGGATTTCATCAAAGCCAGTGGGTTGAAGTGGAAGACTGCCATGGCGTTCCTATGGCATGGCATGGCATGTTGGGCTGTAAAACATTGTCATGTACATAAGATGAATGTGGCGGAAATGCATATGTTACGTTGGATGTGTGGACATACACGAAAATATCAGTTGAGGAAAGTGATAGTTAAAAAGAAAGTAGGGTTACATGACTTACATCTATCGAGAACAAGATGAGAAAGAATTGCCTACAATGGCTTGGACATGTAAGACCGAGACCAATTGATCACCGATTAGAAGGGTTGAAGAGTGGCAAAGTGATGGGATTGCAAGGGGTAGCGAAAGACGTACGAAAACTTGGATGAGGGTGATTGAGAGTAATATGAGATTATGCGTTCTATTTTTCTCTCTCTTCTCTTCTAGCCCTCAACTCCACCTCCCCCCCTCCACCCAAACAAATAATTACAGAAATAAACAAATATCATTATCTTGTTCAGATCTTATCATCAGCATCTACACAGATAGGAAATACTCTCTCGGCTCCCCTCCGTTTGCCCCATTGTGTTTTAGTCACTTTCTTGAGGACATACAAAATCAAATTTGGGCCAAACATAAACAGAAGGAAGGAGTATGCAATATAGCCACAAACAGTCAAACAGAAGAAAACATTAAAACAAAAGTAACAGCCACAAATAGATCACAAGCATTAGAAACATAATTAGTTAAAGTATAACGTTAAAGCTGAATAGCAAAGGCACTCACATTTCAGGACCTTCCTCCCCATTTTCTGCAATCCTTGGCACCTTATTTAATCCTGACTTAAAAGCAGCATTTCCTCGGCCACCTCTTCCCCCAGGCAAAAGCAGAGCCCTCTGCCCTGGATGCAACAACTCTAACAACACTTGGCCTTCAATCCGATCATCCCTAGCCTCTCGAATCACCGTCCCCGGTGCAATCTTTACTACCACATCCTCCCCTTTAGCCCCATGCTGGTTACTCCCCTGCCCATGCGACCCTCGCCCCGCCCTAAAATGCACACAATTCCTGAATGGCAATAACGAATTCATTGCCCCATCCACCTCTACATACACATTTCCTCCTCTCCCTCCATCTCCCCCTGATGGCCCCCCAAATGGCACATATTTCTCTCTCCTAAATGCCACTACACCATTCCCTCCATTACCAGCTTTCACAAATATCTTCGCCTTGTCGAAACATCTCATCACTGCTGGAACCCCCTTCTCCTTTTCATCTATCTCCTCCCCTAATCCCTCGAATACTTCGCCTTCGAAAACCACCATTTCATCATCATCTTCTTCGTCTACAGAATCATACTTTTCTTCCAATTCTTCATCAACATCTGGAACCTCATATTCCGGATAATTAAACCCACTGAGCTTCTCCCCGTTTTCTAGCTGATCAAATTCCCTCAATTCAACGGCGATTTTTTCGTCCTCGAACTTTGGAACAACGGTTGAGTCACAAAGCTTAATTTCTCGATACGCGTCGATGAGGGAAGAGGCGAAAAAGTCATCTTTAGGTGGGAGACGAGTGTAGGTGGTTGCTTCAATGGCGATTGATGATGCTGATTTTTCATTTGATTTTGATTTTGATTTTGATTTTGATTTGGATTTGGGGGAGAAGTGAGAATTAGGGTTTTGTGGAAGCTTTTTGCTGTATGGTTTATTGGGGCGAGAAGACGCGAGTGGTGAGAAGGATATGGTTACGGAAGACATTGATGCTGAGCTCAACTGAGACAGCACTCAGCAGGGTTCAGTTGCGGATGATATTTTGGCGGGTTTCATAAGATTTCTTTCCCTTCTTTCCAATTTTACTTGCAAATGTTATTTTATTGTCAATGTCCATTATACCCTTGCTTTATATACTATTTTTTGTTGAATAAAGAAACGGACAGTTGATAATATATAGTTTCTCTTTTCTTCTTCCCTTTTCTCTCTCTTTCCATAATAGGAATAATTGGCGCGAACAGCACCAAATATTGGTTTGGTGCACAAAACAACACGAACTAAACGAGGTGCAGTGCACAGCACAAACTTCATCAAGAAATAACGCAAATGAAGATTTTGGCTTGAGATTCCATTTAAGCCGAGGAATCTTCAATATTTTAATATATTTAGAGAATCTCTCCCACTTAATTAGTTTGCCTTTAGTTTTTTTAGTTTTCCTCCCATTTTACTTCCAACATAACGTGACCTCTCCTCATTTCCCGTAAATTATACCCTTTTTCCAATCTAAGAAAACCCCCAAATTGATTTTCTCTTTAATTAGAAGTTGAAGATGAGTGTCAGATCTTCACCAAATTCAAGGAAGAAGGCAAAAAGCTATGGAGGATGCTCAAGTTAAATACGCTGCAACCATATATTATGGGTCTACTATATCCCAACAATGAACATTTACCCCCCATATATGTCCCACTTTCATCCAATGTGCCTCCATGTACCAATTTAATGGTGAATCTACCTTTCATAGCCTAATAAACAACAATTACAGCAAACAATTGCAAAATAGATCAACAAACAAAAAATACATGCCAAAATTATGACAAAAGAAATGTTCAATTTCCTAAATTAATGCATTAAAAAACAACAATTACAAGCCCTAGTTAGTCCTATAAAAACATACACAACTTACATATGAATTTGAGCATAATTAGAGGATGCGAAAACTTACAAAACTCGTTGGGGTGACCTTCAATCGTGCAACAATGGAGCTCGGTGACCTTGGTATTCTAACAATGGAAGATGATGAAGATGAAAGGATACTTTTTTGGGGTTCAATACTTTGAGGAGGGGTCACATGTGGGAGTAAAAAGGGAGGGAAAAAATGGCAAACTAATTAAGTGGGAGAGATTCCCTAAATATATTAAAATATTAAAGATTCCACGGCTCAAAAGGAATCTCAGGCCAAAATCTTCATTTATGTTGTTTCGTGCACCCACCTTATGAAGTTTGTGCTGTGTACTGCACCTCGTTTAGTTCGTGCTGTTTTGTGCACCAAACTAATAGTTGGTGTTGTTCGCGCCAATTTACCCTTCATAATATGGTATTAGCCCCAACGCCAATTGCAAATTGTAAATTGATTGACGAAATAGAAAGGCTAATATTCTTCGATTAAGAACAAGAAAAGGAAATTCAATCATCGATGTAAGTTCTCTTTGTTCATTTTATTTTCCGTTTCTTTACATTAACTTTCGTTGCCACTGACGCATATTAACTTGGATGAAAACAATTTGATGAATCTGTTGTTTTGTTGTCTGCAAGTAACCAATAATCAATTCATACATTAATGAATTAACTAATATGAAAATATAACGCATGGAAGTACCAAATCCTCTCTTCTGATGAATTATCATTAAGAGAAAAAAGAAAAGGAGAAAGTGCAATTAGGCTATTGCATTTTAAGTTATGTGAAAAAGCAAAGTCAACATAATTCCATAAGGTTGTGTTTGGGAACAAGTATTTCATTTCAATTGCTTCATTTCAATATTGAAAATAGAAATTCCTACATTTAATTCCAAATCACTTGTTTTGGAAATTCTAGGAATTCCAAATCCATAATTTCAAATTCACCATGTTGTTTGGACAGTCAATGGAATTTCAGATCAAAAAGAATTCAGCAATTTATTTCATAATAAAATAAACTACAAAACAAAAATGATGAATGAACTAATCAGTAAACATATCAATTCCACTCAAACTCAAAGGAGAGCAACATTTCCATATTAGGAAAGTTATTCCTCAAAAGAGTTGTATATCTTCCGTATTGCTCAAATTGATCAATATCAATTACACTTCAGTCGTATTCTACTAAAATTCCCCATATATTTTAGAGAAAATGAAAACAATAAGAGCTGCAATTGAATTCTTTTATCATGCGTGAATTTTGGCTACAATTTTTTGAATTTGGTAGCTTCCTAATTGCAATTAGAAGGTTGAACCTTCACCCACAGTATGAAACACAGAAGATTTTGAGAGTTTTGCCAGTGAATTCATGGTTGTCATTGAAGAAGTGGAAGGAAATGAAGCATATTGAGGAGAGAGAAAGGAAACAAGAGATTTGGCGAGACTTGGGAGATGAGGATATTGAAGAAGCGTGATATGTATTTGCTTAGGAGAGAGAGAGAGTCATAGCGAGTATGGGCTTGTGTCGGAGGATTTGAAATCACTTATGATTATAATGCATTTACAAATTCTAATAATGGTCTGTTTTTCATATTGGTAAGGAATTGGCCCAAATCCAAATCCATATGTTTTGGATTTCCAAACAGTTGAATTGGGCCAAATCCATCATTTGAAATCAAATGATCAGTCCCAAACAGAGCATAATGGCATTCAACTGAGACATAGTTCTCAATTTTACTTTGTTTAGGGCACTTGACACATGTTAAACTATTCTCTACAAATATGACGCATGTTTTTTTTAAACCAATGAATGTGATGGTTGATGATGTGTAATTCATTGTGTTGGTTGAAGATGATAATCTATCTGACAATTGTATTAGCAATGTTCAATTTGGGGCTTTTAGAGTACAAATTATTGTATAAATTCCTATTTTATTGGTGAGTGGTTTGTGACAGACGACCAGTGTTTTTCCATGGATTGTCGTGGCCTATTTGTTATGAATGTCAAATTTCTTGTGATATAATTGTTTTCCTTTTGTTTTGACATAGCTACTGATCATACTCATGTTTAGATTAATGTGTTGCATAGGCCATTATAACTTTAATTTTGATCTCTCATGCGTGTATTGATAGGTATATGTTCATTATTTTCTAAGCGCTTATATACAATATTATTTTCTTATATAGTGAATTATGTCGAACCTTGCAAACTTGAATTTGTGGGCCTTGATATTACTAGGAAGAACTATTTATCATGGGTGTTAGATGATGAAATACACCTAGATGCCAAAGGACTTGGTGAAACAATCAAAGAAGAAAACAAAGCAACATGTCAAGATAAGGCCAAAGCAATGATATTTCTTGGTCATCATCTCCATGAAGGTCTTAGAACTGAATATCTGACTGTTAAGGACCCACAAATCCTTTGGAGCAATCTAAAGAAACTAAACTTTCAAAAAGAAAAACCCAAAAATTGATTTAGCTCATTGTCGTTAGCTAATTAACTCTTGATTTAACCCTATTTCCTTGTGGATTCGACTCTATACTTACCCTATATTGGGTAGTTTAGGTTATATTTGGCGAGTATACAACGACCCGTCACCCACCATCTCCATTCCTCCACCAACAACAACAACTACCACCACCACCACATGCACCTTTCTCTTCCTTGCGCTGCTTCTTCATTCACCTCTATCTTTCACTAGACCTTCAGAATTGATGTGTTGAACTCCATCAATGACCAACAACGGCGAAGTCTTCCCCTTCGACCACCTATTGCGCACTCCTTAGTTGTCGCTAGGGAATTCAGCAAATGGCAAAAGATTAATACTGTAAAATTCACAGCCCTTAAAATCCACTACGCTCTCTTTCGAGTCCGAGAAAGGTTTTAAGGTCATCGACCTTCAGATCTAGGGCGAATTCGCTCATCCTATTCGTGCTCTCTCTCACCGTGGCTCGCACAACCGCCAGAGTTCTAAGGTTGAAGGTGGAGAAACATGGTCGTTGATGGAGAAACATGCCGAGGGAGAAGAATATTCGCGCTACTTTGATTTTTGTTTAGTTTTGGATGATTGATTTTTGTTCAATATTTTGTTGATTTTTAATTTGTTCGATATTTTTTGTTGCTTGAATTTTTTGTAGCTTAGTTTTGTTTAGATCTGGTTGCTATTTTTTTTTTGAAATATTTAGTTGTTAATACGAGTATACAGTAGTGTTGTAGCGTATGAAGTAAAAATATGTAATTACATATCAAATACTGAATTTAGTGTATCAAATACTGAATTTAGTAAAAATATGTAATTAGATAAATAAAAACTTTTTTTGAGTATTTAGTGTTTGCCAATAGTCTTTTGTTACTTAATTTCTCATAAATTATTTCCACTTTTTACCTGCACCTATTGCTGCGGTTTTACGCTATAACTGCAGCAATAGGTTGACCTATTTGCGTTTTATTACCTCGATATTGCATGTGCGCAACATCGGCGCACGAGACGCATCTGGGCACATGGAGCACTTTCGAAAATTTGACCGGATTTTGTTATTTGAAGATTCCTTTTCATCCTTTAAGAAATAATATATTTTAAAGTCTGAAATCAGCTATCTTTAAAAATAAAAATCTAATTTTGTAATATTCTTTAAAAAATAAATTTCTAGAATAATTAATAAGAACATTAAAAATACTATTAATTAACAGGAATAATTATTTGGGCTTTTAAAATTGGGCTTGAATGTAACAAATAGACTTTTATATTTTCAAAACGCTTTTGAGCTTAGCTTGTTGAATTGCTCTTCCTTTGGAACGTACAAATCAGGACGATGATATGTTTCATTATTAGGTACTTAATGGGGAAACACGATTTTGTGTCTACAACTATATACCCTCCAACTCTTGAAAAGTCACCATATACCCCTCAATGCCTCTACAATTCACCATAGGCCCTTAATGACTAACAACTATCAACTACTTTTTATCATAAACCCTGAATTTCGCTATTACACCCAAATTAACTCTTATTTGATCCATCTACCAAAATAGACCACCATCGAAACATCAGTTATGACTAATGAAGAGGGAAGATAGTTATGGAGGAAGAGAGATAAAAGGTACATGGTTCAGGTTTCATTGGTAGTCAATTAAAATTAATGGGTTAGATAGATTACGGTATAGTGACATAATTAGGGGATAATGACTAAAGCAGTTGACTATCGTTAGTCATTAAGGGGTTTAGTGAATTTAAAATAAATTGAGGGGTATAATTTTTAAAAAATTGGAGGATACACTGCCAAAAATATATGGTGAAATATCCGAATAAAAAATGTTGAGCAGGAATCTACATTAGGCATTTATTGTATTAACCTTGAAAATTTGGAGAGAATAATTATGAGAAGATTCATACTCATCAATTAATTTCGTAAAGGAAATAATGGAGGTTGTATACCTCATATGCAGAGGCATATTTGGGCCTATGCGTGGTGGGCAACTGCATAGAGACTCCAAATTAAAGGGGCCCTAAAAATAGTAAATAAGTACTAGTACCTCTAGCATATTAAAACATAAAGGAAATTTTCATTGGTAACCCCCAGTTTTTGGGTTTTCCCATTGGTAACCCCCAGTTTTTGGGTTTTCCCAATGGTAACCCTAAGTTATTGTCCTAATGTCAAATTTGACATTTTGAACTTAAAAAATATTAACTCCGATAACTTTCCGTTAGAGTTAATGCCTTGATTTGCGTGCCCAATTCTCTCCTCAATTTTCGTGCTAGAAAAATTATTTGGTTAAGGTTTTGGGGGTAATTTTGGTCCTTAAGGGTCAAACTTGAGGTCGAAATTTACAAAAGATGATATGATATACCTCCATTTGCATGTCAGGTTACGTTTAGATTGGTGTGCCTTAGGTGGCATGCCTAATAAATTGCTTGGTTAAGGGTCATTTTGGTCCTAAACAGTCAAATTTGAGGTTGAAATTGATAAAAAATGACTATAGATACCTTGTTTTGCGCGTTGTAAAACGTTTCAAGAACATGTTGGTTTGCGTGCCATTAATTTTCAATGGAATTTTTCAACATTTAACGACAACTAATTTTTTATTGCTTCATAATGTCACATATGACATTTATGTGATAATTGAGGGTTACCAATGAGATTAAAAAAAAACTTAGGGTTACCAATGGAAAAAGCAAAAAACAAGGGGTTACCAATGAGAATTTCCAAACATAAACAATTTGGAGCAGTTGGTAAAGTAATGGGCTCTCTTGACATAAGGTGCAAGTTCAAATCCCAGTGTAAGTTCAAATCCCAGTGACAGTTTAAATACCCATATTAAACTAATATGAACCCGGTGCACACTAAGTTAGTGTGCACCGTATCCATCTCAAGTGAGTTTTAATGATTACAACTTTCTGTTTTTGCCGCGTTCAGTCTTCCACTCTTTTCTCTCTCCTGATAACTTCTCTCTCCTCTGATAACTTCACTCTCCTAATAGTGTATTTTTGAAATAATATAGTGTATTTTAAAATGATATAGTGTATTTTAAAATGATAGTGTTTTGCTGAGTTTTTTGGCATGATAGTGTTGCATGTTATAGTGTATATTGACATGATATAGTGTATTTTGAAATGATATAGTGTATTTTGACATGATAGTGTTTTGCTGTATTTTTTGAAATGATAGTGTATCATGATATAGTGTGTTTTGACATGATATAGTGTATTTTGAAATGTTATAGTGTAGTTTATGTGTATATTACACAAAATTATCATAATCGATCGTTATAGTGTTTGACATGATAGGGTATTTTGACATGATATAGTGTATTTTAAAATGATATAGTGTATGTTTATTCTGAACAATTGTTTTAAAATTTTAGGGCGAGAATCTTATTGAAGAGAGAAAATCGCGCGGATTTTGAAAAGCGGGAGTGACTAGTTTGTAGTGAGGCACGTGTCTAGGCCTGGTCCACACTATTTTTAATGTGAACCGGGTCCACGCAAGACAGATTGTTTTAGTTTAATGCGTGACAGTTGTATGGACATTTACGAGACAAAAAAGTCTCCATTAATTTCCATGTTTAAGTCTCTAGATTTTCATTCTTCCCTCCTCCCAAATTCAAAAAACCAAATTGTTTACTTTAAGTTCTACCTAAGTTCGAAATATCAAATTGAACAAGAGTCAGGAGTCAGGACCCTCCTAATATGTTACCGGCAAGGCACAAGAGTCCCTAAGAATTTCTCCCGACGACTCTGTTTGACTGTTTATACTGAAGCAGTCAAGTAAAGCGTATCCACTTCAGACAAATTTCCAAGCTGTTGTATTTTTGTCCCTTTTCTCCTTTCTTTCTCTCTCTCAATTTCTCTCCCTTTTTTCTTTTTATTTGTTCCTTCTGTCCATACTCCATAGTATAGTATCGGAGAGCGGTAGATTCTAGATTATGCAACCATCTGAGCAAGTCTGTGTTTCAATTACTCAGCAGGATCATGGACAGGTTTTCTATCTCTTTTTATATAAGATTTGTTTATTTGAAAGTTTTTTTTCATTGTGTTAGATAGATGATCATCTGATTGTAGAATTATTGGTGATTGAATAATTATGTTATACGAAGTTCAAATAATATATGTTAATTTGTTAACGATTACATTGATATCACTTGTAGTTGGGTCGAATTTATTTTGTTGTTTCAATGGCGAAAAAAATTAAAAGAAAAACAGTGTTGCAGATCAGATTTAGTTTTACACAAATTTTTTAAAATCCTGAAATTTATGGCATGCTCAATATAATGCTAGAATTCACTTTTTGGTTTCGATGCCCTTTTTTTTTCGTTTTATAAAGTGGTATGGAATAAGTTGCATATTAGACTTGAGATTAGCTATATATATACAAGTTTTATTTTTGTTGGATAGGACTATATATACTGATACAACTAAGGTTTGTTAAACATGAAAACTCATAAAGAAATTTGGAAATTACTTTTATAGTTAAACTTTTGTTTTAGCAGAAAAGAACTTGAACTTTGGAAGCTCACAGTGATAAAGAATAAGGACCCATTAATATTCGTATTTTAGTTTGTATCGGGTGTACATTTATCTTTATAAATTGAGAAATATACTAAAGTAATGTTAGTAGTATTGCGTAGATTAAGCGTGGCAATTTACTAAGTAAAGTTTGATGATGCTAAGTCCTTTCATGAATTATTTTATTATTTAATGGTGATGAGATTATGGATGATGATTAGGAATTATACTGAAAGGGGTGGTGCATGTAGGTTAATTTCAATGATGTGCAAACAGTTAGTGAAATACAGTCAACTTCAGATTCCAAACGAGAAATCCCGAATCTTTCTCTTCAGATTCCTACAAAGCCTGCTATATTTACCAGCATCCAAGGTGGCGACGGGTCACTCAACTCTCAAGTTTCATCAAGATGTGGTGCATCATCTTCCGGAAGTTTTTTACGTGGTTTAAGCTTCAAGAAGAAAATTAATTCAGCTAAAGGCGAGGAAAGTCTCCTATTAAATCAAAACTCGCGGGCAGTCGCAGGAAGTCCAACTTTTTCCAGGGTCTTGTCCAAATTCAGGTGGACGAGATGTTCTTCCCTTCCTGGACCTGCATTTGATCCATCTCCTGAAGTTACTACCCCTGCTTCTGCAAGATCTGCTAGTGAATTCCAAAGATTATATGTAGGTTTTTTATGGATTTCCCTTTTACTATTATCTGCTTGTCTCCTACATGAATTTCAGTTAGTTTTAATGCAGTTGACTGCATAGTCAAGCTTCTTTAATTCATGCTGGAAGTTGGTTCCTCACCCTAGATAATACTTGCAATGCATTGGTTGACCATTTCTCCAGGTGTAAGTCATGATCTTCACCCTTAGGTTCTGAGTAATGCTTTTGGTTCTTGTGCCCTTGCCATGAATTCTTTATGATTTTGTGACTTGTTGATTCTTCTTCATGTTTCTCAAACTAGCTTGGTTAGCAAAACATGATATAATATAAATCTCTAATTCAGTTTTGGATGAGCAGAAAGGCGTTGTTAACAAAAACGTTTCAAGGTCCTTGTCTGCACCTGGCATAAATGCTGTTATCATAAGGTCCCTGTCATTCACGGCCAATAAGGTGCACAATCTGTCAGATCTTGATGGTACGTAAGCTTTTTTTTTTCTTCCGTTCATTTGCGTTTGCTTTTCATTTTATCCTTCTTGTTTATAGTAGGAAAGAGTTTTTGAAATACAAATCCTGTATATGTTTCATTTAGCCTTTTTCTCCAGTAGCTATCAATGTCGAACAAGGGAGTAAAAAACCGGAAAATGCAAGGAAAGAGAAAAATTGCCCCGCCGGGGGGGCGGCGGTGGGGAAGCAGGCTAGGAGCTTGGGTTAAGAAAGAAGTAAACGGGAGAATAAATGAAATTTCGATTCTCACTGAATTTCGTTGTCATTTTTTGGGATTAATGTTAAGAAATACAAGGTTCTTTTCTCACTCTCCTCCTAGTGTTTGAGTTTTTTTGTTTAACATGAAAACCGTCACTCATCTAGATCTCCAAGTTCAATTACCTTGAAGGGTTTAGACTTTCCTTTTAGAACAACAATCCTAGTTAGTGAATTTGTACTAGATATACATGCCACTACAAGGATGGTAAGTTTCACTTCACTTAGGAAAAGATGGAGAATAACTGTTGCAATATGCAAGGCAAATTTAATATCTCAACTCTCAAACCTGAATAATAAAAACGAGTAAATTGCCTCTGTAAGCCTATGTCCCACATCAACTAAGCAACTAAAGTCCTAAAGCTACTAACATACTTAGTCACAATCTTACTTCAATAAACACCCAAAATGATCATAACTTAGAGATATAGTAAAACATAAAGAAAGCCTAACAATTTCCAAAGTATACCTGATTTATCACTTGCTGATCTGAGAGTAAATAATTGATATTATTAAGTAGCTGCTGCCAAATGCTGATTGAAATGTGTATGATAGATGAGCTAAATTGATCCTGAATCGATGAGCTACCACATTTTCTTCGTTCTGATAACAGAATAATTGGCAATTAGATTGTGTAATTTTACAACATTAAAACAAGACATCTGATGGCGAAGAGTAAACTAGAAATGCGTAACTAAATTAAAAACATACAAAGATCCAATAATTGAGAAATAGGAGAAAAAAAAAAAGGATAACAAACTAAGCATAAAAGAATAACTTTAAAAAGTTGAACTTGGGAATAAACTAAAATATCTAGATTTGTTGCATACAAATCTAAAAGTGAATAGTTTCTAAATTCTCTTCTCTTCCTCGAATACATGTTTTGCGTTGCATCTAGCATTATACTGAAATTACTGTATCACAACATCCAAGTGATCTCAATTCACAAAGTTTTGTAAAGATCTGGATTACCAGTGCCTAACGATTGAATAGTATATTTTTCCTGATTAATCGTCTAAGATCCCTAGCTCCTTTTAGGGGTCTATTATACCAGCCACTTTTGCTCACTCAAACTCATAAGAGTCATGTTCTTTCATGAATCTCCCATGGACAGAAGTTTGGCCATTAGATCTGTGTGATGCCATCTCTGGTTCAGGATGCAGTCTAATAAATCTAACAAGTAACACCTGCTATCGTTGTAGATACTATAAATATAGGTAACTGCTAGAATTAACTTGGCTTGCACAGATTATAGTGCTAAAATGGAGAAAGGAAGGGAAGAAGATGAAGTCTGATTGACAAACAACAGTAAAAACAGCAAAGTAACCGATATCCAAGATTTCAAGAGGCTTGATTCTCTCCCGATTGAACTCTTAAAAGCTCACCTAATTTCTCATCTATTTTCAACACCCTTTTCACATTCTAAGTTGCTCTATATTTGTACTACTTTTCCTAACAAACAATCTAACTTATTCCCTAAGTAAACTAAAGAAGATAATATCTAAATTACCCTCCGGCCTAATATTAGTTCTTAGCATTATGGGCTCCCAAAATTGTTGGTGCAGAATGGTCGACTCGCAGGACCAGTTTCCTAGTTGCTCTCATGCTCCAAGCAAATGCCACACCCCCATTTGTGACTGAGCCTTTAATTGGTGATGCCTCTTTGATAGTAGGTAGGTGCTGGTTTTGGGACTTGGGTGGGATGTTTGGGTTTGAAATTTGGTTTAAAGAAGTGGGCTACAAGTGAGGTGGGGAAGGAAGAGTGTAGGCATGTGGGGAGAGTTGTTGATCTGAACGTTGGTTTGAATGGTCAATAGATAGTTTGGGTTGAGAAATGAAAAGAGGAAAGGAGAAATTGGGTTTCAACATATGGGCTGGGTCATTGGGTTTAATGCTACTTTTAACAATGGACAATGGGTTTTAGAACTGAATAATCAGCTTTGGGCCAAGACTCATTGTCTTTAAGTGGGTTGAAGTTGAAATAAAGATAAGGAAATATAGAAAATGGGTTTAGAAGTAAGAGTAGAGGAGTTGGACTTTAATTTAGAATCATCCCATTCACAATTTTTATGATCAGGCCATGCCCACCTTGAATTGCTTTCTTATTACACAGTAGCTAATATAGTTCCCCTGATCCATATGACGTGGCCCTAGCATCAGTTGCATGACCTCAGCAGTCCTGATGTCAGTTATATTGAATTACAAAATTACCCTTAATATTTTCTTGTGGAATCAGCCATTTCTTCAATTTGGTGACTTCTTTTGTGAAGCTTCTCCTACACCCTTTTAATCTTTGCTGCAAGTTCTTTCTTGGCCACCACTGCCACCAGCAGCCACCTGGTCCACCTCCAGACACGCTGCTGCCGGCACCGCCTCGCACAAATCGTCGCCCTCGAGTCTTACTTGCGAGGCTGCCTGATCCACCACCATAGCTATCACCGGCGAAGCCAACAGGATTTAGACATTCTCTCCCTCCAGAATCTCGGCCGTCAACGCCACCTTGACCACCACCTGTGACCACCTGTAAAATCACCACATCTTCCATCCAATCTTCTTGCTCCCGTTGCGCACTTTAGTAATCTTTCTCTTACCTTATTCGAGTTTCCAACACGGACTCCACGGCCTCCATTTGGTCCACCTATGGAACCACCATGTCCTTTGCCACAGTTCCTCCTTCTTGGTCGAAATTCGTTTATCCTTTCCCCCACTTTTGATAGATCACCATTTGAGCCATCACCTTCATGACTAAAAACTTTACCATAAACAATGAAGAAAGGATTAAGGCGCGTAGTCTTATTAGGAACCCTATTATAGGAAAACTCAGCATGTGGGAGCATCTCCTCCCATTGTTTAGGGCTTTTTGTGCCTAAGGCTCGAAGGAGGCTGCCTAAGGTGCTATTAGTGACTTTGGTTTGGCCATCTGAGGGTGGCTTGAGGTGCTAAACTTCAATTTAGCGCCCATATTCTTCCACAAGGTAAGCCAAAAATGACTTAAAAACTTGGAATTGCGATCACTCACCATTGACTTGGGGACTCCATGCAATTGAACAATTTCCCTAAAATACAAGTTAGCAATAATAACATCATATGTAGTATGACAAGCCACAAAATGTGCCATTTTGGAGAACCTATCAACAACCACCATAATAGAATCCTTTTGGCGTTGTGTCCTTGGTACCCGGTGCTGAAATCCAAGCTTATGTTTCCCATGAAGCTTGAGGAACTGGTAAGGGTAGATATAACCCTTGAGGCACCAAATGACCTTTCAGCTTTTTGGCACACTACGCATCTCTTCATAAGAAACTCCACATCATGAGCCAATCTAGGTGAAAAGAAATATATACTCACAAGTGTTATGGTCTTCTAAATGCCAAAGTGATCCGACAATCCTCCATCGTGAAATTCCTTAATGAGGGATCCTCTAACACTATGCCGTGGAATACACAATTGGTTCCCCTTGAAAAGAAATCCTTTCAACAAATAATCTACAACAGCATGCTTATGGCACTTCTCAAATAAGACTCCGAAATCTCTATCATCACTATAACACTCTTTAAGTAACTCTAGTCCAACAACCTTAGGACCTTGAGTAGTTAGAAGCAAATACCTTCGAGATAATGCATTAGATCCCTTATTCATCTTTCCAGCTTTGTGTTTGATGGTGAAGTGGAAAGTTTGGAGGAATTCCACCCATTTGGCATGGCGATGCTGCAACCTTTGTTGGCTTTGAAGGTATTTGAGAGCTTCATGGTCGGAAGTGAAGGATAAAATCCTTGGCAATGAGATAATGTCTCCAATGGTCTAAGGCATAAACCAATGCATAAAATTTTTTGTCATAGGTCGAGTGTTTCCTCTTGGCTTCATTGAGATTTTCACTAAAATAAGCTATATGACGACCATTTTGAGAAAGCACAACTCCAATTCCCACTCCGGATGCATCACATTCAACCTTAAAGACTTCTTGAAAGTTAGGGAAGGATAGAATAGGGGCTGTGGTAAGTTGAGTTTTAACTTCTTCAAAAGCTTGTTGGGCTTGGTTATTCCACTCAAAATTCTTCAACTTTTTAAGCTCAATAATGGGAGTCATTATAGAGCTAAAGTTTCGTACAAATCTCTTATAAAAGGAGGCCAAGCCATGAAAGCTTCAAACTTGTTGTATTGAGGTAGTAGTAGGCCACTTTCTAATGACTTTCACCTTCCTCTCATCTGTCTAAATTCCTTCACTTGAGACAATGAATCCAAGGAATACTACTTGGCTCGAAAAGAATTGACATTTCTCCAAGTTACCATACAAGCATTCTCTCCTCAAGACTTCGAATACTTGTTGTAGATGACTCACATGTTCTTCACTCACACAATAGATCAATATTTCATCAAAATAAACAACCACGAACTTGCCAAGAAAAGGCTTCATGGTTTGATTCATTAAACGCATGAAAGTGCTTGGTGAATTTTACAATCCAAATGGCATGTCATTATAATAAGCCTTCTTTGATTATAATTACTATGCAAATCAATCTTAGAAAATACTTTTCAACTATTAAGATCATCCAATATGGGAAAACGGTATCTAATGGTGATCTTATTGATGGCTCTACTATCCACACATTCTCCATTCTCCATTCTTCTTAGGAACCAAAAGGGCTAAGAGATCCCCTAATCATCCCTTTGGCTAGTAACTCTTCCACTTCTCTCCTAATCTCCTCAGTTTCTTTTGGATTAGTTCTATAAGCTAGCTTTTTTGGTAGCATGACTCCGGGAATGAGGTCTATTTTGTGTTGGATCTCTCATTTTGGGGGAAGACCGTGAGGTATGGTTTGTTGGAATACATCTTTATAGGTATCAAGGAAGGGTTTGAGTAAGGGATGGTTAAGGTTGGGGTCGTCTGGGTTTGGTTCTTGTGAATCACTTTATAAAAGTTCACAGGAGAGAACTCATGGTGGGCAGCTTTGAGAAGAGTGGTGAACAAATGGTACTTCTCTATGGTGGAATATGGTTTAGAATCTTGGATGGAAGGGATTGGGCTAAGAGTGATACATTTATTGTTTTGGATGAAGGAATAGGTGTTTCTATATCCATCACGAAGAACTCTTCTATCAATCAACCATGGCCTCCTTAGAAGCACATGCATCCATTGGGATGACATAACACTATAACTCTTCCTTGTAGGTGTTGCCAATGCTAAAGGCTAAGAGTACTCGCATGGTGACTGGGATACCTTTGCCTTGGTTTAACCATTGTATGACATATGGTCAAGGATGGGGTGAGGTGGGTAGTTTGAGTTTGTTGTTAGTCACTGATTGTGCAGCTACATTGGTGCAACTTCCTCCCTTTATGATCAATGTACACACCTTGACTCCAATAGTACAATGAGTATGAATGATAGCTTCTCGTTGTTGCATCTCCTCCTTATCAACTACTCCACTTAAGGCTCTTTTTACCCACAAGACATTCACATTTCACCCTCATCGGGTCCGAGTACTTTTATTCCATTCTCCTCCTCATATTCATCCTCATGCTCCTCATTTTCCTCCAAATACGATCTAAGCCTTGGCACCTACAACATCTTCTAGAGGCCTTTGGGTTTGAATTGGTCGTGGTAGGGGTTGAGTTTTGGTAGTAACAGGTTGAGGGGGTTTTTGGGTGGGTGTGTTTGTTTTTGGTAAGGAGTGTATTTGGAAAAGGGGCTTAGTGCCTCCGATTTTCCTTTGGATTTTTGCTGCTTGTCTACTTTATGAGAGAGGATTATCAACTCCTCTAGGGTAGAGTAGTGTTGTAATTCAACAATATTGGCTATTTTAGGATCCAAACCACCAAGGAATCTCACTAATGTTTGTGGTTCATCCTCTTGAATCTCACATTTCATGAGATAAGCCTTGAACTCTTTTGCATATTCACACATTTAGTGCCTTGTTGTAAATGATGAAGCTTGGCGAAATTCTCTTGCACAAAGTAAGTTGGCAATAATTTCTTCTTGAAGAGCTTCTTCATTTTCTCCTTAGTTCTCACTTTATCTTTCCCTTCACGTTCCCCCTTGGCACAAATACTAGCCTACCATGTAGAGGCATACTTCCTCAACTTCAAAGCTACTTGCTTCACTCGTTTATCCTCCGGTATTTATTTATAGTCAAAGACTCGCTCAAGTGTTCTCATCCATTTTATGAACTCGTCACCATCTAATGTCCCATCATAATTTGGAATATCGACCTTAATGTCATTAGAAGGGTGATGTTGGTGAAATGTCCTTCCTGGACGTAGAGTTTCATCGCTACTACCATCTGAATCTCCTTCGTCTCCTTCTCTTTGAACATTGAGTCTAATGGAAAGTTGCCTCACTTGATCTTGTAACAATGCCATTCTAGAATTGCTCACCCTCCTTTCTTCTTCTAAGGCTCTCAAAGTTTCACGCCGATTGGCAGGGGATTAGTGTCATCACCCAAGATTACAATATAAAGCTACATAACCAAAATCATACTCCAACTCTAACATGTATTCACGAGGAAGAAGACAAGCAAGAACATCTATGAAATACATAACATAGTAGAAAATTACAAGCTGTGAAAACAACACCAACAATAGCGTTGGTGCGGACGCACCAGCGATACTGTCAGGAACTTCAAGATAGGTTATGCTACAATCAAGCCAAAAAAAGTTCAACAAAACCAATGCCCCGAACTCCCTCCATACATCCAATAGTAATACTCATGGCTGGAGTTACAACATATTACTTATCTATAGATTTCTTTTGGTTCAAACGAAATAGAGCACTACATGGATTAAACATGATCATAGCATTTCCCATGGAAACAACCTATAATCATAGTTCGAAAATATGGTTTCGGTAACGGTCACAGTGATGCGGAAACGGGGATGATGCGGTTGTCGTACCGCTGAATATTGGCTTAAACCATGAAATATCCCTAAAACCCGCCTAAAATGCGGTTTTTTTACACCTTAACAATGCGGGTAATATCAGTTCAGTAGATTTGAAAACCTTTACGACACGGGCGATTTGATACGGTGCGGCCTTGTTTTGACACCATGCCTATAATGTACATTAGCACATAAAAAAAAACTGATATTATAGCTGAACACAAACATTCTTAATTATCTGCCAAAATGTAAACATAACAATAATGTAATCATAATCCAAAAAAAAAGAACTCAAGAAAACAATATACAACCTGAAACTTCACCAAAGCAAGTTCCCTAATCAATACTAACCCAACTTATATATTAAAACTAGAATAATTCCTATGCGATTCCTAACCGTTCTAGGAAAACCGTTAGTTACCTGGGCCAACTGGAGGAGTGTAGAACGGTGGTCTAGCTTTTCCCTTCTCGCAGTATGACGTCTTCCTCCAAGCGATCACCTCCTACGTGCCGAAAACAACACTCTCAATTTTAAGAAAATTAATAAGGAAAGATGGAGGTTTTAGTATGGGTGATTTAGAGTGAGAGTGGAGGGAAAAAATGATGATTTTTTTGTGAGGAAGATGGCTGATCTTTTCGTGATTTTCTTCTCCTCTTAAACGGCTGCAAAGATGATGATGCTAATATTTGTTTTCCTGCTCAACTGAACTAACAAAAGGTGGTTTTAAAAAGGGTAAATAGGAGTTACAATAATGGGTTTAATTATCTAATAGTTGGGGGGTTACAAAGGGAGTTACAAGGTGCTCAAAAGTCACCTCTCAGACTTCAAAAATTCTGATTTTATGGGACAACATTAGAAGGGGTAATAGTTCCACTATTTAAAGAAAATCGTTACAACGGTCCAAGCGCTAGAACGAGAAAATAAAAATACTGGCTCAAACGCGCAATTTAAATACTAGAAAATATATAATTTATAATTAAATAAATTATATAAATATAGTAACATTTTAAAATTTGAAAAAAAATGCATACGATAAAATAGTTTTAAGGAGTAAAACATTCTAATTTTAATAGAAAATAGTAAGTAAGAGAAAATAACTCAAGGAAATTATGAGCGAAAATCCATGGTGTTACAATCACTCCCCCTTAAGAAAGTTTCTTCCTCGAAACTTGAAATAACAAAATTTTTCAATAAAAAAAAACGAACGAGATTTATGAGAAAAGTACCAGAATTCACATCCGTCATCGCACGAGTCATTCGGTTCTTTGCTGGAGTAGAGGTTCCGGGTGACTTAGCAACCTCGATGGAAGCAGTTACAACATTAGGATTCTTAGGACACTGGAAAGCCTTGTGTCCCACCTCTTTACAGTAATAGCAAGCGATAGTAGTGCCATCACAATTTTTACCAGCATGAAGAGCCTTCTCACACTTCCTACACTTAGACGGATCATAGCTCTGCTTAAACCCTATTGAACTTTACCATCGTTACCAGAATCATACCTCGACTTCTTGGCCTCACTCTTTATATAATCCACTACAGGCTTCTTAACAGTCACAACCCTTGTAGCCTCTTCTTCCTTGATAGAAGCATGAATACTTGGAGCGATCTCATGCGCTCCCTGAAAAGTAGTAGCTTGAGAACATGGGTCCTAACCTTCGGATCCATTTTCTTGATGTACCTCTTCACCCTCTCAGCCTCGGTGGGTACAATAGTAGCAGCAAATCGGGACAACTCAGTAAACTTGTCCTTGTACTCCTGGATCGACATAGACCCCTGTGACAAAGCAAGGAACTCCTCCTGTTTCTTTCAGCGGAGCTCATCAGGATAAAACCTCTCCGTCAACTTTTGAGTAAATTGAGTCCAACCAAACCCTGGTGTTGCAACACAACTATCTCGGACTGTGCTCCACCAACTATCAGCCTCCATATTCAAGTAGTAGGTACCAATGGCCACCATCTCTCCACTAGGGCAACCTGTAGCAACAAATAGCTTCTCCGTCTCCCGGAGCCAACTCTCTAAAATGACGGGATCAGCAACACCCGCATAAGTTGGCGGCCGATGACGATCAAACCGATCAAAAACAGATAACCCATTAGAAGGGGCAGCGCTATGGCTAGTCAATGATATGATGGCATTCTCTAATGCATGACGCCTACGGCGTACACAGCTTCCTTACGAGCACTCAAACTACGACGGGGAGGCATCCTACAAGGAAGAAAATTGTTAGTTCTTATAATCACACTCAATAAAGGCACATATCACATTATATAACAAAACAGTTCCGAGGGCTTTCTTCCTACCCAAGTAACTCTCACTAAGCACTTTTCTTGAAGCCTAAGATACTAATAATCCTAGATGCAACAACTACACACTTCCCATGGAATATGTAGCAACTCAATGGGAGTTTTTGGATAATTTGCTTTGATACCAACTGTAACACTCCGTCCTTTTATATCATTATTTAACAAAATAGAACATTTTATTAATGAAATGACGATAGCGAAAATATCGCCTGACGAAAATGTCACTCTAAATAAGGGTTAAATATAAACTAAAGAAAATAAAACCCAAATGAATTATCTCAAAATATCCATAAAGAGGCAAAACAACCTCATAAACCCAATGTATTCTACATAAATAAAATAAAATGTCTCAAACAAAAATCCTAAGTAGCGTTTCTTTCATTTCTCATAACACGAAATAATCACCTGCAAAATATATCAACAAACATCCACAATCAGTGGGGAGTAGCTAATAGCTCTCCCAGCTCAATTAGGATCATGGTGTTAAAATGCGCCCGTTACGTTTCGGTTCGCCCGAGTTGTAACGGATTTCAACTTTGGCGAACCGAAACTTAGCGGTTCATACTGGAGTATTTTAAAACGCCGAGATATCGGCCGAACCGACCGTTACGTTCTTGTTTCGCCCGCATTTCCCGTGTCAATAAGCGAATTTTCAGAAGTTTGGGTTTGTAATTTTGCACTTTGCAGAGATTCCCTCCCCAAGTCCCCACTCCTAGCTAAAAAGCAGAGGCAGATAGAAGAAGAAGACAAAAGAAATACATGATAAATTGACCCACAAGGCCACAAGCATAGCAAGTTCAAGCAAAACAAACTACACAAGAAAAAGAATTACTTACCAGATCTGAGGAATAATTGAAGAAGAGGCGAATTTTGAAGATCTTGAGGATTGAGCCCTAAGGTGGAGATGTGGAGTTCCAATTGCGTGAAGACCGAAATTCGACATCCCCGTACGGTAAGACTTCAGAAAAAATTGTTGTTGTAAACATTTGTAAGCTTAACTTAAGCTTTAATGGAGGAATTTTTAAGAGAGAGAAAGAGGAGTAGAGGAGAGAGAGAGAGATGCGTGATAATGGTGAGGATAAGGATGAGTGTTTTGAGAGGAAAAAATAAAATCAGTAGAAGGCAGCGTGAGATTGGGGGAGTTTGTATTTATTTTTTTTTATTTTTTTTTTTACATAATGCAAAACATGCTTCATATTTTTAGTAATGTTACTTTGGGCTTGTTTAGGACTTTGGGCTTATTTATTTTAGTAATTTGTATTAGTAAGATTTGGGTCTTGTTTAAATATTAATTTTGAATTATTTGGGTTGTATTTTGTAATTTGAAGATTATATATTAGTATTAGCTTTTTTTATGCTTAAAGAGATTACCTATTATTTGGAACTTACTCACAATCTTTATTAGTATCAATTTTATGATTAAAAGAGATTAAATATTTAGTATGATGATTTAGGCCTTAGTTTAATAATTAGTGGACCTCATGCTACTTAACTTTTAATTATATATTAATAAATATATAGTAGAAGAATCATCAATGCATAAGTTATTAATTGACTCAAAAGACCCTTACTAATGACAGTACTGCTATGTTTATATTTTTAGGCTCATATGCTAATATTAAATTATATATTTAATCAAATAATTTAATTAGTACTAATAAGTTTATTTTTAGTTCTTTATATTAAATCTACATTCTTACAATCTAAATAAAAAATTATACCAATAAACAAAAGTATTAGTTATGGGATAATGTTATTAATAACTTGTACAATTATGGATTTATTGTCTTAAATTACTATCATAATATGATTTAATTGTAATAAATAAAGCGGATTTTTCACCAGGTACCCCTGAGGTTTAACAATATTCACCTGGTACCCTCGCGTTTTCAACAATTCACCTGGTACCCCTGAGGTTTGGTAAAAATTCATGAAATACCCTTGCCGTTAAGTTTCCGTCAACTTCGTTAGGTTTTCGTCCAAATCATGCATATTAACTCTAATTAACCCTAATTAAAGTCTAATTAACCCTAATTAACTCTAATTAATCCTAAAAACACTAACCCTAACCCAACCCCACCCCACCAATCCCCCCCACCACCCCCACCCAACCCCAACCCCAACCCCACCAAATCCCACCCAACCCCAACCCCAACCCCACCAGCCCCCACCCAACCCCAACCCCAACCTCACCAGCCCCCCCTCCCCAGCCAGCCCACGCAGTTCCCCTCCCCCTCTCGGCGGCCCCAACGCAGCCCCCCTCCCCTCCCCTCGACCTCCCTCGCGTCTCCCCCTCCCTTCACCCGTGAACTCCCCCACCCCTCCCTCCACCTGCGAACTCCCCACCCCTCCTCCTCCACCTCGCGAACTCCACTACCCCTCCCTCAACCTCGCGAACTCCCTCACCCCTCTACCACCCCTCCCTCCGCCACCTGCGAACTCCCCCACCCCTCCCTCCACCTCGCGAACTCCTCCATCCCTCCCTCAACCTGCGAACTCCACCACCCCTCCCTCAACCTCGAACTCCCCCACCTCTCCCCCCCCCTTCCCTCCACCTGCGTACTCCCCCACCCCTCCACAACCCCCTGCGCGAAACTCTTTTCCTTGAAGCCGGTTCTAAAATTTGAAGAATTTGGAGCAAAGTTGGCACATTTTGCTCTTCCAAAATCATGGCATGTCACGGAAATTCAAGGTTTGTCTACAATGCTCTAAAACCCAGCTTCAATTCTAAGTTGGTAAAACTTCGATTCATTCCAACTCTTGTTCTTTGTTTTACGGTCACTATAAGTGTTACGGGTTAATTGGGTCTCCTTCAATTTCTTCAAAATGTGGGTATTTCAAGATTTGTGGGGGGTGGAGGGTATTTTCTTTGTGATGACTGCTACACACCCCGCTAGTGTGAGAGCTACACACCTGGATATCTGTTTGTTTAGTTCTTAGCTCAAGTTCAAATGATGGAGGAAGGCTGGTGGTTGCCGCAGAGAGTGGGGAAGGGTTTCCGGTGGCGTGGGTGGGTGGGGGGTAGGGGTGGGGTTGGGGAGGTGTGGTTTCCGTGTCACCAGGTGGGTGGGTGGGGGTGGGGGTGGGGAGGAGGGAGAAAGTGGTTGGAAACTTATCAAACCTGAGGGGTAAATGGTGAATTAAGAATGTGACGGAAACTTAACGGTAGGGGCATGTCAGGAATTTTTCCAAACCTCAGGGGTACCAGGTGAATTGTTGAAAACGCGAGGGTACCAGGTGAATATTGTTAAACCTCAGGGGTACCTGGTGAAAAATCCGTAAATAAATGCTGAAATATTTCATATCATGTGAAACGTATCATTCTCCAGAACTTCGATTAAATGGCACCACGAGATGATGATATAGGATGGAATTTTGGCCAAGCAATTGATGGTAATAAATGTAAAATACATTGTAATTTTTGCGAAAAACAATCAATGGGGGTATAACAAGGTTAAAGCAACACTTGGCTCACAAAAAAGGTGATGTTTCTTCGTGTGAACATGTTTCGGCGGAGGTAAAAAGAGATATGATGGCATTGTTAATGGGGAACAAGGATAAAAAGAAAGAAAAACAACGGATGGAGAGGGAGTTAGAAGAAGAAATTACAAAATCAATGCATCGTGGTGATGATGATGATGATGAAGAAGATCTTGAACTGCAATATGCTATGCGACAAAGTAGAACTCAACATGAGTTTGATTATCACCAAGCAGCATTTAATCGTAGTAGGAGCGGAATATATGGAGATGGGAGTAGTAGTATGCAACCCCCAATGTATCGATCTGGATCTGTACGAGATTGTGGCGCTACAAGGGGAATAATTGTGGGATTTGAACCGGCATCAACACCAGCCGCAAGATTAAGAGCTCGTGAGGTAGAATTGGAAAAGGATTGTCAAAAGAAAAAACAGACAAAGATTAGTACTAATATTCTCAAGAAGGCAAAACAATCAATAATAAAAGCCTTTGGGAATTGGATGATTGATACTAATCTTCCATTTCGAGCAATTGAGTCTCCATATACTAATCCACTTATGGAGACTATAAGACAAAATCCAAACATCCGAGCTCCTTCGGCACATGATATTGCTGAGGTATTATACTTTTTAATATGAAAGTATTCATTTCATTTATCGTAATTGAATTTATATAAGATCAATAATATAAATATTATTCAATGCAAGGGTTATCTTACGGCGGAATGTAAAGAAATGAAGAATTACATCAAATCATTTGAGCCAATTTGGAAGGAAAGGGGTGTAACCATAATGTGTGATGGTTGGTCAGGTCCAACTAATATGCACATTATTAACTTCCTTGTATACTCGGTTCGTGGCACCGTATTCCACAAATCTATCGATGCAACAGATGTGTTGTGCAGGGACTCAGACTACTACTTTAAACTCATGAAGAAGGTGGTCGAAGAAGTAGGAGAAGACAAAGTTGTCCAAATAGTGACGGACAATGAAGCTGCTGTAAAGGCCGCCGGGAAAAAAATAATGGATGCTTTCCCGCATATATATTGGACGGCTTGTGCAGCTCATTGTTTAGATCTACTTTTGGAAGATATAGGGAAGAAAAACTCTGTGAGGCCTGTTATAGAGAAAGCTAGAAAGGTCTCTCAATTCATCTACCACTATAAATGGGCAATTAGCTACATGAAAAAATTCACTAAAGAGAAAGATCTTATCCGACCTGGTATCACACGGTTTGCCACACAATTCATCATGTTGGAGAATGTTGTAAGGCATAAGACTCGCTTTACAAGATATGTTTGACTCTAGTGAGTGGCTTGCAACAAGATATGGACAAATGATCGACACATTAGCTACTGAAGTGCGTGAACTCTTGTCTAAAAATCCTTCAACTTCGGTAGCTAAATTTTGGGACAAAGCGAGATGAAATCCTAAAGTTACAAGAGCCCATCGTCAAAGTGTTGAAACTTGTTGATGGAGATGTACAACCAACAATGGGATTCATATATGAGGCTATGGAACGATGCAAGTTAGCCATCAAAAGAGATTGTCCATTTTATAGGAATTGGTGGAAGATGATAGATAAGAGATGGAACTTTCAGCTTCACACAGATCTACATGCGGCAGGTAATAATACATAATAATACCTTTGTTGCTGGTTAATTTTTAACTATTAACATTCTCCAATTAATATTTAATAGTGAGTTGTAATGTATTATTTTCCATTTACAAGGGTTTTACCTCAATCCCCAATTTATGTATGGAAATAACGGTGGTAACATTGGAAATGATGAAGAGCTTTATAAGGGGTTGAAAAATGTGATCTCGAGAATAGAACGAGACCTTGAATCTGAAGTGAGGGCACTCCAACAAGTAAGTATGGATTAATATACTTAAGTTACTATTATTAACACATATATATTAACATTTTGAAAATTTATAGATCTACATGTATCGTGATAAGATGGAAAGTTTTGGGTCAACCTCAGCTCAAAAGGCAATAAGTTACATGGATCCAGGTATATATTCTTGAATGCATTTATATGTAAACAAATTAGTGAAACATCAAAAAGAAACATATTATCCTAACATTTGGTAAATAATGCAGCCTTGTGGTGGATGACTTATGGTGAAAGTGCTCCAGAACTTCGGCGGATCGCTGTTAGAGTTTTGAGTCAAACTACTTCATCATCAAATTGTGAACGAAACTGGAGCATGTGGAGCCTTGTTCACACTAAAACTAGAAATCGATTGAAGTACGAAAGGCTCAACAAGATTATCTACCTTCGGTACAACATGAAGTTAAAGTTGAGACACTTGAAGAGGCGTGGCAACAATGATATCAATGCGAGCTATGATCCAATCAATTTGGATTACATATTTGATCAAGATGATCCATTGAATGAATGGTTGGAGGAAGCAGAAGCTCCGGTATTTGATGGAGATGATCTCAGTTGGTTAAATAATTTAGATGATGATGATGATGGTCATTATAGTCGTCTAGATGATGATACTACTGAAATTGGTACTCAATTGGAGTCCAACACCAGACAAAGTACTGGAGATGATGCATCCGCTTTAACTCCACCGAGTGATGATGATGATGATGATGACAGAAATGCATATGGCTCATCTTATTCATCTAGACGGTCAAGTGAGCAGTTCCAACCCTTACACGAACCACAAAACTTTCCACAACCTAGAAGTTATGGTCAAACATTTCAAAGACGTACAAGGGAACGAGAGCCTTCAATTGAACCATTAGATAGTGAAGGATCATGGAATGGATTTTCGACAACCGTCTTTGGAGCAGGATCATCATATGCAAATCCCCAAGAGTATGGTTACGGAGAACCTAATATACAATCTTATTCAGAAATGTTCTACCCGAACCCTCACAATGAAGATAATCATAGTACTACAATCTACAACCATGGCACCCTTAACTATGGGGGTGTGCACTATCATCAGCCCAATTATTATAGTGGTACTAGTACTAGTTCGAGTCAAAACGATCCATCATGGACTGATGGTGCGGGTTCAAACTTTTTCGGGGATTATGGAAGGAATTACAATGATGAACACGCCCAACAAGATCCTCCACGCCACTCTTTTTGGTATTAAGTTTCAGTGAATATTTTTAGAGGTACCGTTGGTAGACAAACTTGTAATAACTTTTTTAACTTTTATCTATTTTAAGAAGTATCATTTATCTATTTTTTCACACATTATATTAGCTATTCTAGCTATGTTATTTAATTAGTTACTCATGCTTAATACATAGTAAACATTTTCAAAACATATTAGGCCACAATATTCCTAGAACCAAATTCATAAAACCAATTAAAATTTATTAAATCAATAACTCTCAACCAACCATTAATTTTTGGTCCCCACAAAAAAAAAAAAAAAACCATTAAATTTTGGGAATGAAGAGGCGCCAACAACATTACTCTTCCTGCCAACACTTATTAGGACTTAGGAGGCAAATCTTATTTCTCTCTCATACCATCTTTTGCTTTGTCTTATTACCACAACACCACACGCCATTATTTTGCACGCCACCACCTTGCTGCCACACAGCTAGGGGTGTTCATAACCGGGTACCCGGCTTTTCGGGTACCCGGATATGCGGGTACCCGCATATTCGAGTACTTGAAAAGCCGGCCCATGACCCGACCCGGGAAAACGGGTACCCGGTTTTCCCGGGTCGGGTCACAGGGTACCCGGTTCGTTTTTTTTTTTTTTATTTTATTTAAAGCTGGATTTACATATTATACACAAGTTCCAATGTTCCATGCTCAGTGCTCACAGCAAATTAGAAATTACCGCAAGTCAACTCATTAGTTTGTATACATCAATTTGTTTGTATTTTGGAAGCCCACTATTAAATATTAAAGGGCAAAGGCCCACTGCCAATTGCAAATTTGCAATATAAATATGAAATATACAATGCAATATTGCAATTAATTGCTTGCTTCTAAGTTCTAACATTTTAAACTCCTCATGCACTGCGTCAAATTCACAAACAATGAGATGCATCTCAAACTAAGTGCTTACAAGTTACAAACTTTAAAGTTCAAAGTTTCAAACATCACAAATTCACAACCCACAAAATAACACTAAAAGGGAAGGAAATTAAATAGTTTTAAAATACAAACTCCTTAATGTTTCTCAAAGTTTTTACAAACAAAAAAAAAAAACAACTTCAAAGCTCATATTCATTTGTGAAGTCCGAAGCATCGGTGGTCTCATCAATTGCAATTGTCGGTTGCTCGGAGATCAAATCTTGCATGCCTACAAATAATAGAAAAATGTATATGTTACAAATTTACAAATGAAAAAATATGAATAAAGCAAATATTTCATATGAAAGTAATTGATAACAAGATAAATTACTAACCTTCCTCCATAATCTCCAACTCTAGCAAACTTTCCTCTATAGTAATAGGATCATAAAAGGTGCGCATCCAATCTTGAGAACAAACAAGGGCTTCAACCATCCTTGGAGTAAGAGAGGTGCGGAAGGAATCAAGAACACGACCCCCCGTGCTAAAAGCGGACTCCGAAGCTACAGTTGAAACCGGAATTGCAAGTATGTCACGTGCCATTTTCTTAAGAATGGGATAAGTCTTACTTTGTGAAGCCCACCAATCCAAAATATCAAATCTCTCATCATCATCGGGTTCGGCTTGGTCACTCAAATACTTGTCCAACTCCGTTTTTGTGTTATAATCGATATTCACATTATCCCTCCTATAATCCTTTCTTAAACTTTTTCTCTTAGATCCATTTCCACCACCATCACAATGACTCATAGAAGAAGTTTGAGCGGTCGAAGTTGACCCCATTTGTTTTGTTGGAGGTTCGGATGATGCATAACAATCAAACAAAAATTCCAAAACATTTCTAATCTTTTGACATAAAAGAATAGAAGAACTAGTGTCATACGATCGACGAACAATGTACTCCACATAGTTTAACTTATGCCTAGGATCAAGAACTAAAGCAATGAACATCAAAACATTGACATTATTAACATTTGACCAATACTTGTCAAATTTGAGCTTCATTTGTCTTGCCATGTTTCTAAGCCCATCATCATCATGACTAAGATAATCAGAAATTTCATATCCAATATCATATATGTCCTCTACAAGTGTATTACCGGTCACATACCGAGATCCCGACAATGTCAATGTAGCTTGGTAGAAAACTTCAAGAAAAGGCAAGAAACAAGCAACTTTGTCCCAATCCTCATCATCCGGGGCCCCACCTATCCTCCTAAGCTCTCTAGTGTAAGGAGTGTACTTAGTTTTCAAATTTTTGAATGCTTTCCTAAACACCAAAGCCGACTTAAGCATCAAAAAGTGGAATTCCACCTTGTTTCAATGTCCAAACACACACCCCCTTTGCTTTTTATATTTTCCTCATCAACGAAGACCTAAACTTTTGAAGTCTAGCAGGAGAAGACCTCACATATTTCACAAAGAAGCACGAACTTTCAAAATGGAAACATCAACATCTTTCAAACCATCTTTAACCACTAAGTTCAAGATATGTGCCGCACATCTCATGTGCAAAAACTCGACATTCAACACACATCCATCCCAAAGGTTAAGAATCTTTTTCAAGTATTGTATTGCTAGATCATTAGAACTAGCATTGTCAACGATTCTGATCAAAACCCTTTTGAGACCCCATTCTAGCAAACATTTTTCAACAGTTTTACCAATAAGTTCCCCAGAATGACCACCAAGAGGACAAAAGTTAATGATTCTTTTGTGCAATTTCCAATTATCATCGATGAAATGAGCAGTGAGACACATATAAGACAAATTTTGACCTGAAGTCCATGTATCTGTGGTAAGACATACCCTAGAAGATAAATTCTTAAAAAAGTTCTTCAAAACCTTCCTTTTTTCAATAAAAAGGCCATAACAATCCCTTGTAATGGTAGCACGTGAGGGAGGAACAAAATCAGGAATGGCAACCTTGCAAAATTGACGAAAACCTTCACGTTCGACAAAGCTAAAAGGCAACTCATCAATAATCAACATCTTAGCAAGTGATCTTCTAATCTCATCTTGATTAAATCGCCATGCCCTAGGAATACTAACAGTCTCCACAGTCCCATCAGTGTTAACTTTTGTCCTAGACTCAAAATCCAAGATTGATTGTTTTTTGTCCAAGTTAAAAGGAGCTTTCTTACATCTAGAAGTGTGTCGTGACATGGCATTGGTTCCATTTTTAGATGAACAAGAAATTTTAGCATTACAATGTACACATTTCGCATGATCATTATCATTCACAATCTTCTCAAAATGATCCCAAGCAGAAGAAGTTTTCTTTCTTTTACCTCCTTCGCTAGATGGTTGCCCTTTCTTTTTCTTCTTAGCTTTTCCCTTAGTCTCCATCACTATCTCCGGCTCGTCGGAATCTTCATTAGTTTCTTTAGAGTTGACCTCCATTAGATCATCATCACTATTATCTCCATACCTTGACATATTCTATAGGAAAAATGAGAAACTCATTACAATTTACCAACCAAACTACTACTTACTAGTTACTACTTTACTAGCATAATTTAAATCATACCAAGTTATCAACTAAATTAATTGAGCATTATAACAACAATCAAGTGTACTACTTACTACTTACTAGCATTAAATCATTAATCAAGCTAACTTAAATCAAACAAATCAATCTTCTTTTTTTCTTAGCAATTAGTTTAACAACTTTAAGACTAACACTAATAACAACAAATAAACTAACACTAATAATACTAACAAAGCAACTAATAACATACAAAAAAAAACTAGTAACAAACGTGCATATCCATGAAAATACTAACCCTAACTAACAAATACTAACACTAATAACAAGTACAACAAATAATTTAACAAAGCAACTAAACATAAAAAAAAACTAGTAAACAAAGTCACTTCATTAAGCCATTATTCAACAATCAAAAACATAATTAATCAATTAGTCGATTATTCAACTAAAACATAATTAAACAAAGCAAAATTAACATAAAAACTAAAAAGGAGAAAAAAAGACTGATTTGTTTGATTTATTCAACTACCAAAAACCCTAAATTGAAGGATTGAAGGATTGAAGGAGAAAAGAAGAAGAGTTAACTTACAGCAGTGGGGTGGACGACTTCGCGGTGGTGCGGAGATCGACTTCGCGCCGCGGTGGACTGACGGACGGTGGTGCGAGGCAGTGAGGGACTGGGTGTCGGTGTCGGCCTGTCGGGTGAGGCACAGAGGCAGTGAGCCGTGAGGGACTGAGTGAGGGCGTGTACTGTCGGCGTGAGCAGTGGGAGGGTTACGACATTAAGGGTTTTGCTTTCAAAATTCAAATGGATGAAATGGGCTGTACAATTTTGGTTATTGTGGGCCAAAACTGCAAAACAAAGGGCTGATCAGAAAGACAGAAATGGAAAATAAAAAAAAAAATCCGAACTTTAGCCGGGTAACGGGTACCCGCCTTCCTAGTTTCTCCGGCCCATGACCCGACCCGGATTTCTTTGTTTTTTCCGGGTCGGGTACCCGACCCGGTTTAATCCAGAAAAATCAGCTTTTGACCCGACATTTTTTGGTCGGGTCAGCGGGTTTTCGGGTCGGGCTTTGCGGGTCGGGTTTTTCTGAACACCCCTACACACAGCCACGCCACCACCTTGCTGCCACACAGCCACACCATTTCTTGCTGCCACGCCACCACGCTAGATTGTCGCTGCCATACATCTTCATGCTCCATCACCAAGTATGAGCCATTACCCCTTCCTCTATATGCTGCTCTTTCTCTGTTTTAGTTTCCTAGTTTTTACCATAACAAAATAGCATTAGTACTGCTAGAATTATATGTATTTGACATAGTATGGTAATCTTCAAGTAAATATTAGAATAAATTACTAAAAAGTTACAATTATTGTTATACTATCATAATAATATAGGGGAACAAAAAAAAAATATAAAAAAACATCTAAAAACACTAGAAAACCAAATTCGACCGCGACAACCGCGACGCGGTCCGCGATAAACGCATCCGTTCCGTACTAGCAAAACCGTTACCATTTCCGCGACCGTTACCGAAACCGCATTTTCGAACCATGATTAGGATCCATATAAGAGTTATAAAAGTCTTAATAATTAAGTCACACAAAAACATCTCAATAGTAAACTTTAGATAATCAAATAAAACACTTAAACATAGATAATACAACATGCTTAATATAAATAGGGTAAAGATAACAAAATAAACAAAATGGATAAATGACTATATATATAAAATCAAGTATCAACAACATAAATCATCAAATTTTTAAAGTAATAAAATAATATAACTAGTTTGAGAGAGAACTGAACGCTAGTGGATCGCAACCCACTTCCTATGGTATTGTCAGATCACAACCTCCAGCCTATGGGTTACGTTTCCTACTGCCTGTGTCTAAGAATGGCCACTCTCGGACGACAACAAAACCAAGGTATACCTAGGATTTCGTCCTATGGTTTGCATGTTCTTCACCTTGGGATTCCGTCCCTTTGGATATCTTGCTATCAAACAAAATAGTACTCCCTGAACACTTGTTGGGACACGTAGTTTAAGGTGAGAAGTTGTAGTGTGGTTATCAAATGTTATTTTATTTAAAAAGTAGATGTGATAGGAGTTGGTGGGGTATTTTTTATTAGAGAAAAGAGAAAGTTGGGTAACTTTTTATTGATAAAAGGTAGAGTTTGGGCCAAAAATAGGTAAAAGAAATAATATATTAATAGTGGGACCATACCAAAAATGAAAGTGTTCAAACTAATTTGGGACAAACATAAAAGGAAAGTGTTCAGACTATGAGGGAGTAATAATAAAATAATACTCAATCATCAAATCACACGGATGCCCTTAAGGCCTTACACCAAATCAGCTGAAATCTAGGATTGCAACCCAAGAATTTCAATTCACAATAACACTCTTCTCAAAATACTAATAACAAACATAATAATAACTCCAAAAATATAATTTTAACTCATCATGAAACTAAAAATACTCTGGTTAAAAATACCAACTCATAAAGATATATCTGAAACAAACAAAATCATCAAACATGCTAAATAACACATTACTCAAATAAGCATATAAATAAATCCAAGTCATAACTTAATGAGAAATATTAATATAAACTTATATATGAAAAAACAAAACAAAACAAGATACAAAGTCACATAATCACCTGTATATGAGAATAAGAAAACTTCACACTCCATCACAAGCAATACGAGATTACATTATAAAGCTACATAACCAAAATCATACTCCAACTCTAACATGTACTCACGAGGAAGAAGACAAGCAACAACATCTATATAATACATAACAGAGTAGAAATTGCAAGCTGTGAAAACAACACCAACAATAGCGTTGGTGCGGACGCACCAGCGATACTGTCAGCAACTTCAAGATAGGTTCTGCTACAATTACGCCAAAAAAAGTTTAACTAAACCAATACCCCGAACTCCCTCCATACATCCAATACTCATGGCTGGAGTTACAACATATTACTTATCTACAGATTATTTTGGGTTCCAACGAAATAGAGCACTACATGGATTAAACATGATCATCGCATTTCCCATGGAAACAACCTATAATGTACAGTAGCACATAAAGAAAAACTGATATTATAGCTGAACACAAACATTCTTAGTTATCTGCCAAAATGTAAACAGAACAATAATGTAATCATAATCCAAAAAAAAGAACTCAAGAAAACAATATACAACCTGAAACTTCACCAAAGCAAGTTCCCAAATCAATACTAACCCGAATTATATATTAAAACTAGAATAATTCCTATGCGATTCCTAACCGTTCTAGGAAAACCGTTAGTTACGAGGGCCAACCGGAGGAGTGTAGACGGTGGTCTAGCTTTTCCCTTCTCGCGGTGTAACGTCTTCCTCCAAGCGATCACCTCCTACGTGCCGAAAACAACACTCTCAATTTCAAGAAAATCAATAAGGAAAGATGGAGGTTTTAGTATGGGTGATTTAGAGTGAGAGTGGAGGAAAAAAAATGATGATTTCTTTGTGAGGAAGATGGTTGATCTTTTTCGTGCTTTTCTTCTCCTCTTAAACGGCTGCAAAGATGATGATGCTAATGTTTTTTTTCCTGCTCAACTGAACTAACAAAAGGTGGTTTTAAAAAGGGTGAATAGGAGTTACAATAATGGGTTTAATTATCTAATAATTGGGGCGTTATAAAGGGAGTTACAAGATGCTCAAAAGTCACCTCTCTGACTTCAAAAATTCTGATTTTATGGGACAACATTAGAAGGGGTAATAGTTCCACTATTTTTAAAAAAATCGTTACAACGGTCCAAGCGCTAGAACGAGAAAATAAAAATACTGGCTCAAACGCGCAATTTAAATACTAGAAAATATATAATTTATAATTTAATAAATTATATAAATATAACATTTTAAAAGTTGAAAAAAAATGCATACGATAAAATATTTTTAAGGAGTAAAACATTCTAATTCTTTTTTTTTGAAGGGAACCTCAAAAGAGGCACTTACTTTAATAAATCAAACTCCGCATAGCGAATAACAACATCCGGGAAATCATCAACCCAGCACCTATGGCCGAACTCCACAGGTTGGAGATGGGCAAGCATATGAGCCACCATATTACCAGAACGCTTCACAAAAGACCAAACTATAAAATCAAAATGACTAACTAAAGCTAAAATATCATCAATAAGCAGATGAAAATCACTAGAGCCAGATAACTTGAGCTTAAGCGCATTAATCACTTGGAGGCAATCACTCTCCACAATCAACTTTCGAGCCCCCACCTTCCTCGCCAACCGCACACCCTCCAACACAGCCCGAGCCTCAGCAATCCTCGGCTCCCACCCCACACGCTGGTGCAGCAGCGCACACCCCTGCACCTCGCCTCCATCATCACGGCACACTGCACCCACACCTACACCCACTTCACTCACCACCCCCGCATCAACATTACACTTAACCCACCCCGTATCCGGCAAACTCCAAGCAACTGGGTGAAGAATCAATGGTTTCGCACCTGTTTTTGACTTATTTTCTCCAGCTTCACGAGCCTCCTTCCATGATTTCATAGCGTAGCTACAGGTGGCAGCAGGCGTGACATACTCCGACACCATCGTTGCCTTGCAGCGAGCACTCCATGTCGCCCAGCAGGTGTAACACCCTCGCCAATCCGAACCCTCTTTCATTTGATAAAACTTGAGATGGGGGAAAATCCATGAGGGTTCGACTCAACAGGCGTGCTACCGCCGCACTTATCTCCTTGGAAATAAATGCAAGGCTAGGTTAAAGCATACTAAATTCAAATTAATTAATCCTTACAACCAAGTAAAATGTTCATTAAATATTACTAATTACTAAAGTATTTCGGAGTTCCAGCGGAAGCTAAATCATAAGCTAAGTGGATGACAACTCTAAGTGATCTCCCTTTTGTTCCCCCGTCGATCACCCACCTGCACAAATACATTGAAAAGAAACAAGAGAGACAAGCTCCCAAAAATCAGAAAAACTGAGTAATTCCAACTCCATCCTGTAAAATACTTAAGTTGAAAATATATTGTAAAAATAGTAGATTAATAGAGTTGAAAAGTATAGCACACATCCACAAATATATATGTACAATGAATAATCGCATAATTACTTCAATTAATCCAATTATTTAAGGAGAGGAAAGAGAACGCCAGTAAGCCGGGGTCAATCCCCTGTAACCACTTACTTCAACATTGTAGGCCGGGGCCAATCCCCTGTAACCACCTACGGATAACATAATGGCCATAATAACAGAGTCCCTAGTGTGCACACCCCTTCTACTTGGATCACAACAAGATAGAAGGAAGACAGTAATAGAATAATCAGCATAGTAATCAGAGAACCTGTAGGGGCCGCTGAACCTCTCATACAGGGCAACCTGTTCATCATTTCCCTCCGATATTTCACTTTACGTGATTAACATCTTTTAATTCAGTCATCACATAAATCACGTACACAATTACGTCATCGTTGTTCAATCTAGTGTGAATGTATTTCATCCATCATAATCTCAATCCATGCATAGTGGTTTCAATAACTCATTTCACAACCGTCACTTGAGTTCATTTATCACTTCAGATTCATAATCATTTCATTGTCACAAGTTCTTACTAATTCCAACTTCATCAAATTTCAATAATAATAATAATAATAATAACGGTAATAATGATAACAATAATAATAATAATAATAATAATAATAATAATAATAATAATAATAATAATAATAATAATAATAATAATAATAATAATAATAATAATAATAATAATAATAACCATAACATTACTAAATGACATTAAGCGGTTTTAATAACGTTATAATAAACATATTTGTCATATCGTATATCGTCCATAATCATGATTCATAATCGAAATCCATAGTCGTTGTCCATTTTGTCCTTCATATTCATAATTCGCATTAAGTCGATAATCCATAATTATAGTCCATACTTATAAATTTTATAAGCACATAATCACGTAATCAATTCATTTTATACTAACGGGATTTATGTTTAGATGGACATCGGAGATTACCTTGTGACGCGTGCCCAAAAGTTAAGTTCACGAACGGATTAACACTCTTGATATTCCTCGTCTACGCAATCGGAATCTACAATAGACGTTAATGAGATCTAAGTTAGTTACCTAAATAACCCCTTTTTATTTATAAAATAAATAATTTAAATAATTCAAATAACTTAAGGAAATTCTTAATGGCCTTTAAGAGAATTTATAAATCAATGTTATGGTTTTTAAATTATTTATGAAATCATTTTAAGTACTCAAAGATTATTTCAACTTAAGTTTTCTTAACCAAACAATATGTTTTCAAAGTCATAAAGATTAAGTTATTATAATTATAAGATACTAATCCAAATTAATTAATCAAAATTAGACTTTGTTTTGTTTTAAAAAGAAAGTCGAAAGTCATTTAAAAAAAAATAGGGAAAGGGGTGGTTTACTGAATTACTGATTCAAAGAATCAGTTGACAAAAACCAAGAGAAAAAAAAAAACGAAAGGAAGGAAGGAAGAACAGGGGGGGAATCAGGGGAAGAAAGAAGGAGTTTGGGCGCTGGGTTTCAGAGGCTGGTTCGAGGGGTTCAGGTGGTGCGGTTGGGCGCGGGTTCCAGACGGTTTTCGGTGGTGGTTCGACGGGTTGATGGTGCGAGTGGTGGCTGTCGAAAGAGAAGGAAGAGCTGGGTTCGAGGCTGGCGGTTGGGTGGCGTGGGTCCGATTGGCTCAGGTGGTTCGTCGTGGTGGTTCATCGTGACAGAGGAGGAGTTCAATGGTGGGTTAAAATTTTATTTATTTATTTAAATTTCCAAAACAAAATCAGAAATTAGAAGAGAAGGGAAAGAGATTGAAGCAAACCTTTGAAGTTTGTTTGCTTGAGCAATTGGGGTGAATAAAGTTCAGTATTTTTAGAGGAGTTTGGTCAAAAATTATGAGCTTTGAGTCAAGCTCCATTAATGGTGGAGGTGAGGTGTGAGGGCTATGGTGGTAGCTCTTTGAAAATTTGCCCCTAATATCCGAAAATTGTGGATTGAGTTTCAAATATTTACTGACAAAGCTGAGATTTTGTGTTGAAAATCTTGGTTCTTGTGTGCTGTGAATCAGACGAAGAAGAATGGAGGAGAGGATGATGGTGATGAAATCCCATTTTCTTTTCCCTTTTTTTTTTTGTTTTGTTTTGTTTTGTTTTGTTTGTTTTGTTTTCCTTTTTCTTTTTGGCTGAAAGACATATGGCTATGGATTTGTATTTGGGCTTGGATTACTAAATTGGATGGACAACTTGAATGAATAAGAATGCCCACAACTAAATACATCTTTCAATTACCATATTAAAATACTTTGAAATAATGAATAATTAATTTATTTAAATAAAATATATTTCAATTAAATCATTTAAATAAACTCGTTAAATAATTCAAAACTAAATGAAATTATTATTTTAATCAACATAGTTATCAAATAAAATCGCATTATCATAAAATAAATTTTAAGTGGAAATAATATTAAACCATATAAATAATAAAATACGCTTTCAAAATTCGGGGTATTACAGCAGGTTGTCAAGAAGAGTTCAATCTCTTCTTCGGTCATCTTTTTAAAACAGTATGTCCACCATTCCGCGACCAACGAAGCTCCCCCTGGAACATCAACCTCACAACCACTCTCCTCCCAAATACTCTGCGCCAAACCACAAGAAAACAAAGCATGCAGCCCCGATTCATTCGCAGCACCACAGATAATACAATCCGCAGACATATGCTGCATTCTCCTACTCAACCCAAGACGAGTTGGTAAAGCTTCTAAGCAAGCTCTCCAAGCGAAAACTTTGACTCTAGGCAAAACATTAGCACCCCAAATACCTTCCACAAATCATGAGATGATGACGTTGACTCCTCCTTCAAATGCCATTCATCATTGACAATAGCATAATATGCCGACTTAACGGAATTAGCACCCCAGATAACGCTTTTTCATGTCGTCTTCTGTTTCCCAAGTTGCTTCCTCGGTTTGATGATTAGACCACAAAACTTTGACTAACTTTACTGCCTTGTTCCGAGTGTTTCTCGTTTTGGAATCAAGGATTCTAACAGGACGTTCTTCAAAGGCGAGGGTCTCATCTAGTTCAATGGTTTCAGGTTGGATGACATGGGAGGGATCAGGGACATATTTACAAAGTTGAGACACATGAAAGACATTATGAACATTGGCTAACTCTGTGGGTAAGGCTAATCTATAGGCCACTTCCCCAATTCTTTCGAGTATCTCATAAGGTCCGATATAACGAGGACTCAGCTTTCCTTTCCTACCGAACCTCATTACTCCCTTGGTTGGTGGAACTTTCAGCAATACTTTTTCTCCAACTTCAAACTCTAAATCCCGTCTTCTTTGATCGGCATACGATTTCTGTCGATCCTAAGCTGCTTTCATATGCTCCTGAATCAACTTCACCTTGTTGGTAGTCTCTTCTATCATTTCTGGTCCCAAATTCAACGACTTGTTGACATCGCTCCAACATATAGGACTTCTACATTTCCGTCCATACAATGCTTCATAAGGTGCCATTCCTATGCTCGAGTGATAGCTGTTGTTATACGAGAACTCAATGTACATCAAATGATCATCCCAATATCCTCCGAAATCCATTACGCATGCTCTCAACATATCCTCCAAGGTCTGAATGGTTCTCTCCGTTTGACCATCTGTTGCTGGGTGGAAGGCTGTGTTGAATTTCAATAGTGTACCCACGGCCTGCTCAAGTCGTTTCCCGAAACTTAGATAAGAATCTCGAGTCCCTATCCGAAACGATGTCCTTCGGAACACCATGTAGCCTAACCACTTCATTAAAGTAAGCATCCGCCAACTGTTTCAACGACCAAGTATCCTTCATTGCCACGAATCTTGCCGTCTTAGTCAAACGGTCCACTATTACCCATATTGCATTCTTTCCCGACCTCGTATTCGGTAATCCCATGATGAAATCCATAGAAATAGATTCCCATTTCCATCCTGGCACTTCCAACGGTTGCAATTTTCCTCCAGGCTTCATATGCTGTATTTTCACCTTCTGGCATGTTAAACATTTTGCAACAAAGTCGGCTACTTCTTGCTTCATTCTAGGCCACCAAAAATGCTTTTTCAAATCCTTATAAAGCTTATCTCCTCCTGGATGTATGGAATACGGCGAATTATGGGCTTCCCTTAAAATTCTCATCTTGAGTTCCTCATCCTGTGGCACACACAATCTCCGTTTATACTTTGCAACGCCATTGCCGTCGATCTCGAACTCCGGTGCTTGACCACATTCCTTCATCGCTCTTAACTTGCTTAACCACTTATCTGCAGCTTGTTTCACCCGAATCTCCTCAAATATGTCCGGTCCAACAGTAAGAGCATTCAACTGAGCTTTCACATAACCAGGCTCAACTATCTCCAAGCTCAATCTCTTAATCTCCTCACACAGTTCATCGGCTAGGATCAACACATTTAGCGAATGAGCACTTTTCCTACTCAACGCGTCAGCTACTTTGTTCGCTTTTCCTTCTTGATACACTATCTTCAAATCATAGTCGTTTATAAGCTCGAGCCAACGTCTCTGTCTCATATTCAACTCCTTTTTCGTATACAGATACTTCAAACTCTTGTGATCTGTATAGACCTTACATTGCACTCCATACAAATAATGTCTCCAGATTTTAAGCGCAAACACGATTGCTCCTAACTCCAAGTCACGAGTAGGGTGATTTTGCTCATGCGGTTTGAGTTGTCTCGACGCATAGGCCACTACTTTACCATGTTGCATCAAGACGCACCCAAAACCTTTCTTTGAGGCATCACAGTAGACTTCAAATCCTTCTACTCCAGAGGGTAAAGTCAATACCGGGGCTGTTGTAAGTCTCTTCTTCAGCTCTTGAAATGCTTCCTCACACTTATCATCCCAATGAAATTTCGTTGTTTTCTTCATCAGGTTAGTGAGAGGTTGGGCCGTTCTCGAAAAATCTTTCACAAATCTCCGGTAATATCCAGCTAAACCCAAGAAACTCCTTACTTCGGTGACGTTCTTAGGTTGAGGCCAATCGGTCACTGCTTGAATCTTCTATGGATCTACGAAAACGCCCTCTTTTGATATCACATGACCCAAAAATGAGACTTTTTCCAACCAAAATTCAAACTTCGAGAACTTCGCGTACAGTTGCTTTTCTCGAAGAATCTCCAAAACTTTCCTCAACTGATCTCATGCTCTTCTCTATCCTTCGAGTACACCAATATATCGTCAATGAACACAATCACGAACTTATCCAGGTACGGCTGGAAAGTCCTATTCATGAGGTCCATGAAAGCTGCTGGCGCATTAGTGAGTCCAAAAGGCATAACGGTGAACTCATAATGGCCATATCTCGTACGAAAGGCTGTCTTAGGGATGTCTTCTTCAGCGATTTGTAGTTGGTGATAACCTGATCGTAAATCGATCCTGGAAAACACTGTTGCACCCTGAAGTTGATCGAACAAATCCTCGATCCTCGAGAGCGGATATATATTCTTTACCGTGGCGTTATTCAATTCCCTATAATCGATACACAACCTCAAAGATCCGTCTTTCTTTCGAACAAACAACACTGGGGCTCCCCAAGGCGAAACACTAGGTCGAATGTACCCTTTATCCAACAACTCTTCTATTTGCACTTTCAACTCTTGCATTTCTGCAGGTGCCATTCGATACGGAGCCTTAGAGATAGGTCCGGTTCCAGGGACTAAATCGATCTTGAAGCTCACTTCTCTCTCGGGTGGCATTCCTGGAAGCTCTTCGGGGAATACATCCGGAAACTCCTTTACTACCGGAATTTGAGTCAACTCCTTGTTTTCCACGCTTACGTCCCTTACTTGACACAGGTAAACTGGGTAGCCTTTTCTAAGATAGGTTTGAAGGTTTAGGGCTGAGATTATCTTGACATCAGGCTGGAAGGTTATGCCTGTATAAGATATCCTATTTTCCTTTGGTCCTCAAAGAGATATTTTCTGGTTATGACACTCGATTTTGGCTTTATACTTAGCTAACCAATCCATTCCCAAGATAACGTCAAAGTCTTTTAGGTCAAAAAGGATAAGATCGGCCGGTAATTCAGTACCAGCTATGACTACAGGATACTTTGGAAAAGAGATTTACAAGAAACAGTTTCACCGGTGGGCATGGCTATATTGGCTCGACAAGACTGGGTAGACTTGAGGGGATACTTATTAACAAAAGTGATAGAAATAAAAGAATGAGACGCTGCAGAATCAAAGAGTACATAAGCAGGATTTGATTTTACGAGAAAAGTACTCGTCACAACATTGGCATCACTGTCAGCTTCAATTTGGCTCATGACATTGATTCTTCCATTGCTGTAGCCTCCATTGTTATTCTTTCCATAGTTTCCATTTCCACCTCCAAAAGAGCGGTTGTTCTGGTTCCCGTTCTGTGCAGCATTTCCTCCACTGGGGCGGTTGTTATTGAAGTTTTGAATTCTGTTTCCACCTCCATTGTTACCATTGTTCCCATTTGGTCCATTTTGAGCTTGCTTCTTTGGACAGTTGAACGATTTGTGACCTACTTCTCCACACTCGAAACACTTGATTCTTTCACCCTGACAAGTAAACCCTGGATGGCTCTTGGCACACTTCCTGCAAATAAAGTTCTTTTGGTTCCTATTTCCTTGTTGGGACTGTTGTCCATAATTCTGATTGTTGCGGTTGTTGTAGCGTCCACCATTGTTATTGTTGTTTCCACCATTGTTGGGCCTTTTGTCGTACCCTTGTCTGTTACTGTTGCCGGTAGATTCTTTCCTTTTGTGTCTACCTAGCACCTCTCTCTCACGCTGTAAGATTCTCTCCAGGTTTGAGGCCTTAGCATACGCTTCCGCGAAAGTAGTAGAGGTGCTACCTCCCATTCGAGTCTGAAGATCAAACTTAAGTCTGTCTTCAAACTTCTGGGCCGTACTTCCTTCATCTGGCACTACAGTCGGGCAGAATCGAGCATACTCATTGAATTTCTGAGCGTACTCTTGCACACTCATGTTATAACTCTAGTTAAATCTACTAAACTCATTGTACTTTTGTCTACGAATGTGCTCGGGGAAGAATCGAGCCTTAATCGCTACCTTAAATGCTTCCCAGTTAAAGTTCTCTTGAGCTTTAACAATTGGTCCTACACTTTCCCACCAAGTATCAGCATCTTCATGCAGATAAAAGGTTGCTTGATCGACCTTCTGGGCCTCAGGCGTACCCGTGGCCGTGAAAATCTTTTCGAAATCTCTTATCCAATTCTCGAGAAGTAGTGGGTCTTCTCTCCCAACAAAGGTTGGTGGTTTCAAAGCGGAAATCTTTTTCGCCATTGCAGCTTGCGGGTCGTCTCCATGGTGGTTGTTGTTGATCTGGTTTTGAAGGACTAAACCAAAGCTCTGAGCTAGTTGCTTGAGAGTCCTAAGTCGTGCTGCAACTTGTTCAGGAGTTTCGGCCATTTGGTTTTCTTGTCGCCTTGCTCTAGATCGCATGTAAACGTATTGCATAAGCTACCTGCGTTATTCACATTGTATTTCTACGATTCACATTGATTCTTATATAAAGGCTAATTCACATAATCATGGTTCACACCATTCATTCATTTCATACTCAATTCACATATCAAAAGTTCATCATTCATTTCATACTCAATTCACATATCAAAAGTTCATCATTCATTTCATACTCAATTCACATGTCAAAAGTTCATCATTCATTACTCCAAAAGTGCCATAACAATTCCTTCATAGTAGCATAAGAGTTTTCAAATAGTCAAATAAGCATCAGTTGCACCATCATTAACTAAGTTAACAAGTTAATTGGTCTTTTACGACCTTAATTTGAAATCTAAGGGTCAGGGCTAGAGATACGGGTTTCTAGTCAGCGTACTCGGACGGATCCTCGTCTTCACCTTTATCTCCGTCTCCATCTCCATCGAGATTTACAACGGGTGAGGCAGGGTTGCTTCCTACTTCTTCATCATCACTATAATTGGGCTCCTCGTCATCAGTGGGTAAATAGTCATTAAGCCACTTGGCCATAGCATCGAGCATTCTTTTCTCCAGGTAACTCAACGTGAGATACCACTTCCCTTTCAATGTGTATTGTTCATAGTTTGGCCTTCCATTTTTCAGAACATCAGAGTATTCGCTCTTGATTCCGGCATAAGGACCATCGTCGGGGAGAGTGTGAATCAAAACATCGGCCTGTCTAGGTGGCGTGAGGTAATCCGACTGCTCGTGGCCTTCGTTGAGGTGGTAACACTTCATTGTTAAACGTAACCTGTAAATATAAGGTGAAACAGACTCTCCTACCCTCATCCTTAGAAGGTAAGGTCCTTGACGAGGGGTTCTGGTGCATTTCCTGGCGATCAAACGTGTCATGGCCATCTAATAAAATATAATAAACAATTAATAAGTACATTTAGCGAGTACTTTCATACATGTACACATAACCCATAAGTCATATTTTAATCCTATTAAGTCGTATTTTAATCCTAATTCATTTTTCTTAAATAGTTTGTTATTTTGACCTCCTAAACCAATTTTAAGTTTTACTCTATTTGATTCATTTTCCCTAATTAATAATTTTAATAATTTTAATCTTTCCCTAGATTATCTAAGCCTGGCTCTGATACCACTTTGTAACCGCCAATCCGAACCCTTTTTCATTTAATAAAACTTGAGATGGGGGAAAATCCACGAGGGTTCGACTCAACAGGCGTGCTACCGCCGCACTTATCTCCTTGGAAATAAATGCAAGGCTAGGTTAAAGCATACTAAATTCAAATTAATTAATCCTTACAACCAAGAAAAATGTTCATTAAATATTATTAATTACTAAAGTATTTCGGAGTTCCAGCGGAAGCTAAATCATAAGCTAAGTGGATAACAACTCTAAGTGATCTCCCTTTTGTTCCCCCGTCGATCACCCACCTGCACAAATACATTGAAAAGAAACAAGAGAGACAAGCTCCCAAAAATCAGAAAAACTGAGTAATTCCAACTCCATCCCGTAAAATACTTAAGTTGAAAATATATTGTAAAAATAGTAGATTAATAGGGTTGAAAAGTATAGCACACATACACATATATATATATGTACAATGAATAATCGCATAATTACTTCAATTAATCCAATTATTTAAGAAGAGGAAAGAGAACACCAGTAAGCCGGGGTCAATCCCCTGTAACCACTTACTTCAACATTGTAGGCCGGGGTCAATCCCCTGTAACCACCTACGGATAATATAATGGCCATAATAACAGAGTCCCTAGTGTGCACACCCCTTCTACTTGGATCACAACAAGATAGAATGAAGACAGTAACAGAATAATCAGCATAGTAATCAGAGAACCTGTAGGGGCCGCTGATCCTCTTATACAAGGCAACCTGTTCATCATTTCCCTCCGATATTTCACTTTACGTGATTAACATCTTTTAATTCAGTCATCACATAAATCACATACACAATTACGTCATCGTTGTTCAATCTAGTGTGAATATATTTCATCCATCATAATCTCAATCCTTTCATAGTGGTTTCAATAACTCATTTCACAACCGTCACTTGAGTTCATTTATCACTTCAGATTCATAATCATTTCATTGTCACAAGTTCTTACTAATTCCAACTTTCATCAAATTTCAATAATAATAATAATAATAATAACGGTAATAATGATAACAATAATCATAATAATAATAATAATAATAATAATAATAATAATAATAATAATAATAATAATAATAATAATAATAATAATAATAATAATAATAATAATAATAATAATAATAATAATAATAATAATAATAACCATAACATTACTAAATGACATTAAGCGGTTTTAATAACGTTATAATAAACATATTTGTCATATCGTATATCGTCCATAATCATGATTCATAATCGAAATCCATAGTCGTTGTCCATTTTGTCCTTCATATTCATAATTCGCATTAAGTCGATAATCCATAATTATAGTCCATACTTATAAATTTTATAAGCACATAATCACGTAATCAATTCATTTTATACTAACGGGATTTATGTTTAGATGGACATCGGAGATTACCTTGTGACGCGTGCCCAAAAGTTAAGTTCACGAACGGATTAACACTCTTGATATTCCTCGTCTACGCAATCGGAATCTACAATAGACGTTAATGAGATCTAAGTTAGTTACCTAAATAACCCCTTTTTATTTATAAAATAAATAATTTAAATAATTCAAATAACTTAAGGAAATTCTTAATGGCCTTTAAGAGAATTTATAAATCAATGTTATGGTTTTTAAATTATTTATGAAATCATTTTAAGTACTCAAAGATTATTTCAACTTAAGTTTTCTTAACCAAACAATATATTTTCAAAGTCATAAAGATTAAGTTATTATAATTATAAGATACTAATCCAAATTAATTAATCAAAATTAGACTTTGTTTTGTTTTAAAAAAAAAAGTCGAAAGTCATTTAAAAAAAATAGGGAAAGGGGTGGTTTACTGAATTACTGATTCAAAGAATCAGTTGACAAAAACCAAGAGAAAAAAAACGAAAGGAAGGAAGGAAGAACAGGGGGCGAATCAGGGGAAGAAAGAAGGAGTTTGGGCGCTGGGTTTCGGGCGGCGCACGGTGGCCGGAGTCAGGCGGGGTGAAGGTGGTTCGAGGCTGGTTCAAGGGGTTCAGGTGGTGCAGTTGGGCGCGGGTTCCAGACGGTTTTCGGTGGTGGTTTGACGGGTTGATGGCGCGAGTGGTGGCTGTCGAAAGAGAAGGAAGAGCTGGGTTCGAGGCTGGCGGTTGGGTGGCGTGGGTCCGATTGGCTCAGGTGGTTCGTCGTGGTGGTTCATCGTGACAGAGGAGGAGTTCAATGGTGGGTTAAAATTTTATTTATTTATTTAAATTTCCAAAACAAAATCAGAAATTAGAAGAGAAGGGAAAGAGATTGAAGCAAACCTTTGAAGTTTGTTTGCTTGAGCAATTGGGGTGAATAAAGTTCAGTATTTATAGAGGCGTTTGGTCAAAAATTTTGAGCTTTGAGTCAAGCTCCATTAATGGTGGAGGTGAGGTGTGAGGGCTATGGTGGTAGCTCTTTGAAAATTTGCCCCTAATATCCGAAAATTGTGGATTGAGTTTCAAATATTTACTGACAAAGCTGAGATTTTGTGTTGAAAATCTTGGTTCTTGTGTGCTGTGAATCAGACGAAGAAGAATGGAGGAGAGGATGATGGTGATGAAATCCCATTTTCTTTTCCCTTTTTTTTTTGTTTTGTTTTGTTTTGTTTTGTTTTGTTTTGTTTGTTTTGTTTTCCTTTTTCTTTTTGGCTAAAAGACATATGGCTATGGATTTGTATTTGGGCTTGGATTACTAAATTGGATGGACAACTTGAATGAATAAGAATGCCCACAACTAAATACATCTTTCAATTACCATATTAAAATACTTTGAAATAATGAATAATTAATTTATTTAAATAAAATATATTTCAATTAAATCATTTAAATAAACTCGTTAAATAATTCAAAACTAAATGAAATTATTATTTTAATCAACATAGTTATCAAATAAAATCGCATTATCATAAAATAAATTTTAAGTGGAAATAATATTAAACCATATAAATAATAAAATACGCTTTCAAAATTCGGGGTATTACAGCAGGTTGTCAAGAAGAGTTCAATCTCTTCTTCGGTCATCTTTTTAAAACAGTATGTCCACCATTCCGCGACCAACGAAGCTCCCCCTGGAACATCAACCTCACAACCACTCTCCTCCCAAATACTCTGCGCCAAACCACAAGAAAACAAAGCATGCAGCCCCGATTCATTCGCAGCACCACAGATAATACAATCCGCAGACATATGCTGCATTCTCCTTCTCAACCCAAGACGAGTTGGTAAAGCTTCTAAGCAAGCTCTCCAAGCGAAAACTTTGACTCTAGGCAAAACATTAGCACCCCAAATAACCTTCCACAAATCATGAGATGATGACGTTGACTCCTCCTTCAAATGCCATTCATCATTGACAATAGCATGATATGCCGACTTAACGGAATAAACACCATCTTTTTCTAAATCCCAACATAAAGTATCCTCCGGCAAGCGATACTCCGGCAAGCGATAACTCAAGGGAATACTCAAAATTCTTTCAACTTCAAAGGGAAGAAAAAGTTGGGAGAGAAGTACCTCATTCCATGATTTTGTTATTGGATCAATCAAGGCCCCAACTTCCACCTCAATGTTAGCTTCATCGCGTGGAGAGAGAACTTTTCGCGATTGAGAACTAGGAATCCACGCATCTTTCGACACCTTAATCTTCTCCCCATCACCTACTCTCCATCTCAAACCTCTCTTGAGCACCAATCTAGCTTCCCAAATGCCTCGCCAAGTGTAGCTAGGAGTGGGACCCAAATTAGCTTCCATAAAAGTAGCATTAGGATAGTAGCGAGCCTTGAGAACTTGTTCAATTAAGCTGCCCGAATGCATGATGAGTCTCCAACCTTGTTTTCCCAACAACGCCCATTTAAACATTTTCATATCTCTAAACCCCAAGCCTCCCTCCACCTTCGACCTACATAACTTTTTCCATGCCACCTAATGAATTTTTCGCTCACCACCCTTTTGGCCCCACCAGAACTGAGATACAAGGGATTTAACTTCATCACAAAAAGAAGATGGAAACTTAAACACACTCATTGCATAGGTAGGAAGAGATTGGGCCACTGCCTTTATCATGACCTCCCTACCCGCTTTAGAAAGCACCATCCCCTTCCACCCTTGTAGCTTCTTCCAAATTTTCTCCTTGACCCCTCTAGTAATCACCTTTTTCGACCTCCCCACCATCGTAGGAAGCCCCAAATACCTGTCATGTATATCAACCTCCTGAACACTAACAATATGAGAAATACTATCTCTTCTAGCAGTTGCAACACCCTTGCTAAAATAAATCTTCGTCTTATCAAAATTTACCTTCTGCCCCGAAGACTTTTCATAGAGCTCAAGAGCTTGTTGAATAGCCCCCACATCCTGCAACGTAGCTCTGAAGAATATAATACAATCATCAGCAAATAAAAGGTGACTAACAGACGGAGCAGTTGGAGGCACTTTAACCCCTCTCAGCGAGCCTCTTTCCTCTGCTCTTCTTATCAGATGAGAAAACACCTCCGCACACAAAATGAAGAGATACAGAGATAAGGGATCCCCCTGTCGTATACCTCTATGTGGATAGAAATCAGTCGAAGGTTTCCCATTAATCAGAACCGAAAAAGAGACGGACCGAACACACTTCATTACTCTATTAATCCAACCAGTATCAAAACCAAATCTCACCATCGCAGCATCAAGAAAATCTCATTCCACCCTATCATAAGCTTTAGACATATCAAGCTTCATCGCCATCAACCCTCCGCACTCTTAAGCTGCTTCATATGATGAAACAACTCAAAAGCAACCAAAATATTGTCTGTAATCAAGCGCCCTGGAGTAAAAGCACTCTGATTAACAGATGCAATATTGGTTAAGAAAGATTTCAACCGATTAGCAAGCACTTTAGAAACCAGCTTATACACCACATTGCACAACGAGATCGGACGAAAATCAGCCATATGTACCGCATTACTCTTCTTAGGAATAAGAGTAATAAAAGTCCGATTTAGATAACTAGGAATGGGATCACCCTTCAGAATCCCCAGCACCATCTGAGTCACAGAATGCCCCACAATATGCCAATAAGTCTGAAAAAACATGGGACACATACCGTCCGGCCCGGGGGCTTTAATAGGATGCATCTGAATCAAAGCCACCCTCACTTCTTCCTCTGTATAATCGGCTCGCAACGTGGCATTCATATCATCAGAAACCCGCCTCAAAACTGTTCAGCGCCTTCGAAATCAAAGTAGGATGAGAAGAAGCAAAGATATGCTTAAAGTAATCAACAGCTACATTACCCACAACTTCATCCCCTATATGTTCGACCCCCTCATCATCTTGAAGCACTCGAATTGAATTCTTTCTCTTTCTCCCTGAAGCTCGTTGATGAAATTTTTTTGAATTTCTATCTCCCTCAGTAAGCCAAAGAACTCTCGATCTCTGCTTCCTGTAAATCTCCTCAATCGACATAAGCTCTGCAATTTCCCTAAGCAGCTTACGCCCGCGCTCCAATTGGATCCCAGTAAGGCCCTCATGATTAAGCTTCTTCAAAGCTTTCCTCTTCCTCTTCAGATCAACAAAGACCTTCCCAAACTTTCTTTGACTCCACATTTTCAACTCAGCAGCACATGACTCAATCTTTGCTCCCAAGGAGTCTCCCCCCACCCAAGCATGAGAAATCACTTCCTCACATTCCCCCTCCGTAGTCCACAACTGCTCAAATATGAACGGTCTCGCACCTAATTGAGCTCCCTCTGCGCTTTTCCACAACGTAAGTTTAATTGGGGCATAATTTGACCATTCACGATCTAAGTGCCACAGATGACTATCCGGAAAAACAGATAACCAAGCACTAGTAGCAAGGGCCCTGTCCAGCCTACACTGAATATTATCCTCCAATTCTCTCCCATCATCATAAGTAAACTCATACCCTGAAAAAGCAATATCATGAAATCCACAACCATCTACCACAGCCCTAAAATTATTCATTTGCCACTCAGCCCTATCATTACCCCCTCTTTTCTCTGACATCATCAAAATCTCATTAAAGTCACCAATGCAGAGCCAAGGTAGTTCCGAGCTAGTCAAAACATTCTAATTCTAATAGCAAGTAAGAGAAAATAACTCAAGGAAACTATGAGCGAAAATCCGTGGTGTTACAATAACACCCGACCCATCCGGAGTCGAGTATATCGTCACCAATGCGCATCCAGGGCCAACAACTGTCCTCAATAACCAACACAAGTTCTTCCGGCGCATTTTGTCCTCACTCATACGCACCCGGAGAAACTTCCCAAGACTTCCCAGGAGGTCACCCATCCCTGGACTACTACAGCCAAGCACGCTTAACTATAGAGTAACTAAGGAAATGAGTCCCCTAAAAGAAAGATGCATCTTGCTGGAATGAGTAGCCTGCTTAATTCCTTTAAAGCAATCATGAGGGGTATTACATACACCTCCACTTGAGAACATCAATACCCTCGTTGCGCCTGAGGACTCCACATATTCGACCACAATGACCTGTGGGTCGCCCCAGCCTGTAAACTGATGGCCGGAGACCCAGATATTCGGCCTGACGACCTCTGGATCGTTCCTTATGACAATGCAGCCTCAGAATCCTCCCCCACTAGGCGTTTGAGGACTCCTAATAATCGGTCTGACGGCCTTATGGCCACCCCAACATGCGGTCGCAGGGTTGCTCTGATACCATTTATAACACCTGACCCATCCGGCGTCGAGTATATCGTCACCAATGCGCATCCAGGGCCAACAACTGTCCTCAATAACCAACACAAGTTCTTCCGGCGCATTTTGTCCTCACTCATACACACCCCGAGAAACTTTCCAGGAGGTCACCCATCCCTGGACTACTCCCTGCCAAACACACTTAACTGTGGAGTAACTAAGGAAATGAGCTCCCTAAAAGAAAGATGCATCCTGTTGGAATGAGTAGCCTGCCAAATCCCTTTAAAGCAATCATGAGGGGTATTACAGTGGAAGTAATATATTTAGAGTGTGTGTTTGATCTCTTTCCCAAAACTCCAATGCGCCTGATACCTTTGTGTGAGATTTTCTGGACATATAGCTAAAATGTCAATATTTCTTTTCTTCTTTTAAAAATCAAGAGAAATATTCCAGTGTTGCATGCAAAAATTTGATCAAGTTTGGTAAACCAATACTGGTTTCTTTTTATCCTTAGAGATGCCTCAAATATTAATTTAAAATTGTAGATTTGTGTAAAAATTGTAACAATGTGATTCTCATCCATTTCACGTACTTTTGAACCTCTTCATTTATTACCGGTCCCTTTTCTCCACTAGAAGTTGTCTTATTAATAGATTATTCAACCGGATTATTATGTGTTCTGGTCAAGAATGGAAATATGGGAGTGATGTTGGAAGCCTTTTTGTCTCTGTGTGGTAAAGCTAATTTATTCTCTCACACTAATTATCTTTTTGTTCTCTCTATACCCCCTTATTTCAAGATAGCATTATTTTATTATTATTGTTATTGTTATTGTTATTGTTTTGGGGGAAGTGGGGGAAGGGGCGGGAATTTTGTATTTGATATTTGGATGATGGTGCTGGGATAATAGTGTAAGTAGCAATATTTTCCTAATATCATTATGCACCAAATTTGTAGAAGCATGTACCCATTGCACATCCCCTATGGATGCAACATGGCTTTGAAATGGAATACTTTATGTTGTCTGGTGACATTTATGGAGTTGTAATAACAATGGTTGTGCAGACTGCTTGTTCTCAATCTCATTGTTAAATGCTTACACACATAATCTTGTCTTCATAATCACAGACCAAACGACTCTCTCTTCACTTGGCTGTGATAATGATGAAGAGATTCCCGAAGACGAAGCAATTTGCAGGATCTGCTTTGACGCTTGTGAAGAAGGAAATACTCTTAAGATGGAATGTAGTTGTAAAGGTGCCCTTCAGTTAATACACGAAGAGTGTGCAGTGAAGTGGTTTAGCACTAGGACAAATAAGAATTGTGATGTCTGTGGGCAAGAGGTTCAAAACTTGCCAGTAATGGTGCTTCGAGTTTCCTCTGCCCCTCAGAGGAACAATGGACAGGAGCAAAGTCGCCAAGCGATTAGGTAAGTTGATGTTTTCAAGTGTTATAATCTTGCGTTTATTTTGAAGTTACTACTAGTTGGATTGTTCTTTTGTGGATAAAAACCATCATTTCAATTTACATTTAGAAAGTGTGCCTTAGAGCACTAGCAATAACGAGAGCAAGGTTGCCCAAAATCTTCTCTCTTTGAAATGGGCGTGCTCCTTTATTATAAATAGCTCCCAATAATTGGGGAGGCTAAGGTTTTGGGGGAGAAACCCAAGGGTGACATGCGCTGTGGGACCGCACATGGGGGTCTAATATTATTAGCCCTTGTGACTTGTGACGACAAAAAATAGGAGAGAAAAATTGGTGAAGGGGTAATGGGTAGCAATAGTTGCATGGGGGATGGTAGGGGGTGAAGTTAGTGGATGGTGAGGTAGGGGAAGAGAAAAATGAGATGGAGGAAAGAGGGGAGGGCAGACAAAAGAAAATTTAGGTCGTTACTATTCTCCTGAAGTTGAACAAAACCTAGCTAAACCATTAAACTAAGTAAAGTGACCAGCAAGGGTCATTCTTCCACAATGACTAAGGAAACATCGATTCAAGTCATTAAGATAAGCTTGGTCGGAAGAAATCGGAAGGTGTATACTAGCAATTAAGGATTATTAAACTAAACTAGCAACCAAAGATTAAACAGGATCAGTAACAATAAACTGCTCCATAATTATGAAACTAATAAAAAATAAGGAATTTTCCTAACAAAATAATGAATTCATGACATGAATAACTATATATCGGTTAGAACAACTAATCAAAGCAAAAGTCATTACACTAAGCATATTAAACTTTTCAAAGCAATCAAAAGAAAGCAATAATAGAGGAGAGGAGAAACAATAAGAAATGCTTATTGGTAGATGAATAGAAATCTTCAAATCTTCTTGTCACTAGACACTAGATGACTATCCAAAATCCTCCACTTTTCATTGATTTTCCCCACTATCGCTGTCTAAACTAACTTATGAAGGCTAACCCTCCTTGAAAACCAAGGCCTTCCACCCTAAAACAATGAGGTGAAAAGTTATTTAGAGTACCACATATTATAACATTAAAGTCTAAGGAAATTCCGGTATCCCTGGCGAGTATATTACTCCCTCTGTCCCAGAATACTCATGACACTTATCAATGTACGTAGTTTTAGATGATAAGTTGTTGTTTGGTTATCAATTGTTATTTTATTGAAAAGTAGATGTGATAAGAGTTAGTAGTTAGTAAATGTAGTATTATTTTATTCTAAGGAGAGAGAGTGTGGGCCATGGTTAGAGTTGGTGGGTGGTAGGAGTGGTATTATTTTATTTGGAGGAGAGAGAGTGTGGGCCAATGCTTAAAAGGGAGAAGGATTAAAATAATAGTGGGTCATATCCAAAAATAGAAGTGTAAAGAGTATTCTGGGACAGATGAAAAAGGAAAGTGTAAAGAGTATTCTGGGACGGAAGGAGTAGAACAAAAGTCCATGCCATATTTTCTTGATAGACCCGGGCTGGAAAATACGGTCATACTGCAAAGTCGAACTTCAAATGGGCAACAAATGGTCATAATTCGTTTGCTTCTCATCTAATAAAGCATGTGACCCGTCATTGGAAAGCTAACTAGCCAAATTTAAATCTCGATTTTGAATGACTAAAGAATGATATATGTTTAGGAAGATATGGTCTTTGAAAGTGTACCTTATTGCAAAACGTGACTCCATTTGGTGGACTTTGACTTCTGTTTTGCCTTCTTTTCTTCAAAATTCCCATGCTCTTACATGGTTCAAAAATGCGGTTTCGACAACGGTCAGTGAAACGGTTGCGGTATCGGTGAAATGGAAAAAATACGTTCATCACGGATCATATCGTTGTTTTTCTATAGTTCCCTATAAATGGAAGTATAAGTATAGTGGCCCAAAGCATAAAAGAAATAATAATAGAGTCCTGTAAAAAAAATAGAGTAAGAAAGCATGTGGATTGTGAGTGGAGATAAGACTAAGACGTTGAAAATAAGTGACATAGAGCGATAAATTAGTTGTGGGAAAGGAGGGAGAACAGGAAATAAAGAAGGATATGCTCCACAGCTGTCAAAGCACGTGAGAAAAGATAAAAAAATCGTAGAAGAAGAACAACCACAAATAGGAGAGAGAAAGGTAGATAAGATCGAAGAACAAAAGACCTACTACCTAGAAAACGCACGCGTCAGACTCAATTCGGTGGAATACGGGCTAGATAGGTGTGATGTGGTCGTGTCGGACGATATCGACGGGGTAAAAAATTAGCCCCTTATGGATTGATAAATATCGGTACGCTAACTTGATTTTCCGATCCAAAAGTGCCGAACCGAAATGGAGCTGTCGAAGTTTCGAACCATGTGCTCTACACCTCATTTGTGCATCCTTGGACTTTTGTAGCTGAAATGAAAAGTGTAATTTAACGGAAATACAAAGAATACTAAGAAAACAATGTAAAAAGTGTTAAAAAACTACTCCCTACGTCCCAGCAACTCAGCAAGATCCGAACACTTGTTGGGAAACGTTGACGTAGTTTAAGGTGATAAGTTGTAGTGCGGTTATCAAGTGTTATTATATTAAATAAGTGGATGTGATAGGAGTTGGTGGGGATATTTTTAGGAAAATTTGTGAGAAACAACCTTTTATAAGCAACTTTTTTTCAGAAACAACCTTTTAATTTTTTTTTTGTAATAAACAACCTTTTAATTTTTTTTGTCAAGACAAACCTTAAAACTAAAAACCTTTTGTCAAAAGAAACCTGTTCCGGTATTGACCAACGGTTTTGGGTGTTGATTCCGTTAATTATTGAAAAAGAGCCCTCCACACCATGTCCCTCCAATTCCTTAGCACTCCAAACTATTTTCTCACCCTTTGTGTTCTCTATAAACACCTTCTTTCTTGTTTCTTTTCTCAAAAACAAAACCTAACCTTAATTCTCTTTCAATTTGTGTGAGATTTGTTGGAATTCAAGGTAATTTCTCATTTCCTCCATTATGTCTTTATAAAACTTTTGTACCCAGATTGTGTAATGAATGATTGGTTTTTAGCATAGAAGAGGAGAAGTAAGAGGGAAGCAAAAAGGTTGGAGAGCTCAGGAACCTGGAAGGAAAATGTGTGAAAAAATATTAAAGAATGGGTCATTAATGAGTCAACGTCGGAAACCTTTGGACAATACCAGAATGACGGCATCAAGTTTCTTGTCACATTTTTTTTTTTAGTTTTAAGGTTTAGCTTGACAAAAAAAATTTAATATGTTGTTTTAACAAAAAGTTGCTTATAAAAGGTTGTTTGTGGCAAATTTTCCTATTTTTGATTAGAGGAGAGAAAAAGTTGGATAACTTTTTATTGATAAAGCTAGATTGTGGGCCAAAGGAGTGTAAAAGAAATAATATAGTAATATTGGGACCATGTCAAAAACGGAGGTGTTCAAATTAATTTGGAACAAACATAAAAGGAAAGTGTTAGATACTATGAGGGAGTTTAAAAAGGACACATATTTTCAAAAGAGCGAGTAAAACCAAAAAGGTGCAAGATATGCATAACAAAGCTATATAAGGCAAAATAAGGAAAAAAAATACATGGGGAAATAAGGGGTTTCGAGTGATATATATAGACGTGCCTTTCCTTTGGCTGTGATACCATAGTACTCGGAGTTGGAACGGACCATAAGGCTCTAAGGATAGGATTTAGAGAAGCGCAACAATGTTAACTAGCATCCTCCTTCACCATTGTCAACATTGAGAATATCAGACACGAGAAGAGGAGGAAGCAAGGACTATTCCAAGGATTTCCCCAAGAAGTTCTCCTCACTGTTCAAGATCATGAAACCCCACCCATGGTGTCATTCGATAGGAGACCGTCCTAGGGATCTAAGAAGCCATGGAGTTCTGGGTCCTTTTGAGCCAAGATGTGCTATTGCTTAACCTACTACCGAAGCCAATGATTTCGAGCTTTGCGCCGTTGTGGTCTCTTTGATTGAGGGAATGCAACTTAGTGGAACTGATAATGAAGACCATAAGCTCATTTGTAAATCTTCTCCGATTATTGTTCTACAGCGAAATACAGTGAAGTCTTTCAAGATTACATTTGCCTTAAATTCCTCATTAGTCGGCAAGGCAAATCATTGGTTGAAATTGAGAATAATTCGTTGGTAACATGGCCCAAGCATTCATAAGCAGATAGTTCCCTTCGGATAAAACAACGTCGAAAACCAACAAGGCAAATTGAAACTAATCCAATTTTTTTTTTTTTTAAAACGAAATAAAATTAGAGATAAATAATAAAATAAAAACGAAAAGGAAGATGAAAGTGGAGGAGAATGATGAGGTTACCAAAGTATGCTCAACTAATAATGCTTAGTGCTCAAGAACACCCAATTTCTTCTAAGTAGGGAGGGAAGTTTTGGGAGAAAAAAGAAAAGGATTTTCGGTGAGGAAAAGTGAGTTTGTGGGAAGAAAAAGGGAGTAGGAAGTAATTTAAAGGAAAATGGTGAAGAAAAGTGAAGATTAGGATGAGTATGAAGGAGGTTGCAAGATGTTGGATGTGTGAGGGAGAAGAGAGAATTAACATGATGCATAAAATGCTCTGATATGGGGCTTCCATCTCACATTTCACCGCCATTTTTACACCAAAAGTTTTAGATTGGCATAAACCTTCCAGTATCATTGCTATGGTATCATGTAAATGTTGGGAGAGTTGGGTTCGGAATGGTTGAATCGGGCGAGCAAAAAAACTTGAATGGATTGGGTTCACTTATTGTGCACTGGAAACCATATGATATAGTTAGTTTTCGTTTGATATAGTGAGTTTTCGTTTGATATATTTGTATGATAAAGTCAGTTTGGGTGCACAATAAATTATTGTTAACCCGGTCCACCCAAGACGTTTTGTCGGGCAAGATCTCGGTGTTTATAAAAACATCGTACTAAATCGTCTGATTTCGGTTCGCTAAATTGAAATCCCTTTACAAAACGGCCGTGACGTTATAAGTCGGTCGTTATTTTACACAACTGACTAAATTAAGTAATGTGGTAAGCAATGGTCACTATTCTTCCTCATGGAATAGCTGACTAGGCGCCAATATTGCTAATTGTTACAAGCTAAATTGAAAGTACAAGAGTAAGGGTTTTATTTAACTAAGCTAGGGATAGAGATCAATTAATTAATACCTTAACGAACCGTTTGGTTAATGGTACTAAATGGTGGTAATGGTAATGCTTTTTAGGTAGTGTTTGGAAACTTGTAATTCATTTCAATTCTTTGATTTCAATTTTGGGAATTGAAATCCCAACATTCAATTCCAATTCATTTGTTTGGCGAAGCTAGGAATTTGAAATTCACGATTTCTAATTACTGTGTTGTTTATAAAATCCATGTGACTTCATTTCCAAATTGGGGATTTTAAAAAAGTAAATCAACTAATAAACTTCTCCCTACTGTTAAGGATTCTCCCTTGTTTCTATCTCCTCTTTCTTTCCCCATATTTATGAAACTTTTTGCAGAATCCATGGTTGCAATGGAGCAGTAATGGAGCCCATTCCTCATCGTTGTACCGCGTACTGAACAACATGAAACTTTCATTGCCTAGTTGTTGACAATGCGAAATCGAAAACTGTACAACACTAAAAAACAACACCGAGGTTATCGAAATTGGAGATCTATAGAGAAACACGAAGCTTGAATAAGCAGATCCATGGCTGAAAATTGGGGTAAAATTTTAAATTAAAAAAAAAAAGATAGCAGAGAGAAAGTAGGGATTTGGTGATAGAGGATAGATGACATATGGAGAAAAGAGAAATCAAGATGAGAGATGGAGGAGAGAGATTTGCATATTACCAGCGGAAGGGTGAGTAAGAGTCATTAGTAGATGGGCTTCACCAAAGGAATTTGAAATGACTTATATTTAGAATGTATTTGCAAATCCTTAACTTAGCCTATGTTTAATAGAGGTATGGAATTGACTCAAATCCAAATCCAAATAATTTGGATTCCCAAACAACTGAATTTTCAGCATTTAAAATGAAATGCTTATTCCCAAACAGAGCATTAGTCACCACGCTAACATCCATAGTAATGAAAATTGATGTCAAAACATATGTTTATCTTCATAAATTTTCATTACCACCAAATACCACTTTCCCAAGTGGTAATGGATGATAATGAAATTTTAGGAAGAAAATAGGTATTTTGAGATAAAGTAGCATTACCATGCATACTGACATGGGAATGCCTTTACAAATTTACACTAGAAATCATCACTGTTATTATCATTTAGAACCGCTAACCAAACGGGTTGTAAGTGGACACAAAATACGTGAAAATCAAGCAAAGAAAAAAAACGCTTGAGGGTAGGGGTTTAATCACCAACTAATTATGAAACAAGCATAATAATATCAAATTGAACGAGTAATGCATGAACACTACATGAACTAGCCATTGACTAAACATATAACTCCCATCTAACTCTCGTAGGCGGAGAAATTCTCAACGATATCAAATAAGGACTCTCATCCTTTAATATCCCGAGTTTCAAATAAGTCTAAGTCAATGATAGATATTAGTAGGTCACACTATGATGCTAATAAGTCAATCTACTTCAATCCAATGTAGCATTCAAGTGATCAAAGAGAATGCAACATAGATAAGATGAGCTAAAAAAAAGTAATAATTTGATTATGAAGAACCGTCAATTTTCAATCTTCAAATACACAAATCAAGCATAGTTGAGTTTTCACCTCACCCCTAAGTAAAAGATTACTCACTACTCATTCTAAGAAGACCTAACAAGAAAACGGAGAGATTAATCATTTTGAACTAAGGTAAAAAGGGAAAGTTAATGCTGGAAGATAACTCAAACACAAATCAACACAAAATCTGAGAAACTAAAGACTAACACAACATTAAATTAATCAGTGTTACCTAATGTAATGAACTTACGTACACAACACACCAAAAACAATAGATTAATGGAAGAAAAGAGGGATTAGGGGAGTGAGAAAGATGATTAAGGAAGAATAGGGATGATATGATCGAATAGATGATTAAATGACCGATTACAACCTAGCCACTCTTTTGAGAGGAATGACACTCTCCCAATTAAACTATTTCTTTCTCCCTAATGTCCTCTATTTATAGAGTTCCCTTATAACGCTCTAATTTATTTCTTAAGCTACTATTAACACTAACTCATTGTGCAATACTAAGAGTACCACTCTCCTTAGGTTGATTCATTACACCTAATTTGCTAAATCCCCTGCGAATTGCGAATTGAGACAAACGAATTATGGTTGGTTTTGGTTTATTTTTGGCCCATTTTAGGCGAAGTGTGAATTCAAAAGGCGAATTAGGTTACTCTGAAACTAAAAATAGTCAAGATCTAAACCATGGATTAAGTGTAGATTAGTCTAATTGAGGCAAAAATTGACATTCCTAGAAAATGAAAACATAGAAGTTAAAGAGAGGGAGAAATATTACTAAGGTAATAAAGGAAATGTCAAGATCTTCCATTAACTTCTAAAACTTCATCAAAAAGTTCTAGACCTACACTGTAGGGTTTTTATTTTCTCTCTCTAGATTAAGCTAAAAATGTCTTCACATTCATCAACAGAGTAAATTTTTTTTCTATTATTGTTTCATGACAAGGTAAAATGATGAAAGAAAGTGAAAAACCAAGAGTTCCTTCAATGGAAAACTCACGGTCTTCTGGCAAACTTTAACTTAGCAAGGATATGTCAATACCACCTTATTTAGCTAAAGGTTCCTAACAACACCACTCAACTTGCCAAAGTTAAGCTAGCAAAGGCACGAATTCTCTCAAGTTCTCTAACCCAAGAAAACGAAAGGAAAACAAAGGAAATAACTCAAAGTGTTTGTCATAAACTGTCTGCCTTTTCTTGTTCATGTCCGTTGGTATTTATAGTGCAAGCTAGACATATTACAACATTTTCTAGATTTTTTTTGGGCAAATACTTAAGGAAATAACTAACTAAAACGTGCTAATTACCAGAAAAATAGAAATTAACCACTAAGTACAAAACCGGCTAATTAAAGTAACAAACTCTCCTAAACTCAAGGTACCTCTCCTCCTATTAAATACCGTTGGAGCTGAGTTTCGAAAGCCTTGGATGCTCCCTTGCACGCCTTTAATCAAGGGAAGTGTAGCTGAATATGGGTAAGTGGTTGACGAGTTTAACAAACTCCTATTTATGCGCCACTTACTCGTTGCTTTGCTGCTGCTCTGCTCCACGTCTGTTAGCTGTCTTGTAATCCTTTATTACAACTCAGGCAACTGATTTTGATCTAAAATAATTACATTATATGACTCTTAAAATAATGAATGCACATAAGTAAAATTACAGACCAGAGACTTGAGTAGAAATAACAACAATATCAAACAAACGACTAGCTTATTAGACTCCTAAAGAACAAGGACTTCTAAGGAACTAAGGACTCTTCTAGTGAGCCGAATTTACAAGGACTCAATGGACTGAATAAATGGCCTCCATTATTGCTTCACAAGGAATAGCGACCTTCGTAGCAATGATACCTTCTCCAACCATAGTGATGAGCTTCCAATCCTTACATAATAACAATGAAGGAGCCACGCCTCCATGAATTATAATGACTATATATATATATCTAGGGGTTATATATATCTAGGGGTTAACCATGATTTAACCCATAAATGTTGCCAAAATAACAAGGAGCGCCCACTCCTAGTGTAAATTGCTGGTGGAGTGCCTGCTCCATGTTGGCTCCTGGGTCGCTTCTGGACAGAGCAAAAATTTTGTGGAGCAGCATGAGAGCCCGCTCTTCTTTTTAAGGGAGAGCCCACTCCCTTTGGCGAGCGCCCGTTGTCTATTCGCTCATTGGTAGCTCATAGTTTCTGGCCACATTCTATCTTGGACTGATGATTCCTAGGAGCGTTAGGTTTTAAGGAGCGATTGCTCCTTACCTACTTTCCTGCTTTTCCTTTAAAACATGCCTCTAAAATGGGAGATTACTGATCAAGGGGAAGGCGAGAGGCCTAAAATTTCCTAATTGCTAGCATGCACTATTATGACATGAAAATAAGAAGAATGGAAAAATGCATAAAGATATAGAAATGCCATGGAAAAATTACTCAAATAATTAACCTAAATGAGTGACACTAAATTCTCACTTATCAAGCACAGTGAAAATTTTCGGCAATCTTATCAATATTGGTAATCTCAGGCACACTTAGGTGAGGAGTGCTACGAGGCACTAGCCTCATCACCTCAAGCAACCTTATGTTTAGCAAGAAATTTAGGCAGACCTGATATGCACAAGACACATGTGGCACACCTGAGAGGCTGAGACTAAATTCTACTTATATGGTCCTCTCTTATAGTTTCTTTGCTCTTGAAAGAAAACTATCCTGCTTAGAAAAAATTATAAATAGACCATATCTTGCAAAAAGATAATGAAGCATAATTTTCTGCTAGGCGTTTTGCAAAAAGCTCCTCTTGTGCATGATGTGTTTGCCTTTCCTCTTGTGCATGATGTGTTTGCCTTTGCTTTTCAATTCATGCCTTTGTGCCTCAAGACTGTCTCAAGCATTTTCAAAACTAAAGCTTTGTAATCATAACTTTATAGGTTTAATTCTTGTTTGTGTTTGAGTTGTATTATATATAATACTTTCTCCTTTCCATTTTAATTCCATCGTTGCCCATTTTTGGAAGTTTTATATTAGTTGCGTTGTTTATATCTTTAGCAACTTTATAGTGTGTAAATGACGTTCTCGTTCCTGATCAGTCAAGTGGTCCAACCCCATCACTTTTTGCCTCTCCTAAATTAGTGTGCCACTTCCATATAATGCAATTAACATGAAACATAGGAAGGATTTCATAAAAATGGATGATTAAAAAGCCTCATGATTACAAGTGTTTCACTAGGATCTGCTCCCTAAAAGTACATTGATTTCCTGCTTTTGGAGTTTTGTTCTGTTTGCTTGCTAGATTAAATTATTTGAGCACTCTGTCCATCCAATTTAACCAATCTAAGCTTTCATTATTGTGATGCAGCACGTCAGTTGGAGTGTTGAACTACATCATTTTTGTCACAACATCTCTTAAAGAGTTACATTTGAGTTTTGAGTAGAAATATTTGCAACCAGCAGTCAATTTTTCTGATTCACTCAATGATGCATTTCACAAATGTTGGTGATATCATTGATGTTTCTTTGTGCAGTGCTTGGCAAGATTTTGTGGTGCTGGTCTTAATCAGCTCAATATGCTATTTTTTCTTTCTTGAGCAACTATTGGTAAAGATATTATTGCTGCATAAACACTACTTCCTTTCTCATATGCCTCTGGTGCTAAGATTTTGTGCTTGGCAAGATTTTGTGGTGCTGGTCTTAATCAGCTCAATATGCTATTTTTTCTTTCTTGAGCAACTATTGGTAAGATATTATTGCTACATAAACACTACTTCCTTTCTCATATGCCTCTGGTGCTAAGATAAATCCCCTTCCCCCCCTTTAATTGGTCATGCGCAGATCCAAGACTTGAAAACTCGAGCAATTATGATTGCAGCACCATTTGCATTTGCAATGGGCATCATAGCATCAATTCTGGCTGTCATCTTAGGTGTGTGATTCCTGCCGAAAGTGAGTTACTTATTTGCCAACAAAATGTATTGAGATAGGCTTACTTTTCTGCAGCAATGAGAGAGTATATATAGACGTATGCAGCTGTGGAGTTTGCATTTGTGGCCGTTATCCTGTGTCTTTTCTACAATGTGGTGAGTGTTGTAGAGCTTTTGAGCTGTTATTTTGCGCTTTCGTCCTAAAAGAATATGTCAGCTCGAATTTGACTTGGCTGTTGTCATAAAATGCATTGTTCCATCTAGTTTTCCCACTACTTGTAAAAATTGTTCAGGTGGCTAATTGATATTTGTCTATTGCAGCTTCATCTGAATGCAGTCTATTCTGTACTGGTTTCATCAATTTTGGGATTTTCAATCACATTGAGCCTTAATTCATTATATATTCATTTTTTTTATTGGAGGGTTCGTGCACCTGAGAACTCTAGCAATGCATAATTTTGGATGTCTGTCAATTGATGAAATGTAAAGTTTTATTAGAGTAACTCAAAACATATTAAAATAGAGAGCATACACGATGTCAATGACATTCAAGTTTAATCGGCAATTGCAGTTCATTATTTAGCAGTACATAAGTAGAATAGAGAACTCCAAAATGTAGAAATGTATTGTTTTCAGTCGTTGTGAGCCTTAATTTATTATATTTCCTTTTCCAGAGGGGTTATTCATACACGGGAGAGTGGGATATAATAAAATAGCATAAATATATTCTGTTTTTCGGTTAACAGTTTTATAAAAAATCGTAACCGTAATCGAATTTACCGTTATTTTTATCGGTTCGGTCATCGACATGTTTAACCCATATTTTTTCGGTACGATTACCTCCGGCTATGATTTTTGGTACGGTTTTTCAGTTTCAATTTTTCTGAACACCCCTAATGATAATTATTGATATAAGATAATTCACATTAAATACAAAACTCCGGCTGAAGTCAACTTCTTGTGCAAAAATGTATGACTTTTCGTCAGATACGAGAGCTTGCGCTGCGCTGTGCTCAATCGAATGGAGATTACAAAATCAAGACGCATATGTAGCCACACTGATGCAAGAATTATGCGTTCTGCTTTACAAGCTTGCGCGTCGTACAACCTATGCTTTTCCACCATAGCGGAATTTCCAAATTCCTAATCTTCGTTTTTCTTATAAATAGTCTGTTACACCCATTTTTAACACATAAGCTGGTGATGTTCATTAAGCTAGCGATGTTGGACAAACTCCAGTAATCTCTAAACCCAACACTTAAGTCTATGAGGCTCAGACCACAATTATACGCACATGTCTAAAACCTATGAATAGGATATCAGGCGACGACACTAACAGATCTAAAGAAGATTCAACACTAGAAACAACGGTTGAAAGTAACAGACAGTTATGGGTGGAAAACAAGGAACGTGGGTGTGACCCATGCATACTTAAAAGAGCTAGAATCAAATTCAAAAGCCAAGAAGCGGAAATTTTCCTCAACTACCAAAGAGGGTGATCATATAAATACAACACCACGTACCACAAAGAAAAGGCAATCAATCAATAACAAACACAAATTACTCTTAAGTAATTAGTTATTAGCATTGTTCTTAGCATCTAGGCTTATCATCCTAGTTTATTGTATGTTGCCCTATAAAGTTTTGATGATGACAAGCAAACTTAGTTCCTAATTACTTTATTTAGAATGTGTCGATTCGAAGGTCAGTTTATGAGTTCTAGAGGTGGACCAAGTTGCAATCACCTGTTTGGCTGTTTCCACTTAATGTCATGTTTTTAAAAGTGGAGTTCAAGTTAAATTATAAGAAGACATGCTTGATGTTACTAGTTATATGATGACCAAGATCATTAATGAAGCTGTCAAGTCCCTTTATGGTTGTGGACCTGAGTTCCACGAGTTCGGAACAAGTGAAACTGTTGTATTGAAGCTTCAACAAGAGTAGACATGAAGAGTAAAAGTTAACAGTTTAACTTTAGGATTTATATAAGTGTTTAAGAGTCTTAGTCCTATTGGTGAACATAAGAACACACACATAAAGATAAAATAAAATTTCTAAGTTTCTTTTGTTAAAGAGTTTTTGGTAAATAAAAATAAAGAAAATTTTTTTTGGTTACAAGTTTTTTTTAAAAAAAAATATTATGATCGTAGCATTTATTTTCTTTTTGTTCAAGCAAATAACAAACTATTTACACTTTCTCATGTGATTTACTGCTTCACCTTGGATACCACGACTACTAATCCCATGAAGCTAGTTAGTTCCCAAATTTAAGGAACTAAAGGTTAGTGCTGTTAGTGGTTGAGGTTGAGTAGTTCTTGGTTGCCTATAAATAGAGATATGTTTATTCAGTTTTAGGTACGACTAACCTAAGCAAAAATCTTCTAGGTTATTTCACAATTTAGTCAAGTATGTTCAAACTTCCTAAATTGTATATGTTCTCCTAAATAGTAGAGTGTCATTCTTACAGAGTTGTAATTAGGGTCAAAGGGATTTGAGTGAATTCCTAAGGCTTATAGTTAAGTCTTTTTTTGTTGAGAGAGTAAAGAGAGGAATTGTGATCAAGGGGATCATAGTTCAGGTAACTCAAGTTCATAGAGGAACTTGGAGTAGAGTTTAGGTTGTAGCTGAGTTGTTGCAATAAAAGAAAGAGAGGGTTTCCTTCTTGAGGAGTATTAAGAAGGTTCCTCATAAATTTCCCTCATGTTCCTATTGCTTTCTTTGTTTGTTTCATATTTCCGTAAAAAGTTTCCATATAAACTACACGATATGAATTTCGAAGTCCGAAAATTCACAAACTTTAACCTAATTTTAAGTGACGTCTTTTTATGTTTTTATTATGAATGAATGCTGAAAATAAGAAATAAAAACAAGGATACTACTCTTGATTCTCGCAGGAATAAGAGGGTCTCTTCCTAATCGCAATTAGAAGATGAATACAAGTCGCAACAAGTATTGTTTTGGTTAACAACCGAAATAAGCAACGCTCACAATTCTCAAAATCAGTCTACCTCTTTTTAGGAGGATAGGCACCTTTATTTATAGTAGAAGAGGCAAGAAAACCTTGCTCTCCAAGACTCTTACACCACACGTCCCATATTAAGGAATTTAGGAAAGTATCCTTCCTTAATTCTAGCCTACAATCTAGCTATATTTAAGGAAACAAAAACTTAAGGAAAGATATTCATACCTTCCTTAATTACACCAAAACTCACGGCTAACAACCATCACCTTGCACGCCACTCTTGTTCTTCCCAACTTAAGGTAACTTTCCTAAAATACAACTCTTGACAACTAGACTCCAATGAACCGAAATACTCTAAGATTTTCGGACATTATTACAACCAATACTTGAAATAACTAACTTAACTAACATAATAAAAGACATATTTTTAGTTACATGTAAAACCTCTACTTTAGGAGTAAAGTAAAACCATGCAACAATTCTAAGAAAGCGATTAAAGATAGTCCAACTTGCATCACTACAATCTAGAAAAAGAAAGGTTGGAAAAAGAACTTCCATTCATATGGGGATCTTTAATAATGATCCAGACAAACTTAACAAGGATCTTACATCTATTAAGGAAAAAAAAGAAAGGTTGGAAAAAGAACTTGTATTTGCAATATCTAAAAGAAAACCTATACGTTCCTGAGTGGATTGAAAATCCTTAAACTAAAAGGACCGACGACTTAGGATTCACTTATAGAACGAAAAAGGAAAAGAAGAATAAGTATGTGGAACTGGCACCACAAAAAACTTGTTCCTATTGCTGTAATGGTCAACACACACAAAAGGATTGCACTAAGAAAAGAGAATAATATTGGAAAAATGAAAACCATGTAAAAAAGGTGTGGGTCCAGAAGATTGTTCATGTTGTGGAAAACTAACCCGAGAAAACCCGGGTTCCTCAGACTAACGGTTAATTGCTTTTGCAGGTCCTAGTGAGGGGGAACAACGAACAACACATGATATCTGGATAGTGGCTGTTCCAAGAACATGACGAGAGATAAATCAACATTTCTCTCGTTAGAGGCCTATGAAGGAGAAATTGTGACCTTTGGGGATAATAAGAAAGGAAATTGTATTGCTATTGGAAAAATTAGAAGTTTAAGTTCCCATGCAATTGACAATGTGTTCCTAGTAGAAGGTTTAAATAATTATCTCTTAAGCATATCACATATTTGTGATAAAGGTAATATGTAAATTTTACTACTAATAAATGAGAAATCATCAAGAACGACAGTGAGGAAGTTATATTGGAAGGAACTAGAAAAGGAAACACACATAATGTAGATCTCAATTCATTTCCTACGAACAATATAATTTGCCTAAGTGTTATAGAAGATGATCTACATCTCTGGCATAAGAGACTTGGACATGCTAGCCTTTGACTACTTGATAAACTTTGAATTAAGGACTTATTCCTTCTATTAGATTCCAAAATCATAAAGTTTGCGGAGCATGTGTGAGAGGAAAGCATGTCAAAAGTTCATTTAAGCAAAAGAAATTTGTAAGTACCATAGATTTATTTGGTCCAATGAGAATACAAAGCAGAACTGGTCAAAGGTATGTCTTGGTTATAGTTGATGATTTCTCTAGATTTACATGGGTGATTTTCTTGGTTACTAAAGATGAAACATTTGATGAGTTTGTTAATTTTGCCAAGAAAATTCAAAAGGTTACAGGATATCAACTTATTCACTGAAGGTCAGATCATATAAAGGAATTTGAGATTTCCAAGTTTGATGAATGCTGCAAGGAAAAACAAAAGGATCACAACTTCTCTGCACCAAGGACTCCTCAACAAAATGACCTTGGAAGACACGACTAAAACTATGTTGATAGCCACTTCCCTACCTAAGAACTTCTATGCGGAAGCAGTGAATACATCGTGCTATATAATCAATAGTCATGATCAGAACCTTCCTAAACAAGACTCCTTAAGAACTACTTAAAGGAATCAAGCCTAACATATCCTATCTCAAAACTTTTGGCAGTAAGTTTTAGGTAAGTTTAATGAGAGAAGTGATGAGGCAATGTTCCTTGGGTATGCATCTGATAGTAAAGCATACATAGTTAATAATAAGTGATCTATGTGTATGGAAGAAAGGGTCCACATTATTTTTAATGAAACTAACATTCTTAATGAGTTTCAGGAACAAGAGTATTTTGAAATTGGTCTAACTCGTTTTGTAAATTATGATGAAGAAATCCTTCCATCCAAAGATACGAAGTTAGTTGATGAACTAAGAATACAAGAAGATCTTGAAGTTCATGAGGAGAAATAGTAAGATAACCTTGAGCACTAGTAAAATAATTGTACATTGCTACGATTTTAGCTATACGTAGCAAAAAAACCGTGTGAGAAAAAAACGTTCGAAATAACTTTAATCTATTGTTATGGTTTCTACAGGAATCGCAACAACAACCCTCGTTATTAAAACCTCAGCACCACATAGTTATCGTTTTATAAAAAATAAATTTAGCCTTTACCAATTGAAGATGAACACAATATATAATAGAGATTCCCCTATCTTTTCTCTCATCCTCAAGTGGGGGTGTATGTAATACGCCTCATGATTGCTTTAAAAGGATTTAGCAGGCTCCACAATTAAGCGTGCTTGGCTGGGAGTAGTCTAAGGATGGGTTACCTCCTGGGAAGTTTCTTAGGGTGCGCATTAATCAGGACAAAATGCGGCGAAAGAACTTGTGTTGGTTATTAAGGACAATTGTTGGCCATGGATGCAATTGGTGACAATATACTCAACTGTCCTCAATAACCAACACAAGTTCTTCCAGCGCATTTTGTCCTCACATATGCGCATCCGTAGAAACTTCCCATGAGGTCACCCATCCCTGGACTACACCCAGCCAAGCACGCTTAACTGTGGAGTAACTAAGGAATTGAGCTCCCTACAAGAAAGATGCATCTTGTTGGAATGAGTAGCTTGCTAAATCCTTTTAAAGCAATCATGTGGGGTATTACATACACCCCCACTTGAGGACAGCAATGCCTCAGGTGCAACGACATGTGGGTCGCCTCAGCCTAGAAACTAATCACATATTCGACCGCAGCCGGTGATATAGCCCCAGAATCCTCCCCCACTAGGCGACTAACCTTGGATTAATTATCCACACGATCAGCACGGGTTGCAGGGTTGCTCTGATACCACATGTAATACCCCTTCTGATTGCTTTAAAAGGATTTAGCAGGCTACTCATTCCAACAAGATGCATCTTTCTTTTAGGGAGCTTATTTCCTTAGTTACTCCACAGTTAAACTTGGAGTAGTCTAGGGATGGGTGACCTCCTAGGAAGTTTCTCAGGGTGTGCATGAGTGAGGACAAAATGCGCCTGAAGAACTTGTGTTGATTATTGAGGACAATTGTTGGGCCCTGGATGCGCATTGGTGACAATATATTCGACTCCGTATGAGTCGGGTGTTACAAATATGTAATACCCCTCATGATTGCTTTAAAAGGATTTAACAGGCTACTCATTCCAACAAATGCATCTTTCTTTTAGGGAGCTTATTTCCTTAGTTACTCCACAGTTAAGCTTGGAGTAGTCTAGGGATGGGTGATATCCAGGGAAGTTTCTCAGGGCGCGCATAAATGAGGACAAAATGCGCCAAAAAAACTTGTGTTTGTTATTGAGGACAGTTGTTGGCCTTGAATGCGCATTGGTGACAATATACTCGACTCCGTATGGGTCAGGTTTTACAAATGGTATCAGAGCAACCCTGCGATCACGTGCTGATCGTGCAGATAATTAATCTAAGGTTAGTCGCCTAGTAGGGGAGGATTCTAGGGCTATATCACCGGCTGCATGTCGAATATGTGATTAGTTTCCAGGCTGGGGCGACCACAAGCCGTGTGCCAAATATGTGGAGTCCTCAGGCGCAATGAGGGCGTTGCTATCCTCAAGTGGGGGTGTATGTAATACCCCTCATGATTGGTTTAAAAGGATTTAGTACGCTAATCATTCCAACAAGATGCATCTTTCTTTCAGGGAGATTATTTTCTTAGTTACTCCACAATTAAGCGTGATTGGCTGGGAGTAGTCCAGGGATGGGTGACCTCCTGGGAAGTTTCTCAGGGTGCGCATGAGTGAGGACAAAATGCGCCGAAAGAACTTGTGTTGGTTATGGAGGACAGTTGTTGGCCCTGGATGCGCATTGGTGACAATATACTCGATTCCGTATGGGTCGAGTGTTACAATGATAGCATTCTCAAGTGCCTGACGCCTCTTTCGGGCATCCTCTTTTCTAGCACTAGGTAACCCTCGTGGCGACATTCTACACACAAAAGTTAAACATTCATTACTTAACAGATCAATAGTTGTAAATAACAACTTAATACATAGATGTAAGAAAATATTTCCCCGTGGTTTCCTACCCAAGTCACCCTCTCTCTTTTACTTTTCTTGTAGCTTAAGATTCTACTGATCCTAGTTACTTCAACTACACATTCCCAGGAGTTTCTTAGCGACTAGGCAAGAGTCTCGGGGTTGTTTTGCTCTAATACCAACTGTAACATCCCGTCCTTTTACAACTAAGATACTTAACAATAACTATTTAAAATTACCTAAAAGACATTAGCGGAAATAACGTCAGGACATACATGCTACTCTAAATCAATAAATAAAGGTAAAACTTAAACTTAAGATTTAATAACCTCAAAACATCTCAAAATGTCAAAAGTTCCATCATGGTAACAGTAGTGGAAAAAAATGCAAGGGATGCGGTGCAAGGGATGCGTTTATTGAAAAAGCAGCCCTTAATAGTGAAGGGCTGCGGTTAGCCGAAAACCGCAACGCAACCCTTCACTTGCCTTTTTTATTTTTAACTTTTTCGCGCATATACTCAGCCCTTCCCTCCCTCCCTCCCTTCTCTATCTCAGACTCTCACTCACACCCCTGCCGCGCGCTCTCTCTCTCACCGACCTCGGCTGCTGTCTGGCTTTGTTCACCGGAGTGAGCTCATCTTTCTACTAGTCGCCGTTTATTTCTCTCACACTCTCCTCTTCCTTCTTTTGATTTGTCGCGCGAACACCGCTGCTGAGCGTGTCGGTGCCGGAGCTCCGTTCTCGAGTACCCCGCCGCTGAGGTATTTTCTCTTTCCTTTCTGTTTTTTCAATGCTTTTCGTGGATCTAGGTTTTGAGATTGGGTTTGAAATTGTAATAGTTTCGCAATCGCTTGAGTTTCAATCTCAGACCATTTCAAAGCTGAATCTCATCCTCGAACGTTGAGGATTAAGGTGAATATTCTTGCATTTTCTATTTATTCTGAAATTAGAAAGTTTAATTGCTGAATTTGGAGGTTGAATTTTGGTCGTATGTTGTTGTTCTTCGTTTTCGTACCTAGTAAATTTTATTGGTATATGAAAGATGCGTGTTTCAGTTTCTTGGTTCTTGTACATCTCATCAGTAGTCTGAGACTTGTGTATTGTATAACAATGGTTTCTTTTCCTATGCTTAGGTCTTAAGATTGACATCTAGGTTCCACATTACTAACACTATCAGGAAGCCCGAGTATATTAAGACAGAGTAGAACGATGTAGAAAGTTTATTGTGCACTTAAAATTCTTAACCTTGGAACTGCTATGCTCACAATTGTCAAATTGTTAAAATTTGTAAGTTGTAACAAATGAAAAACTGACCCTATTTTTCTCTCTTTCTTGATTCTTACGAAAGCGTTTAAGAAGCAAAACTCGTACTAATTTAGAATGACAACTATTGTCGTCAAAAGGAAGTAAAATGACAACTACTCAAACCTACTGGAGTAACTGCGTTTTGACGCACCTGATATTACACCTAATAGCTTTAATTTGATCTTCTAAAAGAAAAGCATGCAATATGAGCTTAATGAGTACACTTGTTATACAATATTTTGATTTTTCATGGTTAGCCCTCGTTTCAGTCTTTTCCTTCGTTTCGTTGCTTGTGAACTGAAGTTCCGAATGGAATAATCTTGTGTTGATTTATCTTTAACAATTTTGTATAGTTGATTATCTTCTAATAGTATTGCCATTATCTTTAACAAGTTTATTTCTGAAGGCTAAAGAGTGCAATCTAATTTATCTTTTGTTAACATTTACAGAACATTACTCCTTTGAGCACATTTATGCTCAAGTGATTGGAAATGTTAAGTTTGATACTCGGTAAACCGAAAAGTACTATGCAAGTAAGTACAAGGATTTTATGTTGCTTATTTTTCAGTTATGTTTTAGAAATTAGAACCCTTTTATCCGAAGTTGATTGTTCGAGGATGAACCTTATTTATCCCCTTCCCCCTTAATTGAAGATGATTGTTCGAGGAATTAGTATGGGCATTGTAGCCCCCCTTTGGGATAATGGTGTTGGTTCTGTTGAACTGTTTTTTGCCTCTAATTGCTTGTTTCATTCTTAAAGTTGGTGAATTTAGTTAGTTATTGATTTTGTGGGATGGCTTAGTCTATATGTACTTAAGTGGTTGTTTTTAAGGCTTTAATTGCTTGATCTTTGCCTATATATATATGGTTCATGTAATTATTTATGGATTTTGTGGGATTTGCTACCCTAATGTGCATATGAGTGGCTGTTTTCATGACTTTTATCGCTTAATTCATGCAAAAACATGGTGAAATCATTCATGTGTGGGTATTTGTGGTATTTTGTTGGCCTAATAAGCATTTAAATGGCTCTTTTCATAAGCTTTTTTGCTTGATTCCTGCACAAATATGGTGACTTAATTGTTGTATGTTGCATATGTGTGAAAATGCTATCTTCATTTGTATTAATCACTTTCAATGCGTGATTTCCAAGCACACCCTTAAGGTCACAACTAGAAAAATCATACATATAGAATTGTTCCCTTAATTAGTTAAGATATTCAGGCAGGTCCTTTAGATTGACCGAGATTTTCAATTGTGTGCCTACCACCTACAATTTGTGGTGCCTTTGCTATTTACTTGAACTTACTTAAAAATAACATTAATCTGCTAAGCGGGACAGGAGGGAATGGAATTCTAGTGCTACAAGAGAGAAAAAGATGCACCACCAAGTATGATCGGTAGTTTTTTTGTTCATTTCGTGTAGCTGTGCAGTTTATCGTTATAAAACATGTTCTCTTTAAGTTTTAAGTCACACTTCTATCCGGTATAGTCTCGCATATTGTTAATGTTCATTGAGTTTCATAATGTGTATAGCAGGTTCTAGGAATACATTATCGTTAATTGCTGAAAGTTTTGTAAAGGAAAAGGTGATTTGGTGCTCAATTTTAGTTACATACATGCATCGATTACTATTACACTATTGTTGAACTTGTTTTTTTTAGTATCTTTGAATATAAAAAGTTATGCTTTTATATTGTTAAAGGAGTATAAGGCTTTATCTTAGCTTCCTTTGTGGAAACATAGATATTTAAAAAAAAAACTAACTAAACGTATAAAGTCTAAACATAATAATTATGCGAATACTATCATTTGTCACTTATCTTAGCATCTCATCATAATTCAGATTTCATTCATCTTATTTTTAGGTTTATTAAAGCATGCAATTAAACTTATTTTAGTAGTATTTATAGAAAACGTAGGTATTCTTGCATTTTCTTCTCAGTTCTCATTGATATGTCATATAGAAGGTCAAAGAGGTTGTTATATCTGTTAGATTATAAGGTTATGATACCAAACTTGATTAATAGTGTATCAATTTCAGTATATTTTGATGTAATACTACTAGTACTAGTTGAAGCTGTCTAACTCTTAGTCCTACTTGTTTATGGTGCTACATATAGGGCTATCAATTTCATAGTTCGTAGGTTGTATGACTTATGCATAGTTGACTTTACGTGTGTGAGGGTGTGTTGGGGCTATTTTCTTTTCTAGTGTCTATGCTAGTGCTTGTGTGCTTGACACGTGTGATGTGGACTAAGCTGAAATCTAGCTTTCTTCTTTCAAACTTGTGCTGCTGCACTCCCCCCTGTCCCGCCACTGCTACCCCCCTGCCCAGCCCTCCCCCCGATGCACCCCCCCGCACACAGGACACCCCCAGCCCTCTCCCCCCCTTGCTGCCCCCCTGCTAAACTCCCCCTGCCCGGCCTCCCCGGTCCCCTCGCCCCTCCCCCCCGCCGCACTCCCGCCCCCATGCACACCCCCCGCCCGGGCTCTCCATCCCCTCGCACACCCCCGCCTAGGCTCTCCAGCCCCCTGCACACCCCTTCCCAGCCCCTACACACCCCTGCCCCTCCCATCTGCTACGCCCGCACACCCCCCCACCCCCTCCCCCCCATTACTCCTTTTTTCCAAGCTAATTCTTCTTGAGTTTTACCTGGAAAGCAAGGTCTATATGTAATCAAATCTCTAAACCAAATTACAGAGCTACATATGATATATTATCTGTCTAATGCATGCATTAGAAGTTTAGAACAACTCCTTGTGCTTTTGTCAGGCTAAGTGTTTTATGCAGATTGGTTTCATCATCTTATGTAGATTCTCTTGCATGCTTTGGTGATTTTTCTTACTCTTCTACCTGTTACATGCATTTAGAAAAACTGTTAGACATGAGGGATTCAGAGCTCTGTACAAACTACAAAGGCATGGTCCCTAATTCAATAAAGATTAGCGTTTCACTAAAAAGGCAAGCAGAGAACTTCATCCAATATTTTAGCATGTATATTTTTGTAAATTACTTATATTTGTATAAAAAACATAATTTGCAATGGAAAATGATACTTATATATATATATATATATATATATATATATATATATATATATATATATATATATATATCTGTTTGGGGATCATTTAGGACTAAAAATGCAAAAAAAAATTTTTTGGGTCACAAGGGCTGCGGTTTAGGCCCAAAACCACAGCCCTTGGGAGTGAAGGGTTGCAGTAAAAAACCGCAGCCCTTCCTTTTTGCCCAAGGGTTGCGGGCCAAAAACGCAGCCCTTAGGGCTATTTTGACCGCAACCCTTGACATTTTTTCCACTAGTGTAAGGAAATATCAAATCCATAGACGACCACATTATTCAAAACTAAGAGACATGCAATTCTACAAAATCCCAAACAAGTTTAAATATCTTTGAGTCCTAACATCGCATATGACTCCCTATTCTCATCATAAAACTCATCAACAAGCTAAGGAAAACTACAAGGAGCTTCCTCTCATCTTTGACCCACATTCTGCTAGCCCATGCAGTAATAAGCCTAGAGGTCATTGCCGTCTGCACAGATATTAATAAATATTTCTACAGTCAGTGGGGAATAACTAGCAGTTCTCCCAGAACAGAAGAAATCACAGTATATTTCAGACATAGATTAATAAGAAAGGAATGAATACGATTAAGTCAACTATAATACTCATCATGTAACAAAATCTTTATAAACTTACAAGTATCACAAATGAATAGTTAATAAGGAGTGAATTGAATAAATAAGTAAATCAGCTCAAAATATACTTAAATGAAAATAAAGATATAGATAAAACAAGTTTTTAAGTTACAAATCGAACGCCAGTGGATCGCGACCCACTTTCTAAGGTTTGTCAGATCGCAACCTCCAGGTCATGTAGCCTATAGGCCTACGTTCCCCGCTGCCTGTGTTTAAGAATGGCCAAACTCCCGATGCAAGGTAGTATACGCAGCACCCCTTGTCTTCTCGGATGACAACAATTAACCTAGGTAATACCCTAGATCGCCACCTAGGTGGTTGGCATGATCTTCACCAGGGACTACTTCTATCCTACCGGATGTTCTTTTCTCAAATAAAATCACAAACATCAAAAAAATATCGTTCATCTCAGTAATGTTCATCAAAACGGATGCCACACAACCTTATACCCACAAATCATAAATGATCTTCTCAAAATTTCTCCACACTTTCTCAAAAGAATAAACTCACAAGCTTTACATCAATCACTTAAAACTTCAAATACTTATTACAAATTTTAAAACACAATTAGTGACACATAAAGGGGATATACGACACTAAGTAGCATCAAACAAATAAACTTCCAAACCATGATAACCATCAGCAGCCATATACGTCATGCATACATTTGAATACGTACGAATAATACTACAACAAAATACACACAACCAGCAGTAGACCAGAACAACATGCGCTCAACGCAGGAGCGTGCGCTCGGCACAACTCTTGTGCGTCCAATGCACATGCGCCAGCGTCTGACGCATCTCGATGCGTCTGACGCCACTGGATGAACATCACCAAATTAATCGAAAATTCATTAACTCAATAAAACGTATATAATTAATTATTGTTACTGTAGGCATGAAAAAATTGTATAATGCCAAGCCATTAATTATTTGTCCCGACAAGTCAAATGTTGACTTAAAATAAATGGATGATCATAAAATAAATTAATTTGGGCTTTATTATTAAATGAGGCCTATTTTAATTAATCATCTATTATTGGGTCATGGCTCATTAAATAAAAGATGGACTCATAATGGAGTTATGTCCATGAGGCCCAGGAGGCAGGATAAGTGGAAACCCTAGGGTTCTCCTAACTCTATAAATAGAGAGCTCCTCTTCATTTGTCAGGAGGAGAAAAACAGAAGACTCAAAGAGAGAGAGAGAGAAAGCTGCTCCAGAGACTCTCTAAGTCTGCACATCCAAACCAAACATTCAACCTAGAAGAAGAACAACAAGCATCAAAGCCGTTCTATTCTAGACGATCATACTTGAAGGAGATCAAGCCCAAGGCCCTCATTCAAGGAAACTAAACCATTCTTTTGGAGATCGAATCAGTGGATATATTAGAGATTGTACTCAGATTTTTATATTAATAAAATTATCATTTGTTTCACATCTTTTGATTCTATTTTGCAGACATCTAAAATTTGTGTTTACAAATTTTTGGCACGCTCGGTGGGACGATCTCTACCACTCATCTCTTTCTTCAATCACAAGTTCAAATCTTTTCCAAGCAATGGCACCAAAGAAGAACATCTCTCATCCTGATGTGGAGAAAACTGATCAATTGCAGCGAAGATCCATGACTCTTGGTGATTTTATTGATGATGTAACCCTTGGTTTTCATACTGGAGGTACGAAGAAAGCTGCTATCAGGAGTGCTGCTTCTAACCTGCGTGCGGCATCTATACCTACCAAATTGCGCACTAAGCCAGGCGTTTCATTCACTTCAGAATCATCCATGGCACCACTTTTCCTTGGAGCGCATGAAGTTCCTATGCTCAACTCAAGCCCTTTTACACATGAGAAATCAGATGACACTCTGTTCCAAGGGTCTCCTCAAACCCCCTCTTCCAACCATTGAACGTGGCCGACGATGATGATAGTAGCAGTGGTTCCTCTCCTTCATCACATCCGTCAATTCTGCATCTGTTCAAAGTAATTCAGGCCTCAGAACCCGATGTTACTACTGTCATGGTACATGAAGCCAAAACACTCGAAGAACAATTGATCGAAATAAAGAATCTCATCCAAAGGATGATGAAGGATGGAGAAGAGAAAGATGCCCAGATTGCTGCCTTGCAGAAGAAGCTTGGAAAACGCCCTAATGAAAGTGATTCGGACGCTGACAGCAATCGAAGTCGCGGATCCAAACAAAGCTCAAAGGGTGGAAAGCCACAAGGTGATTCATTAACTGTTCAAAGAATCCAAGATATGATTGCTAGTGCTGTCAAAATGCAATTGGTAGGAGATTCTCATGGCAATCACCGTTACATAAAGCCATATACCAAGAGGATCGACAAGATGAAAATGCCAAGTAGTTATCAACCCCCAAAATTTCAACAATTCGATGGCAAGGGCAACCCTAAGCAGCATATAGCGCATTTCGTGGAGACTTGCAACAACGCTGGAACCACAGGAGATTTGTTGGTTAAGCAGTTTGTTCGTTCCCTTAAAGGAATCGCCTTCGACTGGTACACAGATCTTTCACCAGAATCCATCAGTTGTTGGGATCAGATGGAGGAGGAATTCATGAACAGATTTTACAGTACACGCCGCATCGTAAGCATGACGGAGTTAACCAAGACACAACAATGGAAGGATGAGCCTGTTGTTGATTACATCAACCGATGGCGCGCTCTGAGTCTGGAGTGCAAGGATTGCTTATTAGAAACTTCCGCTGTGGAGATGTGCATTCAAGGTATGAAATGGGATCTCTTGTACATTTTGCAAGGTATAAAACCTAAATCTTTTCAGGAATTGGCAACGCGGGCCCATGATATGGAGCTTACTATCGCCAACCGTGATGGAAGTTCTTCTGAGTACAAAAAGGAGAAGAAGGACTTCAAGAAAACTGAAAAGCCTTTCAAGAGTTCTACAAAGGAGTCTTTTTCAGTCACCACGACGTCTGCTCCCGTGAAGATTTCTGCAAAACCAAAGAATGAACAAAAGAAGGGGTCATTCACCAAGAATGGTAAGAAAGGTAGACTCACACTAAAAGAACTGCAGGCTAAGAAGTATCCATTCCCAGATTCTGACTTAGCAGGAATGTTGGAGGATTTGCTCGAGAAGAAAATCATAGAATTGCCCGAGTCCAAACGACCAGAAGAGGCAGGGAGAACATCGGATCCGAACTATTGTCGTTATCACCGTTTAGTAAGCCATCCTATTGAAAAGTGTATTACGCTGAAGGAAAGGATCATGCAACTTGCCAATGACGGGAAAATAGTTCTAGATCTCGATGATATGGTGGAATCAAATCATGCTTCAGTCACTTTGCAGGCCTCCCCATACAACGACCAAAGGAAGCAAATGAGACTCATTCAGTTCGGAAGTCTGGAGCCAGTCATGGTGGAAACGGTGGGTTTGTCATGCATGTCACATCATGAGTATTCAGATTCGATTCCCATACCTCATGAAGAACAAGAAGGGGAAGGCTGGACTTTAGTCACAAGAAGAAAGCAAAGAAAGAAGGTAATGCCAAAGTCGCAATCTCCTCGACATAGAAAAAGGCAACAAAGAAGGAAACAACCCAGACGCTCTAAGGCGAAGAAGAAGACAAAACCAGTTAGCAAATATGATGTCTTACCTATTGATCTCCTTGAACAGGAAGCACGAATGCCCGTCACCTTGGACGAATTCTTCCCTCAAGAGTACTTCGGTGAAGTCTCAATCAATATGGTGACCTGTGATGTGGTGGAAGAAGAAAAGGAGCAAGGTGAACAAAATCACCTTCCCAAACAAGGTCTCAATCATGAGAAGGACCCTGTGAGAGACGCCAAAATACTTGCATTGTTGGAAACAGTCCCATCCCGCATGGGGTGGTGACAAGCTCTTTATCTCCCAGAAGAAATGCGATTTGCTTTTGCACGCTCCATAGAAAATCCTACTCATTATACATCTAAGGAAAATATTGAGCAAGCAATTTATGACAACCATCCTGATCCATGTGCAGCATGTAGTGCAGCCTTGGCATTCACAGATGCTGATCTTATGTTGGGGTCAAAACCCCATAACAGACCTCTCTTTGTTTGTGGGTATATTCGAAAACAAAGGATCAACCGCATTCTTATAGATGGAAGAACTGCGGTCAATATCATGCCTAAGGCTACTATGGAGAAGTTGAAGATCACCATGGAGGATTTGTCCGAAAGCCGCCTGATGATACAAGGGTTCAATTTAGGAGGTCAACGAGCTATTGGTATGATCAGAGTTGATTTGTCTATAGGGAGATGATGGCAACCACAGTCTTTCATATTATTGACTCGAAGACATCATATAACTTGTTGCTAGGACGACCCTGAATGCATGAAAATGGTGTTGTGGCATCGACCTTACATCAGTGCCTCAAATACTATAGAAATGGCGAAAGAAAGGTAAGTGCAGATGTGAACCCATTCTCTGAAGCTGAGTCACATTTTGCCGATGCAAAGTTCTATATTGAGCAGCAGCAGCCTTAGGAGGTCATGCCAATAGAGATTGCATCTACAGGAAAGAGTATCGTTGTCAAACAAGAGCCAATCAGGGAGGGTGATCGGTCAAATAAACTTGCAGTAGCAAAGCTCATAGGGATCGATGATAACAAGGATGAGAAGGTCTCTTTGAAAGAAGCTGAAGCCAAGTCTAACTCAATAGCGCCAGTGCTACGCTACATTCCAATGTCCAGGCGTAAGAAAGGTCAATCTCCTTTTGCACAATGTGGAGGTGATGAAGAAAAAACGAAACCTACATCAAAGCAAGGTGAAAGTAGACAAGCTATTGCTGAAAAAATGACTTTACCAGTGCAAAAGATAAATGACTCAAAAATAAGCAGCGTGCCACTTCCAGGGTTCGAGAAGTCATCAGAAATGCCAAGTTCGAGAAGAGAAGGCTTTGACCCAGTTGCTTATAAGCTTATGGAGAACTCCGGATTTTTTCTAATCCAGAGCCTATGGGAAAGGTCATAGAAGCTAAAGCTTATGGCCTCAATGAAACCCAGCAAAACCTCTAGCAGCAAGGAGAGCGTGTTTTTATGAAGAAAGTTGACCTGGAATTCAAGGAACCTAAGCCAGTTATAATAACAGCAAGGCGAAAACCAATACAAGCAATACAATACATTGCAATTGAAGAGTTGGAGGAAAGTGAAGGGGAAAATACTTTGCCAGTCAGGATGGAATCTGTCTTTAACAGGATCAAGCCTGCTTCAATTCAACCACAATCCTCGGTGTTTGACAGGCTAGAAGGTCGGGAAAATTCTCCGTTATCAAATCCGATCTTTCAACGATTAGGTGGACGATGCGAAGATGCAGCACCATGTTCATCTAAAAGAAGCGTCTTCAACAGATTGGGAAAAGACGCACAGTGCAAGAAAACTGTCTTCGGTCGGATTGGAAGAAGCAAAGTTATTCCCAAACAACAATGGCAACGGAAGGATGCAATAAAATTGGAAGGTGAATTCAAGTTGGAGAAGGAGGTCAAAAGTACCATGCCATCTCGAATGAAGCGTTTCTCAACTTTGGAAGTGAAGGTGGGCAAGTCTCTTACTGTGTGAGGCCATACTGTAGTTCTCACAAATCAAAAGTCCCCCTATTGTCCAGAATGAAGAGCTAGATGATGCGGCCTCTTGCAATCATGTCATGGTTTGTGAAGCCAGGACCTAGGACGAAGAAATAGAAACGGCTGAGGCTCCGAAAACACTTGAAGATGGAGGTCAGTCTACAGTAGATGATCTAAAAGAGTTGAGTCTTGGAACTCCAGATGAGCCACGACCAATTTTTGTAAGTGCATTGCTCACTCTCGAAGAAGAGAAGGCGTATCTTGAGCTACTCATGGAGTATAAGGATGTCTTCGCATGGAGCTATAGCGAGATGCCCGGGTTAGATCCGAGAGTGGCAGTACACCAACTAGCCATAAAGAAAGGAGTTTCATCAAAAAAAGCAGCCGCAACGACGCTTCCGACCTGGACTGATACCTGAAATTGAAAACGAGGTTAATAAGCTCATTGATGCAGGTTTCATTCGTGAAGTCAAATAGCCTACATGGATTGCAAATATCGTCCCTGTGAGAAAGAAAAATGGCCAATTGCGTGTGTGTGTGGACTTCAGGGACCTCAATGATGCTTGTCCCAAGGATGATTTCCCATTGCCAGTCACTGAAATAATGATTGATGCCACAACTGGTCATGAAGCCTTGTCTTTCATGGATTGCACTGCAGGATATAATCAAATTCTAATGGCGCCAGAAGATCAAGAAGCAACAACTTTTCGCACACCCAAAGGCATATTCTGCTATAAGGTGATGCCCTTCGGCTTGAAAAATGCAGGAGCCACTTATCAACGTGCAATGCAAAAGATTTTTGAAGACATGATGCACAACACGGTTGAGTGCTATGTCGACGATCTTGTTGTCAAATCAAAGAAGAGAGGTGATCATTTGCTTCACTTGCGTGATGTGTTTGAGAAATTGCGTAGGTATCAGTTGAAGATGAACCCTATGAAATGTGCATTTGGCGTCACCTCTGGAAAATTCTTGGGATTCGTCGTGAGACATAGAGGAATTGAGATCGACCAATCCAAGATTAGGGCGATCCAAGACATGCCACCTCCAAAAAATCTCAAAGAATTGCGCGGACTCCAAGGGAGACTAGCCTACATTCGACGCTTCATCTCAAACCTAGCTGGGCGTTGCCATCCCTTTAGTCATCTTATGAAGAAAGGTGCTCCATTCGAATGGGACGAGCCATGTCACAAGGCCTTTGAAAGTATCAAAAAATACTTATCTACACCTCCAGTCTTGGGGGCACCAATTCCAGGGAAGCCTTTCATTCTCTACATTGCAGCTCAAGAAAGGTCATTGGGGGCATTATGTGCACAAGAAAACAATGAAGGTAACACTAGTAGAATAAATGATTATTGCTGCGGTTATTAAGTGGCCTATTGCGGCGGTTTTGGCCGCGCAACAATTAAGGGCGCAGCAATAGGTAATTAACCTATTGATGCGGTTCTTACCCAAAACCGCAGCAATAGGTATTTTTTCAAATAAAAAAATGAAACCTATTGCTGCTGTTTTTGGTAGGAACAGCAGCAATAGGTATTTTTTTTTAATAAAAAAATGAAACCTATTGCTGCTGTTTTTGATAGGAACAGCAGCAATAGGTGTAAGTGGAGTTTTGTTTTTTTTTTTTTTTGGCTAGCTAGAGAAATCTCATCAACAACAAATCACGCTACCAACAATGTAAATATATATAACGATTGAAAATAAAATTCAGTATATGCAAAACAAAAATCAGTATATACAAAACAATTGCAAAAAAAAATATAAAAACTATCAACAAAAATATACAAAATAAAAATCAGAAACAATAAACATCATATTGAGTCTCAAAAAAAAAAATGAAGAAAAAAACAAAAAAAATTAAAAACAATAACTCAATAATTCGCCGACGAAGAATTCGCTTCAACCTTCAACTTTGTTCTTCGCAGCTAGCCAAAAAACTCGTTGAAATCTTCAATTTCAGCAATTCATATGAAATTCTCGCGAAGACAGAGAAGGAACGACGAGCAGAAGAAGGAAGACGTTGATTGTGTCGTCGGGATTCGAAAGCTTAGAGCGAAGACGTTCGTCTGAGCGCCGGGAAAACGAAGAGAAGGCACGAGATCTTCGACGAGAGACCTTCTGAAACCGACGAGCGACCACCATGAGAAAGCAGATCCGACGAGCGACCACCACGAGAAAGCGCACTTGAGATCGTCGATGAAGGAATCGAGTTACAAAAGAACTTTGGTGCACTTCGAGGAGGAATTTCGTCCACTGCTTCGTCGAATTATCAGAAGAAACCGAAGATGAGGGATGAGGGATGAGGGAGAAGCGAAAATGAGTGAGATGAGGGATGAGAGATGAGGGATGAGGGAGATGCGAAAATGAGTGAGATGAGGGATGAGAGATGAGGGAGGAAGAAAAACGGCTGAGGGAAGTGAGGGATGTGAGGGATGAAATGAACCCTAGCGTGTTGTAATAGTGGAGGCTCGTCAAATTTTTTTTTAATTTTAAAAGTCTATTGCTGCGGTGTTAGGTAATAACCGCAACAATAGCTTTAAATATTATTTTTTTAATATATTGCTGCGGTTTTTGTCAGAAACCGCAGCAATATGTCTAGTCAAATCGTCAACTTTTTTCCGTTGAAACCATATTGCTGCGGTTTTCGGCCTAAACCGTAGCAATATGGTTATTTTATATTTTACCTTTTCTTTTTACGTGATATATTGCTGCGTATGGGTAAAACCGCAGCAATACCACCGCAGCAATAAGCAATTATTCTACTAGTGTAAAGAGAAAGCTTTATACTACCTCAGTCGAACACTAGTTGGTGCAGAATTGAATTATTCTCCCATTGAAAAGATGTGTTTGGCTTTGATCTTTACCATTCAAAAATTGAAGCACTACATGCAAGCACACATTGTGTGGGTGATTTCCAAAGCAGATCCCATCAAGTACATTTTGTCAAGACCAGTGTTGTCCGGACGAATCGCGAAGTGGGCAATTCTCATAAGTCAGCATGACATTGTATATGTCTCTCAGAAGGCAATCAAGGGACAAGCTTTGGCGGATTTCTTGGCAGACCATCCAACCCCTTCAGATTGGGCACTCCTAGATGATCTACCTGGAGAAGAAGTCTTCTATATCGACATCTTGCCACCATGGGAGATGTACTTTGATGGAGCTGCACGACAGGATGGTGCTGGGGCTGGTGTAATTCTCATTTCACCTGAAAAACATATCCTCACATACTCCTTTGTTCTCACTCAACTATGTTCCAATAATGTCGCTGAATACCAGACGCTTATTTTTGGGCTTCAAATGGCTAAGGAAATGGAGGTCCATGACCTCGATGTGTATGGAGATTCCAAACTGGTGATACATCAACTGCTTAATGACTATGACGTAAAGAAAGAGGATTTGATACCTTACCACAGCCATGCTTCACAGTTGTTGAAGACATTTTACAGCATCAAATTGCAACATGTTCCAAGGAGTGCCAATAAGATGGCCGACACACTTGCCAATCTTGCAGCCACATTGGCACTGGGGGCAGAAGAAAGCATATCAGTCCCAGTCTGCAATCGATGGGTGGTTACACCTTTTGAAGATGGAATAGAAGAAGGTGCCCATGTAGTCTCAGTTTATGAAATAAACACCAATGATTGGCGTCAACCACTCATAGATTATCTCGAACATGGAAAGTTGCCAAATGATCCGCAGCACAAGACAGAAGTTCGACGGCGAGCTCCACGCTTCATCTATTACAAAGGAACACTCTATAGGCGTTCATTCCTTGGAACCTGGTTGCGGTGCCTTGGAGATGAAGAAGCAGCCAAAACACTAGAAGAGGCTCATTCAGGAGTTTGTGGTGCCCATCAAGCTGGTCCAAAACTTCAAGATCGGATCAAAAGATTGGGGTATTATTGGCCAACCATGGTTCAAGATTCCATGGAGTTTGCAAAAAGATGTGATGCCTGTCAGTATCATTCCAATTTCATTCACCAGCCTCCGGAGCCGTTGCACCCTACTGTGACATCTTGACCATTCGAAGCTTAGGGTCTCGATGTTGTTGGTCCAATCACGCCAAAGTCCTCAGTCGGCCATGCATACATCCTCGCAGGCACAGACTATTTCTCCAAGTGGGCAGAAGCAGTTGCTCTTCGAGAAGTTAAGAAGGAAAATGTAGTTGATTTTATTCGAAATTACATCATATATCGCCATGGTGTACCTCGTTATATAATCACAGACAATGGCACGCCGTTTTGCAACAGATTGATGACAAGTCTCTGTGAGAAGTTCAAATTTGCACAATGTAAGTCCTCGATGTATAACGCTCCTGCTAATGGGTTGGCCGAAGCTTTCAACAAAACACTTTGCACTTTGCTCAGTAAGGTTGTATCCAAACACAAGCGAGATTGGCATGAGAAACTTGGTGAAGCATTGTGGGCATATCGTACTACGTACAAAACACCAACTCAATCAACGCCCTATGCACTTGTATATGGTGTAGAGTCTGTGTTGCCATTGGAGATACAAGTCCCGTCATTGAGAATAGCCATTCAAGAGGATCTTACGGCGGAAGAAAATGCTAAGATTCGACTGGCGGAATTAGAAGCACTTGATGAAAAAAGACTTGAAGCACAGCAAAAGTTGGAGTGCTATCAAGCTCGCCTGACACGTGCATTCAATAAGAAGGTGCGAGTTCGTTCTTTTCAAGTCGAGGATATGGTTCTTGCAGTGAAGAGACCCATCATTGTCTCTCGCAAGACAGGAAGCAAATTCGACTCAAAATGGGATGGCCCGTATGTTGTCTAGGAAGTATACACAAATGGAGCTTATAAGATTGTTGATGATGATGGATTGCGCATAGGTCCTATCAACGGGAAGTTCTTGAAGCGATACTATCCTTGAAATCTTTCACAATGTAAACTCCTAAGCAAGAGAATAAACTGCATATTCATGTAAAAAATGAGGAAAAAATATATAAACAAAATAGTGTTTGATTGAACTACGTTGGCTTAATCTTGTGGAGTGAATTCCTTTGTTTCACAGGTACGTAGGCAGCTTGAAGTAGTCATTTATGCTTCAAGTCCAGCCCCACCAAAAAAAAAAAATCAATCATTCATTGTAATACTCCTGGCCCGCAAGAGTATAAACTGTGAACGGCTTAAAAATAAACAAAATAAAAATTGAGGCATTTGGTCTTATAAAAAAAAATCAAATGTGTAAATATTCTTTATTGCAAACAAGATGGATTGTGTTCTATTTATTTAAAAAAAAAATGCAATAACAAACTAAGACACCTCAATAGTCTCTAAAAAAAAAAAACAACAAATAATAAAAAGGAGCAAAGAGGATTAAAAAAAAAAGCTATGGCTCCCATTGTAAGGTCTTCAATGCCTCATGGGCCTCCTCAAAACTCTTCGTTGCTGTTAATAATTCAGTCTCCACTTGCTTGGCATCAGCAACATTTGCCTCAAGAGAAGTATGAGATTTGGTCAAATCTTTCACTGTTGTTGTCTGCTCCTCAAGAAGGTGCTTCGAATCTGCAATGACTGTCACAAGCTTGTTCTCCTTGTCGGTTAGCTCTGCGAGTTCTTCCTTAAGTCGAGTTGGCTTTTGGTGGATGTCTTTCATCTCTCCTTCAAGTGTCTGGACTCGCTCTTCTTCCTTTTGGCGAAGACTTACAGCACTACTCAAACATGATTCTGCTGTCAAGAGTTGCTCCTCAAGCACGCTCAAAGCAGGCTTCTCTGCATGCCTCTTCTATTGAGAGTGTAATTTCAAGCTACACTTTAGGTACTTCTCGACAAGGCCTCGTAAGCTGGATATGTCAATTCCTTTCTCCATAATGTATGGGAAAAGTTCTTCACATTCCTGCTTTAAGTCATGGACTTCATCCAAAGGAGTTTTCAATAACTTCTTCCTAATTGACTTGACCATATAGCTTGCAGCATGTCGCTCAGCTTGTGATATCATATTTCGAACACTCAAGGAGGGTGTTTTAACAGAAGCAGGGGGCACATCAGCAATGTTGTTGGACTCCCGAGTCAAAATGCATGCTGCAGCTTGGATTATAATAGGATCCTTTGAGGCATCAATCAATTCTTGATCCGGGGAAGCAAATGTATTGTTGCAGGCTCGTAGCTCCTCAGCAATATCCATTTCAGCTTGGCCACCCTAAATAAAAAAAAGGGGGAGGTAAGATGAAAAGAATATACTTTAAATAAAAAAAAAGAGAATGAGGTAAAACATTAAGTGACTTACTTGTGTTTCCTCGTGATCTGATTCTTCATCATAACCGCTGCCAAAGATGTCATCAAAAACTGATTTCTCAGCGATGCATTTGGTTGAAGACAACCCATGGTTGCCACTTCCACTCGGAGCACTGCCACTATCATCTTTTCCACCTTTCATAACAACTTCTTTTGGAAGGGGAGGAACATAATTATTTGCAAACTTGACCTTAAGCTTACGCTTCTCGTCAGGCTCAGCAAGGATCTTAGCAGCTTTCTCCTTCGGTGAACTAGTGGAACTGTTCACTTTTCGTTTTCTAGACTTACTCTGGCCATGAGTCCTAGAGACATCTGGAGAACTCGAAGAGCGCAAGGAAAAAGTTAGATAATAGACTGATTTCCACCAAGACACAAAAGCAGGAGTAGTCTGAGCCTGGATGCTAGCACAACCACGAGGTATCAAGAAAGAAGACTTGGTTCCTAGGCGAATGCTCGAGTTGAACAAGTTAAACAAGCGCTCTTCTGTGGCCTGCTTTTGGGGTTCCAACTCACCAGGCACATCTTGGTAAAAACCAAATTGTCGGCTAAACCTATGAGGACTATACGACTCAATCACGTAGCAATCATCATGCCTCAATGTTACAAAGCTGGATCTCATACTAATGAACAAACCACTAGTCTGACGAGATTGCATGTTATCATTAGTAAAATCTTCATCCCTTCCTGTGCTCACAAAAGTAACACGCTAATCAATTACCTTGCTAGAACGGATGAGAGATCTCGCTTCTGAGCTGTGGAAAGACAGGGCAGCCTCGGGGCCGTGAAATGCAATCATACGGGCACCACCGAAAACACGTGCAGTAGAGCGGTGGCTCTCAAAGGAGCTGGCTATCCAGGCATATACATAGTGCGCAGGAAATGACCCATGATGTTAACCTGGTGAAGAGGAAGTAGACAGCTCATTCAGTCCTCTGTAAATGCTTGCAAGGACAGGAACAGCTAAGGAAATATCGCGACCACTTGCAAGGTATGATGCAGGTTTGAAGACACCAAGGCGAATATGACCCTCATTTTTCAAAGGGAGGGCAAAAGCACAAATCCAGCATGAGAGAAAGGCTGCAAGGTAGGTTTCGTGGCGATGAGCTTCGGGAATGTCCAAGTCAAGAAGCGCTCCATGAGTAGTGTCACTCCATGGCTGAAGGTTCCCAAGTGTTAAAAAATCCTCGTCATATACAGGATAATTCGCCCTCTTTTCTGCGCTTGTAGGTGTTGTGCAATACTTGGAAGAGTCGCGAAACCAAAAACGACACCATTCTTCAAAATAGACACTTGACCTGTTAGATTTTGTCATTAAGCGGCGAAAAGCTTCAAGCAAGTATCTGCAACTATGGGGGAGACGTAGATCATGTTCTACTTTGGATTCTTCTACTGAAGGGATCACCTCGTCATATAGAAGACCAGAAATGGGCAAACCACCAAGCACATGAACATCCCACAAACTAAAAGACATCTCTCCTTCAGAAAGAAGCAAGGTGTTCGTCTTTGGGCACCATGATTCACAAAAAGTCTGCATCACTGAACTGTCGCACTTGTAGACGAACATAGAAGCATACACAGCATCGAACAGGTGGATGCGAGAAAGGGTGTTTTTGGATCGACGCAAGATGTCCTCTAGCCACTCCCAATAGCAAGAAATGTATTTGAATTCAACTCCAAAACGCATGTTAGAGCTCCACCTAGCTTCTTTTCGGGAAAGGCGTGCGTGAAGTGTGTCTAGTGCGTTGGTCTCAGTGCATGCTCGGTGATGGGAGGCGAGAAGGATCGGTTTGGATGATCTTTGAGTGGATGAGTTGCCTTCGCAGATGTCCTTCCACCAACACTTCAAGCTGGGAGGGTAGTGTGATACTGGCCAACGCTTCGCAAAAGGTCCGATCATGGGGCGAAATGCACGAAATTGTGTTTTATGTCCATTGTTTGCATCGTCAGCAATCTCCATGTGGTCTTCAGTGGATGTCTTGGCGGATTCAAATCGCACCATGCTATTATTGTTCCTAAAAATAAAAAGGGAGAAGTCAAAATACATATATATATTTATGTAGGTATGAATAAAAAAAAGAAGGGAAAAAGTTGAAAAGTTGTGCGTGACACATAAGGTGGTGATAAATGAAGCATGCATTACAATATTACATGTACTATGTGATTTTTGAAAAAAAAAAAAAAAAGAAAGAAAATGTAAGCCATCATCAGCATCACAATATAAAGTTGACTATGTGAACATGTGAACATGTGATAACAGTATATCTACATGACTACATATGTGAACTGTATATCTATTTCATCATGTGGTCTTTCTCTCTTCTTTGAAACACTCATATTTTTTCCACCAAAAAAAAAAAAAAACTACTGTCTTCTACATCACGAAGGAGAAACAGAGGTACCAAAAAAAAAACCATAAACACCAAAAGTTCATCTTCAAAACCGAAATACCACACAAAACCCACAAAAAACTATTCAAATTCAGAAATCTACAGCAAAAAAAAAAAATTTGAAAGAAAATACCGAAAAGTGAAAAAGAATTATGAGAGATTATGGGACATTTTGTAGAAACAGATGCAAAGAATCAAGTCCAAGCACAACATATTCATCTTAGTGAACCAGCGAGCATACAAGTAAAGAAAAAAAAACAAACCTTGACACGTTTGTAGTAACTCCGTCAGATAGGCCACGGGGCAGTGCAATGTGGGTGTGGTAATGTTGGTATGGCGGCAAGATCACGGCTTCGGAAGCGCAGGGGCCTCAGGGAAGTGCAGTACAGTGGTGGCAGTGCTGGTATGGCTTCGACTTGTGCTCGGCGTCGGTTTTGGGTCCTCCGTGGTGGGCAGAAGAGGTGTTGATAGATTTTTTTTTACCTCCCATTACGTATATATATAGTGTGGGAAGAAGTGTTTGAGTTGAATAAAAATTCTACAAATTTATCTATCTTAAACCGAAAGAGATTTAGATTAGAATTTGGAGTGATGTTATCTTCTTCAACTTCTGTAAATCCGGCCAGCAAGAAGATGTGTTTATGGTTTCTATCTTGTTTCCAATATCAAATTATATCCTAGTTTGGTTAATTGAAAAGAAAGTCACCCGAAAAAAAAAAAGAAATTTTTTTTTTGGGCTTTAGTTGCTGTAGTATACTACTACGTAGCATGAAGAGCTAAAAAAAGAAGCCAGTATTTGGTGGGCCAGATGATCGCGAGGCATTAGCCCTTGGTCAAGGGATGTCTGAGCATCCAGGGATCACCCTAGTTGTAGTCCACTTCAAAGCTGATCCGAACATGGAAGGTGGTGAAATGGTGGCTATTGATGTGAGTGATAGTAGTACAGGTAAAGACTCCAAGGCAGCTGATGAGGAGGTTATTGATGGTATTAAACAAAAGGTGTCAAAAGACGGTTCAGTTAAGTACGAGGAAAGAGTAGTGAAAGGAAGTTATGATACTTTTGATGTAGTTAAAGAATTTAGCCGTTGTAATTTGGTTTTGGTGGGCTTTCCCATAACAAAAGTCATGGGGCTTTACGAAAACAGTATGGTCATGGGCTAAAGTATGTTAAATATTTCGAGACTCAATCACAATCAACACACTCATAATCGTGTATGTGATGCAGTCTCGAGGGGGCAATTTGTAGGCATGAAAAAATTGTATAATGCCAAGCCATTAATTATTTGTCCCGACAAGTCAAATGTTGACTTAAAATAAATGGATGATCATAAAATAAATTAATTTGGGCTTTATTATTAAATGAGGCCTATTTTAATTAATCATCTATTATTGGGTCATGGCTCATTAAATAAAAGATGGACTCATAATGGAGTTATGTCCATGAGGCCCAGGAGGCAGGATAAGTGGAAACCCTAGGGTTCTCCTAACTCTATAAATAGAGAGCTCCTCTTCATTTGTCAGGAGGAGAAAAACAGAAGAATCAAAGAGAGAGAGAGAGAAAGCTGCTCCAGAGACTCTCTAAGTCTGCACATCCAAACCAAACATTCAACCTAGAAGAAGAACAACAAGCATCAAAGCCGTTCTATTCTAGACGATCATATTTGAAGGAGATCAAGCCCGGAGGCCCTCATTCAAGGAAACTAAACCGTTCTTTTAGAGATCGAATCAGTGGATATATTAGAGATTGTACTCAGATTTTTAAATCAATAAAATTATTATTTGTTTCACATCTTTTGATTCTATTTTGCAGACATCTAAAATTTGTGTTTACAGTTACGTTAATCAAACTTAAAATAATGACAATGATCGTGACAATAACAACATAAATCATTCAGCCATCACAAGAATGCAAAAAGACTCACTTAAACCATATTTATCATTCTCATAACAATTAAATAAATAACTTAATCCTTTAGCAAAACCAGAATAAAAAAAAAATTTAACAATTTAAACCACCTCTTAAATTCTTACAAAAATTAACACAACACCTTCGTAGTCTTACTGTCACAGTCATAATTTTATTTCTAATTTTCGGACCTCAAAAGTTAATTTTAAAAGGAATTTCCAGATTACTCAATAAAGCAAATAAGATACTTAAAATTAAAAATAATCTCAGAAAAATAATAAAATTATCACACAACATAAATTAACTCACAGTCCAACTAATTATGCAAAGAAATAAATTTTTCGTCCTTACTATTAATCACAAAATCGCAAAAATACATAATTTAATTAATTAATCACGAAAACAGTATGCAAAAATTATTTTAAGACATAACGCACATAATATGCCTCAATAAAATTAATCTCGGTAATTACCAAACTCATACACTAATTATATAATAATTAATCCTTAAATACACAAATAACCGATTTAATTATTAAGGAAAACTCAAGCACAAATTATTCTACTACACATATTATACACGCGGCAAACACAATGAACATTTACATAATTCTTCTTCAATAATTTCATGTAAAAATATAATTAAAACAATTTTTCTAACGAATTAATCTACTACCGAAATTACTCTAATCTCTAGCGTAAGAAGATAACTACTAGTTACCTGGAATGTTGGGGGGAGAGTTGAGTCTAATGAGATTCAAGAATATGCGTGCGGTCCAAGCCTTCTCCTACAATCCCCAAATAACCACAAACGATAATTGTGCAAGTGAAAGAATTAGAAAATATCAAGAATAATTTTGATGAGAGCAAATGAGAAGTAAAAAAATTAGAGAGAAATTGGTAATGGCTGTGTGAAATGGAAGAAATGGCAGCAAGTATTTTTCTGAGATTTAATCAGAACTTTTGGTGTTTAAGGGAGATGATTAAGAGGGTTTAAATGGTGGTTTAACGATGGAAGTTATGGGCGTTAAAGAAAATGAAAAGACATGCACCAAAGGAAGAAAACTCTCTCATTTCTCACCATATGGCCGGCTGCCAATGCTCAAGCCCACCATAAATTTCGGCCCTTTTCATCAACAATCCAAGTGATAAAAGGTCCGTTAAGCGATAAAACGATAAATTCCTAAATCGCGCCTAAACTTAAAAATAATTAATAACGAAAAATAATATTAACAAATTATATTATAAATATAAATATAGTTCACATAATTACAACATCAAATCATAAAAATATTTCGACTCCCAGATGAATTATAAAAATCGAAATCATTAATTAAATGAAAATATTAGTTTTAGGGAAAATATTTGCAAAAAACCAAGAGCAAAATTATGGGGTGTTACAATAACCATCACAACCTGTGAAACTAAAGAAGTTCATTCTAAACCTATCAAAGGAAACCCCAGCCGTGAGGGACTTAAAGAGAAGAAGGGTTGTTAAAAGTGGTGCATGAAAAGAATAAGATGTGTAAACCGAGGGAGAAGAAGTGGATCCCTTAAAGGAACTCGAGAAAAGAGCAAGCAACATTGTTCCCGGTTTTGTTCTGAATCTCATTTGGTGTAATCGAGTAAGTTTACTGAATTTCTTGAAATATTGGAACATCAACAGTGGGTGAAGATGTTTAGTGATTGTGCTAAAAATTATATCTATCTTGATGATATGGATGAATGTTGCTCAAGTTTTACCTGTGTTAAGGGAGTGTGTTCCAGTTAGTGGAAATCCTATGACTTTTGAGGCTGAGTCTCTAGCGAACTTATTTGAAGTTCCTAATGAGGTGTTTGATTTGTACTTTAAGGGGAGGTTTAAAGTAGAAATTAGAGAAGCCAAGAATTATGTATTCTTGAATTTATTGGAGGAAGTGAGAGTTTCTCTACCATACACCAATGCTATCTTTCACGCCTACAAAAATTACTTTTCTTTTTGGTATTATAATCTTGTTTTTATTGTCTACGTGAGATTAACATTTATTTGACTACCTCATGCAAAGGTTTTTGTATTGAAAATGTTTTGAAATAAATAAGTCGCAAAAAGTCTTTAAAAGAAGACTCATAAACCTAATTGGATATTCGAAAACCATATGGACAACTTAGGGACTTATCCAATGTAGATTTCCGTGTCATGACTTTATAATTGGGCAATGAACCAAAGATAGAATTCCAGGATGAGAGTACGAACTGATCAGGACTTATATTCGCCCATTGTTGGCCTGTAATTAATACGATTCATGTCTAGTTTTAGGCAAATAAATAACCATGCAATTTGTTTAAGAATTTTAAAAATTAATCTAAGTTGGTTCATTAAACATAAAAGATACTAATTTTTGGTGATATGTTATTTAATCAATCAAATTACAGGGAACCTATTTAATTGTCCAAATTATATGAATTTTAGCATTAGAATTTTTTTATTTAGGTCTTGTAATGAGCAAAAATGACCATGTGCAGTGATGAAAGCAATAAAGCATATAACATGCATATGGATAATATAATGTAAAAGACATATAAAATAGAAAAGAGAATATTAGAGATTTAGAATATATCAGAGCAGAAAATCATTCAAGATCTACATCATGAAAAGTACAGTAGATTGTTAGTATAATAAGAATTAAATTGGAATTTACCCTCAGGAGTAATACCTTGGTCTCCTGGGTCTTGAATAATGATCCGCATGAGGAGCAATCTTAAAGCTTGAGCCTTGAAATATGAAATTAATGGAGTTTAAATGTATATGATTATGTGTGTTTGAGAGAGTTTTTGTAGTGTGAAGCCTAGGAAAGTGTATATAAAAATCTTGTATGAATGTCTGAAAAAAGTTCGTAGAACAACAAGCTATTTATAGGAAAAACAAGTCCGAAAATCACGCGGAGAGATAACAACTGGCGCGCACCTGGCGCACAGCCGTAGCAAGCTGCATAACCACCGTGCGCCTGACGCACCACGGTGCATCTGGCGCAGCAAGGCTGCCCACCATGTAGGCTGATGCGTCGGATAAATCCCTTGGTTGCATTCTAGCGTTTTCTAAAATGCCTCTGTGTTGCGCAGCTCATTCCGATGCGCAAGACGCAAGACAAATCTTAGCGGTGTTCCGAAATTAGAAGATTCCTTTTATCTTTTGTTAAATATTATCTTTTGAGGTTTGAAATCAGTTATTTTACGGAATAAAGATCTAATTGTCATAATATCTTCTAGAAAGTAATTATCAAGAATAATTTATATTTGTTAAAAATACACATTAACTGATCCGGTTGGTTAAGGTTCGGATAAGCCAAGCCCTTTAACAAGGAGCGAGGCATACGCAGGAAAACTGATCCTTGGGCATTTTTAAAATAAAAAAACGCATTCTTGGGCCCAGTCGTTCTTGTTAGGTTTATTAAACCCTGTGCCTCTCATCTCCCTCGTTCTCATCTCGCCGTTTCTCATCTCCCTCATCTCATCCTCACTCTCATCTCCCCCATCCTCAGTCTCTCCTGACTAAACCAACACCACCACAACTTCTTCCCGCCCCAATTTCCTCCGCCGATTTTCTACAAACCCTAACTGTAATCCCCAATTCGCTCCCTCAATTTCCTCTTCTACCTTCTTTCGACCCCAAAACTCTCGTCCACTCCAAAGACGTTACCATCTAACCAGGCCTAACCGCCCACATTTTTCCATCCGACGTATTCCCCCACAACCTAAACAAACAAACTTCCTCTCCTCATCTACATCCAGGGTGGTGCTTTGTGCCTCTACTCATTTACTCCTCAATCTACCACAACTATATCAACTCAGTGGGTGTTTCCTCTGTTTCATCTCCTCTGTCTCTGGCACGCCCACACCTTCACTCGTTAGATCCACCACCGCTTCGCCACCGTCGAGCCATAAAAAGTTTGTTGTGGTGACGAGAAGGTTAAGTAAGATGCAATCTCGCCGTTTTGGTAACTTTTTTTTGGTATAATTAGTTTGTAATTAGTGGTTTTTTTGTAATTAAGAATACGTTTGTTATAATTAGTTTCTAATTAGGGTTTTTTATAATTAGGGTTTTGTTTTTTTATAATTAGTTTGTAATTTGGGTTTCATTTTGATTTTCGTTTTTTATATACTAGATATTTTTTCTTTTTTATATTTTTGCTTGTTAAGTTTGTTGCTAATTTTTCGTTGTTGGCTGAATATTGGTGAATTTTTTGTTTATCAATTTATCGTTTTTGTTGGCTGAATATTGGTAAATATTTGTTTGAAAGCTTTGGAACTTTGGCTAAATGTATTGATTTTTTTAACTGAATCAGTAGGGGGTGCTACACTTTTTGGCTGAATAAGTAAGGCTCCCTAAATATTTGAGCCTATACTGAATTAGCGTCATTTTTTTTAGGGTGAATTAACCTTTACTGGTCCGGTTGCATCACAAAACCGGATTAGTTCACTCACCTAACAGATTCGGTTTTGTGATGCAACCGAATCAGTTAAGTGTCAACTGATCCGGTTCTGGACCGGGTCAGTTGATTACTGTTAGCCGCTCCAGATCCGAACCAAAACCAGATCTGTAAGCCCGATTTTGACCAGATTCGATGATGTTTTTTCGACTAGTGAAACAGTCAAGTTTAATCGAGTTACAGAGAGATCAACCAATCTTATCACAAGCAATTAATCAAAATTCAGTCATGCTATGAAGAATCCTAAACGAGATGAATTACGCTTAATTAAGACTATAGTAGACATATCAACAAGGTTCTCAAATGGTGCTAGCAATAGTCTCATAGATGCAACTAACATGAGATGAAATTTAATATGGTATAAACCGTGCAACATCCTATGGAAGAAGTAAAAACTACACTAGAAAGCAATAAAATATAAAATATCCTTCCCCCAAACTAGAGTTTGAGTGTTCTAAATGTAATAGTATAATATTAAAAATAAGGAGGAGAAATACTCACAAACCCTCACTAAGGAGGTGGAAGAGAAGATCTGTTCGTTTGTCGTGGTCGAGTGGATGAGAACGAGCCATAAATGAGGCGAAGCATGTAACGAAATGTGACTCAATCAAACTACCCGCCACAAGCTTCAACGCAAAATTCTCAGACAATCACCATGTGATACCCATGTATCGAGCCAAGCAATATCACAATGCGCACATAAATTTTGGACCAAAACCTTGCCAAAATCCCATCGATGATTGTCAAGGTATCAAGATACTCAATACAACAACACCCACACAATTTCATACCAATGGTACCTTCGGTTTTCGGCAATAAAACAAAGTGATCTGACCCTAGGATTTGCTACGTCTCAATCGAAAAGACGAAGAAAGTCGAATGGTGCTTGTGAGTATGCTCATATAGTCGATCAAACATGGGTTCAACTCTCAAGAATCCAAGGAAATCGTTGTGGATGCTCTGTTACCAATTGAGAATGAGTAATATAGCCCAAAATTTTCGAAAATCACAGCCAAAATTGCTATAAAATTCGAAAATCTGGGTTCAGATTTAGAGAATGAAAACATAGCAGAACAACGGGGAAGGGGAGGCCGGAAGAAGTGGTGGTGGTGCAGCGCTACCGGTGCTAGGCGGTGTGGTGCTCGGCGCTGCTGTGTTCGAGTGCTGATGGGAAATCGCAAGGAACAAGGAAGAGACTGGAGGTTACAGACCTTGCGTCGTGCCTTCGTTTCTTCTTTCTCAAAATCTCTCTCTATCTTTTTTTTTTTTTCCTTTATATGGCAGCAATAAGGATCGCAGATAAGGAAACACATACAAAAAACAGTACTAGCACAGCTTGCCGCGTCTTGCTTGCCCAGCAAGACGACCAACTCCTTGTACGTGACCTCTATGAACCTTACAACACTCAAAATACAAGAAATTTTTACATAATTCCTGAATATCTAATACAATTCTGGCGATATCACACGGCACCTTGTCAGCTACAATGGCATAGAAAAGCTTCTTGGAAGCAGTTAACATCCTGATATGGCGCCAACCTCTAGTCTCTGCTACCTGCAATCCTTTGAGAAACGCATATCCCTCCGCCTGCAACGAAGACGTAGCAAAAACTTTGGCATGCCCTTGGAACTGAATACTGCCACCTAACCCAATCCAGGCAATACCTGCTAGACGCTGAGCCTTCCCCTTAGCTTTCCATACAGCACCAACCCGAACCGTACACAAGGCACCTTGCAATTGGCCACAACTATACGAATCACCTCCTAATCCCACATTACAACTACATCGACTTAGCGATTTTTCCTTCAACAATCTCCTCCTCTGCACACCTTTTAATTCTCTATCAACTGTTTTTAGAATCTCAAGCGGGTCAACTTTATGATCACGAAACACCACCTTATTCCGATGCGCCCAGATTGACCAAAGAATAGCTGCAAGCACACACCTCCTATATCCATCTTTACCATCAATTTTTCAGAAATACGTGAACATATTTTTTACCCATTCTGCAATCGGAACGATTGAATCATTTTCCACCTAAGTCCTAACACAAATGCAAACCAAATGTGCTTACTAACTTCACAATCTCGAAATAAGTGGGCATCTGTCTCTGTCTTCCCATGACACAAGTAACAAATATTACCAATCCCAATGCATCTTTTATTCAAATTCGCACAGGTAGCTAAAGCCTTTTGGATCAACCTCCATAGAAATATCTTCCACTTAGGCGGTATCTCCAATTTCCAGAACTTACGCCAAAACATGCGCTCCTTGTGATGTACCTTCCCTCCATACACTTGATGCATCAGAAATGTACAAACATCTTTTGTCTTAATATTATTGACAGTAGACGCTGTGGCCCATGCGTAACAATCTACTGCACTTGCTTGAGGAATATGCGTTGCCAAAATCCTTGGGTTAAATCCTTTTCGAAACATCTCCACACAAGGCTTGCATTCCACTCTTTCCTTCCAGTCAACATCAAATCACTTACCATATTGACCCCCAGATGAGATAAATTGACCCCTTGCTTCAACTTCAAAGCACTGCCGCTCACCCAGTTGTCATTCATAATATGAGTCCTTGATCCATTTCCAATCATCCTAATAAATCCTTCCTTACAACTCTTGACCGCACGCATCATACCTCTGAAACCCCATGATGCAACCAATAACTTTTTATCAGCCATTGCACACACTACAGGCGAATCATCATACTTAGATTTGTAAACTTGAGCAACTAAAAGATCTGGATTACTGTCAATATGGATCGCCTGCTTAACCAATAAAGCCCTATTCAACCAATAGACACTCCTAACCCCCAATCCTCTCAACCCCTTCGGCATCTCAATGACCTCCCTTTTCTTCCAGTAAATTGGACGGGTTCCCTTTGAAGTTTTCCACAGAAACGCCGCAAACAAAGCATTCATTTTATCCACAACATACTTAGGAAGCAAAAAAAATGACAATACATGCTGACTTAATTAAGCCAATACACTATTGATCAACAAAATTCGACCAGCGTGAGACAACGCTAAGTTCTTCCAACTCCCAATCTTTCTACGAACTTTATCCAACAAACCAAGGAACTTGGTGTAACTTCTTCCATCTATCTCTACATTATAACCCAAATATCTTGCTAAATCTACAGCCGACGGAGTACCCACCACATCACGCAAATGACTCCTGACACTTTGAGGGGTATTCAGACTAAACTTAATCAACGACTTATTATAACTAATAACCTCGCCCGAAATTACACTGAACTTATGCAAGACCTCCCTTACCGCTTGACAAAAACTGGAAGTGGTTTTGAAAAACAATAATGAATCATCAGCAAAAAATAAGTGCGAGATCGACGGAGCAAAACGAGATACTTTAATCCCTTGCAACACCCCTGACTCTTCTGCTCTTTTAATCAATCTTGACAAAATTTCCATAACAAGGATGAATAGATATGACGACATCGGATCCCCTTGCCTTAATCCACATGATGGCACAAACTTTTCTGAGGGTTCCCCATTTATCAAAATGGCATACGACACTGTGGTCACACATTGCACAATCCAGTTCCTGCACTTTTCTGGAAAATTCATCTTCATAAGCAACCATGCCAAAAACCTCCAATTAACCTTATCATATGCCTTATACATGTCTATTTTCATAGCAGCATAGTAGTGCTTCCCACCTTTTTGTCTATTAATTTTCATCATCACCTCATGAGCAATCAAACAGTTATCCGCTAACAACCTTCCAACTACAAATGCATTTTGCATAGGGCCAACAACCTCCTTAAGGATTGGCTTAAGCCTATTCGTGATAACTTTTGAAATGATTTTATAAACCACATTACATAAACTAATTGGCCTTGATTGAGTAGCTTCCTCTGGCCTCTCAACCTTTGAGATCAAACAAATATACGTGAAATTCCATTCCCTCAAAATATAGCCTTTATCAAAAAAATACCTAACTGCCTCAAACACTTCATTACCAATTCTCCGCCAGCACTTATGATAAAAGATAGCAGGAATACCATCTGGCCCTGGCGATTTCAGTCCAGAGATTTGAAAAATTGGACTGTCAACCTCTTCCCTACTCACATCCTTTTGTAATTTATTGACATGATGTTCATGTAAAATCGGAATTAGATCATCATCAATATCAGGAACCTGCCAATCATCACTCACATTCCTATGACACTCAAAAATTCCTTTGAAATGCTCAACCACAACTCGTTTAATATCTTCCTTACTAGAGTTCCAATTTCCTGTACAATCTTTAAGCATTAAAATCTCATTTCTCCTTCTTCGAGTCTTTGCCTTCCTGAAAAACCACCTAGTGTTCGTGTCTTCCAATAACAACTGTCTACCCTTTGCACGCTGCTTCCAATATTCCAACTGTACCCTAGCCCTGCTTTGCACTTGATCCATTCGAATATTGCCTTCTCTGTCCCCAAAATTCTTAATCTTATGAATCCCTTCGCTTAAAACCATCTGGGCCTACTCACAATTTTCCACTATATCATCCCAAACCATGTTATATTGTTTATGAAAATTTTTACACCAGTTAAACAATTGTAATCGGGTATTAACACATTTCCTTGCCACGCTAAACATAGGTGATCCCACTATTTTCTCATCCCATTTTTTATCAACTAATGACATAACATCCTTAAAATCTAAACACCACGACTCAATTCTAATGGGACGCCTTCTCTTAACTCTCTCCGGGTCTGTATATAATATTATCGGACTATGATCTGAAACTAAGATTGGCAAATTAAGCACCATTGCCTTAGGATAATTCTGCATCCATCCATGAGATCCATACGCTCTATCTAGTCGCTCATAAATTCTATCATCACCCTTCCGATTATTACACCAGGTATATTGCACCCCATGATATTGGATTTCCATGAGTCCCAACTCTACTCGCAAATTTGTAAATAACTCCTGCCCCCGAGACCAACTTACCCCGCCTAATTTTTGATTCAAGAATTCAATTTGATTAAAATCCCCAATCACAACATATTCATTCATCTGCGAAGTAACAACATCATACACCTCCTCCCAAACCACTTGTCTAAACTGAGAATAAGGCGATCCATACAAGCAAACCAGCATCCATTCATATAAAACATTGCATTTTACATCAGTTATATTACAAGTCAAAAGATTAGGCGAACTACTATGTACTTCTAATTTTACATCATTACACCAAAATAAAGCTAGTCCTCCTGCATTATCTACTGCATCATAAGATATTACATTAGCATAACCTAACCATCCAGAAACTTCATCTATTATATCCCTAGAGCCTTAGGTTCCATTAAGAACAAAATATGAGGAGCAAATTTGTGGACCATCCATACTAGAAATGGAATTGTAGGGCTGTCCACCGTCTTTAACCCCCTACAATTCCAAGCCAAAATCCTCATTTCTCCATCTGAGACTGATAAGGCTCAGTCTCCAAGCCCAAATTGTTATCATCAACCTTCTTACACTTCTTTAACCTAGCAGCATACTCTTCTTTCTTCTCATGCATCCAAACACTGAAATCTTAAATAACATCATCAATTAATGGAGCATCCTCAACTCGCTTCCTCTTCTTTTCACACGGCAAAGCTTGAACAATTACTATAGGCGGAGTAAGGGGTCTCCCAATCTTCTTCTTGTTCATATAAGCCTCCAGATATGTCTCGTCTAATACTGTATTGCACACCACACTTTTACCTTTATTAGATGCACGCTTTCTTGGATTCTTAGCTTTAGACGGCCCTATAGGAGGCGGCACATCAACACTCACATCCTTAGCTGCCTCTTCATTTGGATTCTCAACCTCACAAGACTTATTCTCTACCATGATCTTTCCTCCATCAGCGTCTTCAACTTGGTCAGGATTCTGAATCAAACCTTCCATTGCCGCAATCTGCTCACTAAAACCCCAACATGGAAAAAGTTTCAAATTCTCATATTCTTGAGCTGGCACACCTGCTGCTTGAGAGTAATAAGTGGATGATGAACCGGTCTGAAGAGAAGGATTAGAGCCAGGGTAATTTAAATGATATGTGGGAGAAAACCTAAAATCACCATTAAAATCCTCACTTGAAAATTTGTTCCAAACTTCAGACCACTGATTCGATTCATTTGAGGGTTCTGACCCAAATGTTGTGGCCCAAAATTAGACCTGGCAAAGTTGGTCCTGATCCGAAAATCCGGTCCGAAATATCCGATACGTGGTCCGATCTGGGTCCGAACCAGACGGTCTGAACCTTGATCCGAATCCGAAACGATCCGGTCCGAAATAATCTTGATCCGAAACTCATCCGAAATCCGAATGATCCAATATGGTTTCACCCGATCCGACCCGAAGGTAAACCGATCCGAAATTATTGGTTTCGATTAGGCTTTGATCCGAAGTACCCGAAACTTACCCGTTTTTTTTATAAAAAAAAATTATCATTGGCCACTGGTTTAAAACTTTGGTAGAATTTCATGTAAGTATATGTAACGAATACTCAAATAGTTAGACGGAATAATTTTAAAAAATGTAGGGAGTACTAACTACTAAACAAATAATATCCAATAAAAAGGCTAATAATAGAATAATTAATAACTCAAAAGATTAGTATATAATAAAATTTACTTACAAGGACAACCCTTACCCTACTAAAAAAGCTCAATATCTTTCTTGTCCAATCCGATCCGAAATAATAGTCCGAACGATGACCCAATCCGAAACGGTCCGGTCCGTTCCCGGTCCGAATGTAACTTGATCCGAAAACGGTCCGATCTGAATTGGTCCGGTCCGAATCCGATCCGATTGGTCTGATGGCCAGGTCTACCCAAAATGAGTCATTGACATAAAATCCTTAAACCTCTTGGGCCTCGGTTTCTTGACTGTCAACAGGGATGGGCTGTGAGGGCAATAAAGACGCAGACTCCACCAAACATGATGGAGGCTCCTGGTCTACAAAAGTGGATTGGGCTTGGATACTTTTAACAAAGACTGGGGTCGCATCCATGTGAGAAGAGAGAAAATCTTCCAAATTTACGCTAGCAGTAAAGGAGGAAAGAGAAGAAGTATATTGAGATGAAACATGAGGGTTGGAATTACTAATGGGACTCTGAGTCAGACTGCCATCATTTAAACAAGTGGAAAAAAGTTCCCCAGAAAGCCCAAAAACTCTTTCTAAACCCGCTACACCATTGCTTAGTACATTCCCCTTCTCATTCATAATACTATCCCTGTCAGTGCATTTATTGCTTCTTAGTAAGACTGCTCTGTGACTACTGCACTTCTTACGAGAGTAATAATCATCCTCTTTTAACCCACTCTTAAACTTTCTCACATGTTTTACAAATACACTTGCTTTTTTTAAAACTCTATCTAATCCTCCCCTATGATGTAAAAATCTCTTAAATTTTCCTCCCTTAGACATAATACCCAACTTACCCTTACTTCCACTCCGTGTCCCTGTTTTCATCAAACCCGAATGGCTCACAACATCATATTCCCAAGCCATTTGGCACTGACCCGGTTTACGACTACACTCCCCAACCTCATAATGAGAACGTCGTAAATCACCCATGCACACTCTCTTAGCATCATAACCCGAACTATTCTTCCTACTACCCGAATATAATGAATCTTCTCTCGGATTAGAACTATCACCTTCCTCCATAGCATCATTAGCTCCACCATTATTAACATGATTATTACCACCATTACTACCATCATCGTCATCTCCCTTATCACTATCTTCCGATCTGGAATCCGTCAACCAATAACCAGGAAATTGCCTATGAACATCTAATCTAACTGAAGTTGTTAAAAAATCTGAAGAACAAGGCAAACCTATTATCTTATTAGTGTAAAGAGGGGAATCATTATGGCCTAGCATCAGCGCGGTGTCAGGTTTACAAGCAGCTAATAGAGATCTCTCCACCCTCTTCTTAACTTTATCCCAATCCGTTCGACATGCCGAACTCTTATGACTAATCTTGCCACATCTTTTACAAAACACAAAAACTCCCTCATATCTAAAATCCACCCATACAATCCTACCTTGTTGAAACTCCACAAACACTCCAGGAACAAGAGGAGATTCAACGCGAACCCAAACAAAAGCCCTATAATACAGCTTCGGACCCGGCTCTAAAGAAGCTCTATCAAACCTCAAGACATGTCCAACTCGAGAGAGAATATCCTGAGCAAATCTAACTGTTCCCAAGATTAATGGAATACCCTCAACCTTAACCCAAAGGGCCGTTTCCGAAAAGTTTATTGATTTCAATGAATCAAACATCTTCCATGTTCTGAGAATTAATAAAGCTCCATGATAATTCAAAACCCCATACATCCTCATTAGATTCTCAACGTCTTCATCACTACTACAATAAAATAAGAACAGTTTTCCCTCCTTTCGAACCCGTATATTCATCTTGGTAACCCAAGTATTAACCCACGCTTGAATATCACTCTCACTAAACTCTCTGTTATCCACAAACCTTCCCACTAACAAATTCCGTAAACCACAACTATTCTCCGAGGAAACATCAAGGGAAGGCTTGAGAAATGGACCTTGCTTACGGTGAAAAACTACAAATTGACAAGTTGATTGAGACTCGCACAACGTCATCAAACACTAAAGACTAAACTAAAAAACACCAGTAAATACACCAATAAACTAAATCCCAAAGAACACATATAAATATAAGAGCATAAGAAATCAATTAAACTAACCCAATTAGATTCAATGAAAAAACTCACATACAACAGACTAACACTCGAAATAAGACTTGATAATAAAAGAAAAGAGAAAGATAACTTGAAGATTAACACAAATGGAAGATAAAGCTTACACACAATCAATCATCGCTTAACGTTAAACGCGTCACGCAAAACATGTTTGTAAGTTCCAACATGCAGCACTTAGACGTGGTACTTTTGTTTTAGAGAGAGAAGATGATTACGTTATGAACATGATTATGAATATGTGTCATGCTTATTATTACTTTGCATGATTACGATTACGGTTATGTAATGTAATTATGGTTAAGTTATGATGATGATTACGTAACATGATTATGATTACGGTTATGTAATGTAATTTTGGTGTGTAAAAACAACGAAACATGATAAAGCTAAGTGAAAGATGGTTCTTGGCAGTATTTGGGCACCGAAAGTGTCACCTATGATGTGACCGCCTTTCTGTATGTTCTGGGGAGACGTCTCTGGTTCATAATTTGGGTACCGTAAGTGTCACCTATGATGTGGCCACCCTACTGGTTAATGAATTTGGGCACCGCAAGTGTCACCTATGTTGTGACCGCCTTTCTAGGGGAGACGTCCCTACTGTTATACTTGCCAAGATACCAATATGATTAAATAAAATGAAAAGATAGTGATGAAGCTTATGATATGAAACGAAATATTTGTTATGTAGATGATTATATGATTTAACGCTATGAAGTATGGTGAATTTGATGTTACGAAAGTATGATTATGATTGTGATTATGTTTTATGATTTCACACATTATGATATCGATGTTTGGATTAGGAGATGTGGAATGTTTTACGAATATGATGATTAATGATGTTATGAACGAATTCTATGAAATAACTATGTTGTTACGAAAGTATGATCATTACTATGTTATGAATATGACTATGACTATGTTGAGTATAAGATTACTTCTTATAATTACAGTTAGGATTATGCAATACATCTATGGTACGAGAGAAACGAAACACGATAGAGTTAAGTGTAAGTATTCTGACACTGAAGTGAATGAAAGATGATGATGACCTATGACAAAACCGTATGACTCAAACTACAAGCTTTATGAATTTCTGATGATATGAAAGATGTGATGGATGGCAGCAAACCACAACTTTCCTGTGGGTTATATTGGAAACTTCGAAGTTCCTTGGTCTCTCGTCTTCTTCTTTTTTTTTTTTTTTTGTTTAGTAACACATAACCAGGTACCTGATCACAGCATTGATGTGAATTGTGATTTGTAAAGGCAGGCCCCAGCTGGGCCATGAAGTCTACTGTGCAATTCTCGTCATTTTTTTTCTTTTTTGCTGGTACCTACAAAAAGAGAAAAAATCAAAAGAAAAGAACAAAAAGAAAAACATACCATTAAAGTAAAATCACACCTAATGAAAATGTAAAAATAAAATGAAAATAAGTGAAAACTCGGGTTGCCTCCCTAGGAGCGCTCGTTAAAGTCAATGAGCTCGAATCTTTATAGGTTATTTGGCATAGAAAAGATATACAATACACTTGCTTCCCTTCAATCGGCTCACATGTGACTTAGTCCATGAGACGACTACCATTCACCTTGAAACAATCGCACTCCCTTCGCATGAGCGACTTGTCATGCCATATCTTAGTTCTTTCTTTATAGAGGCGAGAACTTTCATAAGTATCCAAACAAAGCTCACTAGGGTGGTGCGAAGGAGACATATTAGAAGACTCGTTAGATTCTCTCGAGCTCAATACCTCCTTGATAGGTTTCTCAAATGATACCACCCGTGTCTCCTCTAGGATTCTCTTGCATTCCTTGGTCGCCCATTCTTCTTCATCAACAATACCATCAAGATTGTCTGTAATGAATCATCAAGTTGTATACAGCATGTCTTGGCTTCTATCTCTTCACCATGACCATCCAATCGATAAATAGATTCTCCAGTAGGATGACAGCTCATTGAGTTTGTGAGTATGTACTCTATCTTCTCATCACCTACTTCAAAGGCGGTATTCCCTTTCTTCATGTTAATGATGGCTCCAGTAGTGGCCAAAAATGATCTCCTAAGTTGATGGGAATCTGTGCATCTTCTTCCATCTTTATAACAACAAAATCACATGGAATGAAGAATTTTCCAACCCTTAGGGGAATATCTTCAAGATACCAACTAGAAAGTTAACTGTTCTAACTGCTAGTTGTAGGGAGAAGTGTGTGAGTTTCCATTCACCCATATTGAGCTTGTTGAAGATTGACAAAGGCATGAGACTGACACTTGCCCCGAGATCACATAGAGCATTCTTGATAGTAATATCACCAAGCTTGACAGGAATATAATAACTGTCTGGATCTCCTAGCTTCTTTGGAAGCTTGTTCAGCAAAAAATAGCACTACACTCAGTTGTCAATGAAACAGTGACATTCTCTTCAATTTTTCTCTTGTTTGAGAGCATGTCTTTCTAAAACTTGGCATAAGAAGGCATCTATGAGATAGCATCCAAGAAAGGGATGTGATATGCAAGTTCTTCAGGATATCGAGGAACTTCCCATGCTACATCTCTAGTTTTACTTGAGCCAATCCTTGAGGAAATGGGACAAGTGGACTGTATGGAGCAATAGTTATGACATTGGGTTCCTAACGATCCATATTGATGTAGCTTCCTTCCAATTGGTCCTAATACTCAAGCTTGTCCAATCATACTCTTATTACGTTCTCAATACCTGAAATTCATCAAAGAACACCGAAAACGTGGAAAAGAAGTAATATTTCATGAATTAAGTAATTATATGCAATTATGAACTACAATGCACTTAAATGCTCTTAATATGCAACCTAAATGGACCTAAAAACTACATGAAAATATGATACATCATGATGAAAGCATTAAACATACAATCTTGCATATGAATATGAATATAATATGGAAAAATATTGAAGAGAGATTTAGGGAAGAATGTACAATAACGCGTTCATTCCTTCAAGATCTACATTATGACAAGTAAATTGTTAGTAAAAAAAGGAATTAAGTTGGAATTGACCATCAAGAATTATACCTTCGTCGTCTGGGTCCTGTATTACGATATGTAGGAGGAGCAATCTTGAAGTTTGAAATAGGAAATTCGAATGAATGAATATGTTTGGTTGTATGTGAGATGTTTTGTGAAGTGTTGTAATCGTTTATTCGAAGTAGTAAAGCGTAGGAAAAATGTTCGAAAAAATGCAGCTATTTATAGGCAAAGGAAATCGCGAAAAGATAAAATAAAACTGTGCGTCTAACACAATGATCGTCCGCTAGACCGGTTTTTCATTTTTGTTTATGGCATCGATGTTGCACGCGCGCGCAATAGGTTGTGTTAGACGCAACATTAATCTGGCCGTTTTTTTTATCGTTTTAAGATTCTTTTTTATTCTTTGATGAAATCTATCCTTTTTTTTTTTGGCAATTCAAAATTATTAATGAAATCTATCCTTTGAAATATGAAATCAACTATCTTTATGAATAAACATGTGATTTTCGAAATATCATTTAATAATTAATAATCAAGAATAGTTAATATTAAAATATTAAAAATATAATTAATTATTAGGAAGAATTAATTGGGCCTTTAAATTTAGGCTTGGATTTAATAGATAGACTTCATGGTTTCAAAATGTTTTAGGGCTTAACTCGTTCGATTGCTCTTGCTTTGGACAGAACTAATTAGGACGACGGTATGTTTCATCATGGGATACTCAATGGGGAGACACGATTTTGTGTCTCAAACATCTTTATAACTGAGGACATAATCACTCCTTGAAAATTCTTCAAACCATTTCTTTTTCCACAACACCTCTTAATTACATACCTTCTTATCCATTCTATTATGGCTAAGATAGGTTTTGTCCTAGCATCCCCTAATACAATATTAAAACTCTCACAAACATTATTAAGCACCATACTGGACTTGGAACTAGTTCTTAAAGCATGCCTATACCAATGGCAAGCTGGAATATCATTAAGATATTTGTGTGCATCAGCTGACAACAACTTGATAGACTCTGTTTCAGAGTTAAAATGCCACTGAAATTAACATTAAACCATTTATCACTACCCTAATAATGGTAAATGTAACACTTAACTTAAATAAAACAATGTAAGCCTGCTTGAACCAATTACAATTCTTAAATCGTGAACTGAAATGCCACTGAAGGATTGTTTGTACAACTCTCCAAGGAACTTTTAAAGTTGGCCCAAATGTTTCTACAGCAAAACCTTACCTCTACATTTGAGACAACTTTGTTGAAGGCATCCAACAGACCCCATAACATAATTCAGGCAAAGTGAATGAGTTAAATTAACCTGGAAAACATCTTACAACCAGTTTAAAGAAATACGAGATGTGAGAACTCTACCTTTTGCCTACCAAACATGTAAGTGATGGTTGAGGGTGGTCCTTCCCTAATCCATATCACAACATGTGCAACACTTTCAATGTTTTGAACCAGAAGCTCTAAGAGCCAGGCCTAAGTTTCTCCATTTTGAACTTTATCAATGGCCCAAGCAACTGGAAACAGGTTGTTATTGCCATCCTTAGTAACTGCAATGAAGCATATTCTAGGATATGGGCCTCTAAGGTGGCAACTATCCGCCTCTATAATGGGCCTACAACCTGCTAAGAAGCCTTCTTTACAAGGTTGAAAGCAAATGTAAAGTCTATGAAAATGTGGAGAAAATGTTTGCAATCCTATCAGCTTCACCCCTGTCGTTGAACCAGGATTAGACTTCTTGATTGCCTCAGCATATTCCCAAACTTTCCAATATTGTTCGCTTGCAGCACCACGAACCATCATCATTGTTATTTTCCTAGCATGATAGCATTACACACTAGTCATTCTCTTTGATATTTTCATAAACTCCACTAACTTCCAAGATTTTGTGTCTCTCCACTCATTTAGGAACCTCTCAGGCAGGTATTCAGAGGTCACTTTGTTGTTTTGGTGTTGCCTACCATATTTATGTTTCAACCTAAGGCTCTTTATTTGAAATGTTAACCTTTTTGCAATGGACTTTGAAATCGCACTTGTTCTATTCTTCACATGTGCATTTAACCTTTTTATTATTCTTCCACTTATATCCATCTATTCACATATATAATACACACTTACTCTCTTGCTATTCTTATGCATAAATTAGTAGTTGTAGCCTACATCAATGGCATGGTACCTTAGTGCCTTTCTAAAACACTCATTGGAAGGGAATTTCAGTCCCAAAGCCAAGTTGATTTCACTTTTAAATCAACTGCAGGGTTAAACACAGGGTAGTGTAACCCCTCCTCATCATCGGAACCACATAAGCTATCCACCTCATCATCATCATCATTAAGCTCCTCATCATCATTAAGTTGGACGTTCAAATCCTCTTCTTCAACATGCTCAGGGACTAACTGATTGCCATTAATTCCCCCTAAGCTCCTAGTTTCTCTCTCACTTATATCTTCATCGACATTTTCAGCAAAGATGTCGTCATCACTGTCATTCTCATAGTCTACTTCACTAAACACCACATCACTATCCTCCTCATCAGAATCCCCCACCTCTATTATACCTTCATCCACTGCTTCCCCTTACCCTTTGGTTCATCCTCACCTTCTAATGCTCTATCCTCATCCTCTGTTGGCCAGGATTGACCTTCCAAACCTTATGAATACAATTTCTTCCATCTACCATATTTAGGGTTTATGATAGATGTACTGTAGAGTTGTTGTGTTGACTGTTTTAAGCTAGAAAGAGGTAAAGGTTGGAGTTTTTTTTGAGTTTGTGTGGGTGGTTTTTTAGGCTTAGGGTTAGTAGCACATGGTGTAGGGACCACATTTACTTATTTTTGTGAACCCCTTGTTGACTGATCCTCATAATCCTGCTCCTTAACCCTATTATTTGACCCATCAACATCATCATCATCATCCAAACTCTCCCCATCTTCACAATGAGTCACATACAAATAGTATCTCCATTTGGCTGAAGAGCACTCAAAAATTCAGAGAAATCACCACTATCCTTTATCTTCTTTCTATCATAAAACACTGTACAACTCTTCCTCCTAAACCAAATCTTCCCAACATCCTTCAATTTTAATCCATTCCTAATCCAATCTACAAACTCAAAATGACAAACTTCCTGTACATTAATGTGTAAAACAATTCCATAATAATTTCCATGCCCTGGTTCATAAGTTGGTTTTTTTCCTTTTTGAATTGGTCACAAATTTTCCATCATAATACAAGTGTACGTTAATAGGCGCCATTAATCTATACCAAGGATAATACTTCCTCTATTTCAAAATACTTGACACACTTCTCTGAGCACGCTTGCCAACATATAACTTCAACTATTAATATCTATAATTCCCTACATGTAAAAAATATAAAAAGTTGATATTCTGAAAGTATATATAGAGACAATTCTAACAAGATCCCACATGACTATATTTTTTTCGTACGAAAAAAATCACAAATCATAGTCAAGGGAAAGTGTGTGAATAGAGTTATGTTATGTAAACACAATAAATGAGTGTTTCTCTCTCTAGCCTTCTTCTCTGTATTTTACAGTAGCCATGGCAAGGAAGTGTAAAGCGAAGAAAGCTGCTCAGGCGAGTTCTCAACCAGTGATTCCAGGGGGTCCTTCGTTCGATTCTCAGGCGAAGCAAACTAAGACTGTAGATGAAGTTATTGGAGTGGAATCACTTGAAATAGATGATGTAGAGGACCCGATTCAGCAGGAGATAATCTCACCGAGCTCATCTCTTCGTATTTTACAACAACATACTCATCTTCAAGCTAATTTTTCCGATTGGCTGGAGACGATTCAAAATTCCAAAACACAGCACAACTCTAATAGAGTTGGAAGAGGTGATGTAAATCCTCTCCCTATTTTATTTTCACCATCAGAAGAGGGGGATTGTCATAATGAGGTTAGTTCTGTTAACTCAGATAAGTTGGTTAAAATTAATTTTGATGATATACAACCTGAAATTAATTTTTGGAACTCTTCAATATACTGTTATATTGTTGGAGCAAATCCACCAATTAATGTTATGGAGGGTTTTATAAGGCGAATATGGAAGAATTTTGGTGTTGATAAAGTGGCGACTGTGAAAAAAGGAATTTATGTTGTGAGGTTTTTAATTATGGAACGTAGAGATCAGATTTTGGCTGCTCATCCTACATTTTTTGATGGTAAACCGTTGGTAGTGAAACCTTGGGATTCTAATGTTGATATTATAAAGGAGGAGATTAGGACATTGGCAATATGGATTCAGTTATATTTAGATTTTAAATATTGGGGTGAGTCATGTATAAAAAAAATTGCTAGCCAAATAGGGAAACCTATAAAGCTAGATCAGGCTACTTTGAAAAGGGATAGATTACAGTATGCCAGAATGATAATTGAGGTTAAGTTGGATTAGGAGTTTCCTAAGGAAATTTCTTTCCTAAATGAACATAATAAGGTGATAGGTGTGAAAGTGGAATATGATGGGAAGCCTATTCAATGTGCTAGTTGTAAGGGAATGGGTCATGGAGCTATGGAGTGCAAAAAACATGTTGCTAGGCAGGAATGGAGAGAAAAGACTGTTGTAAAGCATGTTGAAGTTCAGGAGAAGGAGGGAAATAAACAGGCTGCAGATGTCCAGGAATTTCAACCTGTTAGAAATCCTGCTTGGAGAATTATATTGAGTACTAATCCTGCCGTGGTTCAGAATAACTTCTAATCTTTGGATAGTCCAAATGTTGAGGTGATGATAGGGCAAGTTCAATGTTCAAATGGTGCTGGGAGGAATTCAGGGGGTGGCCAGCCTCCTCTAGAAAATGGATAAAATAACCATTTGGAATGTTAGGGGGGTTAACAATCAAAAAATGCAACGAGAAGTGAAGAAGTTCCTTATCAATCAGATGGTGGGTCTTGTTAGCCTTCTTGAAACTAAGGTAAAGGCAGTTAATATAGGCTGTCTTTATCAAGCTATTTTTGCAGGTTGGTGTTTTTCCTCTAACTCAAGTTATCATAATAGGGGAAGAGTTGTTTTAGCCTGGAATCCTAAAAGTTTTCAAGTTAGTATAGTGGCATGTTCAAGTCAGATGATCCACTGTGTAGTGGCTCCTGTGAGTGCAAAATCTTTTTTTTTATAACTTTCTTGTATGCATTTAATGATATACAAGGAAAAGAGGAATTGTGGCTGATTTGAAGAAGTTAGTAGTGAATTGTAAAGGTCCATGGATTGTTGTTGGAGATTTCAACTGCTTTATGGCTCCTAAGGAGAGGATTGATGCTGCAGTGAGGGTGCATGAATTAATTCCTTTGAGGGAGTGTATGCAAGTGTGTGGTCTGCAAGATATGAGTAGATCTGGATGCTTTTATACTTGGAATAATAAGAAAATGGGTGATAATAGAGTGTTTGGTAAACTTGACAGAGTAATGGTGAATGATGAGTGGGTGGAAGCTTATCCTAGAGATGTAACTCATTTTATGCCAGAGGGTCAATTTGACCATTGTCCTATGATCATAAATGTTTATACTCATCTGATTCAAGGTAAACATCCATTCAGATACTTCAAGATGTGGAGTGAGGCTCCAAATTTTAAGGCCATTGTCAGCTTTTGCTGGAGTGCTGCTATTCAGGGTCATTACATGTATAGGGTGGTGAGTAGATTAAAGTTGATAACAAAAGAATTAAGAAAATTGAATGCAGAATGGTATTCTGATATTCAATGTAAAGATACTTTGGCTGCTAAGGTGCTGAAGGATATTCAAGTTGCTCTTCATGAAGATCCTAGCAACCCAGTTCTTGGGCAGAATGAAAGTGAAGCTACAGCAGAATATAAGAGACTTCATTCAGCTTATATTTCTTTCTTGGCTCAGAAGGCTAAAATGAAGTGGAGTATAGAAGGAGATGAGAATTCAGCAATGTTCCATAAATCTATCAGAGCTAGAAGACTTCATAATATAGTTTATGCCATTCATGATAAGGATGGAAATTGAAAGGAGAACACCCAGGAGGTAAATTCTACATTTCTTGATTATTATAAAACGCTCATTGGTACTAAGATGCAAGAAAGAAGAATAGTGCACGAGTCTTTTATTGCTATGGGGCTTGTTTTAAATAGTGATCATATAGACTGTTTAATGAGGCCATATATTGCAAAGGAGGTAAAAAAGGCAATGTTCTCAATGCTAGAGGAGAAATGATGCGTATGAGAAGTGTTAATTATGTAGTATTCTAGTTCTGTTAGAATTCTATGTAATTAGGTGTTTTAATTCTTAGTTTGTTAAGAGTTTGTTTGTTTTCCTAATTCTAGTAGGAATAGGACTCTTGAAATCCTAATCCTAGTAGGATTAGAACTCCTAGTTCTGTTAGGAGTCTTAAAGTTTTAGTTTGGTTGTAATTCTAGTTGAGTTAGAAATCCAAATCCTAGTTGGATTAGGATTCTAATTGGAGTAGAGTTATAATAGTATTAGGAGTCTAGTTAGTAGGCGCCAAGTTGAGCTTGTTCTACCTGGATTAGGAGTGTGTTTTCTTTGTTATCTTGTTCTTAGTTTCCTAGCCTTAGTAGGACTAGGGTTGCTTTGTTTTCTTTTGTTTTGCACGCCTATATAAGGCTTTTATGTTCATTAATAAAATGCATAGAAGTTTTTGATTAAACTTAAACGTAAGTTTATTGTTGATTTTGGACGTATTTTGCAAAATTATTATTGTTTTTAGGGAGTGAACCTAAACACAAGATCCTTGATTTAAACGAGTGAAGTTTAGATTAAGCTTAGGTGAATTGTTTAGTGAGTGAAGCTGAATGAAATCATCTAAAACCCTTCCTAACTTGAATCTTTGGTGAGTGAAGCCATAGTTTTAGAGTTAGAACCCTTAGTGAACCTTGGTCGAGTGAAGATCTAGGGAAGCTAAGCAAATTCCTTTCCTAGAATCATATCAAGAAATCTCCTAGGCCTGATGGTTTTGGGGGGCCTGTTTTTTCAAGGATACTTGGGATATAGTTGGAGCTGATATAGTCACTATTGTTTTAGATTTTTTTAACACTAGAAATAAAGTTGTTAAAGGAAATTAATACAACTACTTTGACTCTTATTCCTAAAATTGCATGTCCTAGCTCAATGACTGAATTCAGGCCTATAACCTATTGTAATACAATCTATAAATGTATTTCCAATGTTCTCTGTAATAGGCTAAGGCTGATTCTTCTGATATCATAGCAGAGAAACAAGGGGCATTTGTTCAGGAGAGATTTATTGTGCATAACATCATGGTCCGCCAGGATTTGGTTAGACATTACAATAGGAAAAGGGTTAAGCCTAGTTGTATTTTGAAACTAGATATGAGGAAGGCGTATGATACTATTGAATGGGAGTTTTGAAGGATATGATGATGGCTCTACAGTTTCCTATGTGCTTCATTAGGTTGGTCATGACTTGTGTTACAACTCCCAAATTCACAATTATGATTAATGGTTCTATGAATGGATTCTTTGAATCAAATAGGGGATTGAGACAGGGAGATCCCATCTCACCTCTTTTGTTTGTAATCTGTATGAAGTATCGGTCCAGATTGACGAAGATGGTGATGGAGAATCCGTACTTTGAGTTTCACCCAAGATGCAAAATTCCAAAGCTAATTCACATGACTTTTGTTGATGATGTGATTTTATGTTGAAAAGGATCATTCCCGGCTATTTATGTGATGCTTCAGGGATTTAAACTTTTTTCTGAGACTTCAGGGTTTTTAAGTTAATGAAGATAAGTCTGAGTTCTATACAACAGGAGTGGAGGTTGAGGTTATCCAGAGAATTAAGAATGCTATTGGCTTTAAACACAGTAAACTCCCTTTCAAATACTTAGGTGCTCTAGTGTGTGCGAAGAAGATTTCTCTGGCTGAATGTGATAGTCTTGTTGAGAAGATGTGTTTGAGAATTAAGATATGGAGTAGTAGGAACTTATCTTATGCTGCTCGGCTTCAATTAATTAACTCTATTCTGTTGAGCCTTCATGTTTACTGTGCGCATGTCTTTGTCATTCCTAAGACTATATTGAAACAAGTTGAGAAAGTTTGTCGTGCTTTTCTTTAGAGTGGTTGTTACTTCGGTCAAAAAAATGGGAATGTGGAGTGGGACACAATCTGTACACCTCAACAAGCTGGTGGGTAAGGTGTGAGGAACATAAAAATCAGGAACAAAGCAGCCTTAGCTAAATATGTTTGGGCAATTGCTACCAAACAAGATAGTCTCTGGATCAAGTGGGCTCATTGTGTTTATGTCAAAGAAGAGGACTGGTGGGAGTATAAGCCTCCCTCAGATAGCAGCTGGTATTGGAAACAGCTGTGCAAAATCAAGGAAGAAGTCAAGAGTTTTATCACTAGGAATGAATTTTATACCATGTCTAAATTTAGTGTGAAAAAAATGTATAATCTGCTGACTGGGGAACCTGTGAAAGTTCATTGGGACAAATATGTTTGGAATAGGCTCTTTTTTCCAAAACATAGAATAATTTGCTAGTTGGTTATCCATGGGAGATTAAAGACCACTGATAGATTGATGCAAATGGGTCTGACTGACTCTAGCAGATGCTTAATATGCCATGATGGTACAGAATCTAATTGTCATTTATTCTTTCATTGTAATTATGCAAAGAGATGTTTGAAGGCTGTTTTACAATGGTTGCAAGTGCAGACCACTCAGAATCAGTACTAGAGAATGATTCGTTTTGTTAGTAGGAACAATAGGAGTCATTTTTAGAAGAAGGTCATTTCTGCTTGTTTGAATGCTTTGGTTTATACTATCTGGTGGGCTAGAAATGAAGCTTGGTGGAATGGCATTGTTTGGCTCCCTGATAAACTAGTCAAGAAGCTCAAAGTTTTGATGATTATGCGTCTCCAGGGTATAAAACCTCAAAAAATTACAGTTAGAGATAGTAATTGGTTTGATCAATTGGTGATAAGATGATGTATAGTTGGTGTTGTGCTGGGATCTTTTGGTTTTAGGGGAGTCCAACCTAGTTGGTTTGCCCTTTCCTTTGATTCTTTAGGTTGTAAATATTTTTTGGTGTTATAATATTTCCCTTACTTAGCAAAAAAAATAAAATAAAGTGTGTGAAACTAGTCAAGAAACCACTAACCTAGTAATTTAAAATTGCAAAAAAAAAATTCACAACTTTATAAACTAATGCACTTTACCTAGGCCTTTTGAACTGCTTCAAACTTTGCTGCCTCGAAAATTCTGCTTTTTAAGACCATCAACTTCAGCCATTAAAAGGGACAAAGCAAAAAGTACGAAAATGGACAAAGATGAGAAGGAAAAATAAAATTAGAGATTTTCTTTTACCCAAAAAAACTTACCTGTTCATTGTAATTAGCTTTAAATTCGCCTGCAATGTCGACTGTAATTACTTTGAATGGAATTCACCTACAATGTCTGTCAATTCATTCAATGACTAGGTAGAGTTAAGGAGGACTAGATGGAGAAGAGAAGAGAAGATAGAGAATTAGGGGTGAAAGTTAAAATTTTGGGGGGAATTTGGGTAAAAATGGTGCACTGGTTCGAAATTAGGGTTTTTGGGTTGATTTAATGATCATGTACAAGTCATGTGACCCAAATCAACGCCAGAGACATTGGTCAACTCCCAAAATCTGGCAAAAGGTACATTTTCACAAAAAAAAAACCATTTATAAGGTATTTTTTGTAACAATTTTTATAAGGTACTTTTAAAAAAACATAATTTATAAGAAATTTTATGACGAAAAAACCTTTTATATACTACTTTTGTTGTTGTTAAATATACTGTTATTGATGCTGAAATAGTACCAAAAATTAATAATGGGCAACTTTCACTAGAAACTTTCTCTCTCTACTTTTGAGAGCCTGTCTCTCTACTAAAACTACAAAAGTTACCTATCAATTTCGAGAGAAGAGTAAGTAGTTTCACATTCAAAGACCATTATAATCATGGAAGCACTTAAGCGCATATTACGGGAAGGGTTGGGAAGGATTGGCCCAAAGATTGCAGTGCCGAAGACAGATCAGGCGCCTGATGTAACCCGATTCATGCTCGCAGTAGTAGATAAGTTTAAGGATTATAGAGATTTTGGTGAACATGCAGTTCAATAATAGGGACAAACCATGTGGTTCAAAAAAGGGGAGGCTGAAGTTGTGAAGAAGGGAATTTTTCTTTTTTCTATTTTTCCAACAATCAGTATATGGAAGAGTTAATAGTTAAGGGTAAATCTAATTATCAAGGTGCTTTGATGATTTTCACTCCCGTATATGAAAAAGTACCATTCTCTGATCTAGAATTTTCGAAAGTTGCGGTGTGGGTTCGGATTCAGGGGTTGCCTTTTGGGTAATGAACTGAGGAAATACCCTGGAAAGCTTTACCAAAAATAGGATATGTTTTTTTACTTCGACACAGTGTCGAAAGAAATTGGGCCTAAACCTTTTTGGGAAGTTATGTCTGGTAGCCCTTAACTATTTGTTTTTCTCTTTGGTAGCTTTTCTTATGGGTTAATGTCCCTGGTAGCCCTAAATTAATTAAAATGTTAGTAAAATAGGATTATTTAATGAAAAACGTTTAGTTAGTGTAAAAAACGTTAGTTAGTGAGTTACCCACCCCATTAGTTTGACCCATGTTTTCACCACCCCTTCCCCCACCCTCCCGGCCAAACCCCGTCCCACCACCCCTTCCCCCACCGTCCCAGCTCCCCACTCCCGCCACGCCAAGCGACACCCCTCCCCGACCCCAGAGCGGCCCTGCCCCTCCCCCCTGACACCGCGTCGTTTTCCCCACACCACTCCCCGCGAGCCCATAAATCGACGGGGGTGGGGGGGAGGGGTGGGGAAAACGACGCGGTGTCTTAGGGGTGGGGAGGGGCAGGGCTACGTGGGGGTTGGGGAGGGGGGCCGGGGGCGGTGGTGGGAGGGGGGCTGGGTGGGGTGGGGAGGTGGTGGTGGGAGAGGGTTAGGTTTAGGGTTTTGTGTTAGGTTAACCACTCATTAACAGTGATTTAACGGTTGAATTGCAATTAAGCCTACAGAATTAGCATGTGCATTAACTTAGGGCCACCAGGGACATTAACCCATAAGAAAAGCTACCAAAGAGAAAAACAAATAGTTAAGGGCTACCAGAGAGAATTTCCCAACCTTTTTTGCGAGCAAAGGTTTGGTTGAACTTGGATAAACCCTTGTTGCTTGGTTTCTATTTGGAGGATGAGAAAAAGTATCCTATTGGATCAATCTACGCTACAAAGGAGTCTTTGTGTTTTTTGCACTAAGTGTGGCAAGGTCAGAGGCGGATCCAGGATTTTAGGTTTGGAGGGGCCTCATTAGTACATCAATTACACCTACTAATTAGGCATAGGCAATATGCCTAATACACCTCAAATAATTTAATTGCAGCAATGAACAATGATGAGAAATTTAGATTTGACGTCAACAAATTTAACATTAATATTGATTCAGTAATTTATTTAAAAATTATTAGGAATGAATTTGAAACTTAATAATAATTGTAGTTGGACATTATTTTTAAAAAAAGTAAAAGTAATTGTGCTTTAAAGATAAGTAGTGACAATAATTAAAATTTTAAAATAAACAGAAAGATGGAAGCAAGAGAAATAGAAAAATAAAAAAAACAAAATTTATTAAATGAACACAGAATTGGGAAAATAAAAGAAGTATGGAAAAAAAAGAGAAAGAAAAGAAAATGGCACAAAAAGCTTTAGCTGCCCTCGAACCTGCGATGTAGTGCACAATGAAGATTTTCAGGCCAAGGCAATACTGCTTAACCAAGGAGTTCAGCATTGATTATCTTTGTAAGAAACTGTATTTGTACTATAAATGACATACGGGTAAAGGCCCAAACAGAGATTTTATTTTATTTTTGGGGGGTCCTGGGCCACCCAGGATCCTTATTGGATCCCTCTGGGCAAGGTTGGTCATAAAGTAAGTCGTTGTAGGAAGACATGGGATCATGTGAGTGAGATTTTAGGTAGTCTGATGATGCATGCATCTGGGAGTATGATTGAGATTCATATAGATAACCGTATCCAACCCCTTTATTCAGCAACAATAAGAGGTCTGGCCAGAAGGGAATGCAATAGAACACCTGTTCTGGATCTCATTTCGGGAACAGATGATTCTGATGAAGTGCCCATGGACGAATCCAACGCATCAGAATTTGAGGAAATGGTCTCCCCACCAACTGCTCCGGTTACGATAAGGGGAAAATGGAAACATGTAGGCTTCACTATGGAACGGGAACGTCAAAAACCAACACCGCTGATATAGGAATTGGAACAAGGCGACTCCTTTGACTAGAGACTCCGGAAACTACAACGTCTGATATCCAACATAGGCCCTTGCATGTAGTGGCGGAGGAAGGCATGGTAATGACGTCAATAGCTAGAACATTTATTCCTCCTGCAGGAGAGGGGCTCAAGGACGCCAATTCCCAAGGTATGTTAAAGCACTTCATTTATTGCTCATCCTCTTGTTTTCTATCCCCTAAACCCTAGCAATATAATTAAACCTAGAGAAGCACTAAGTCCTGATAAGACAGATAAGTTGGCTGGAGTACTGAGTGGGACAAAAAAAAAAGAGAATTTAAATTTTTAAATAAGCCACGCAAAAGGCATGAACAGAGTACAACCTGGTTTAACTTAGTCCTTTTCATATTATTCTCTAGAATTTGGAAGATAGTGGGTAAGAACGAATTAATATTCACTGCTCCACCTAACCTATTTACTTACTATAAATGGATCACAAACCCATTAGAAACCTCTTCTATTTTCAACTAAATAAAGTCCAGACCCTTCTTATTTAGGCAACTCCAGTCGGTCCATATTACTAGTAGCTTCCAAATTCTTTAACCAGTATAAAATGGGTACACCTCATTTCAATCCCATCCCTCCCATCTTGGGTCACTGGTATGTAGAACTCATAATCCTGTCAATAATATACGCCTAAGGGAAACCGATAAACTCTTTGTTCCTGTGTTCCTTGAATTTGACCCATTTAGGCCCAGATCTATTACCCAAGGCCCACATATTCAACAATCCACAACTAAAAATGTGTCCCAAGCACATCTACGTTTGAATTTCAATTGCTAGAGCCGATGGAGATTGACCCAAATATATTTCCGATATTTTCCTCCACATTTCAAGACATGAGGTTCAGCCCACCAAAAATTATTCCAAATCAACCAACAAACTCTATGACCTCTGAATCTGATAGTGATGAGTACCTCTCTGTGGACTCTGATGAATCCACCTCTGAAGATTTGTCTTATGAAATTAGTAAGTTATCTTTACATTCCTCCTTGGGCTCCACTCCACCAACTTCCCTGTAATTTCGAAAAGGGCCTTATTTTTAATAAAAATGAGGGAAGATGGTAGAAGGGTTGCAACAAGAAGTATCACCAACTCCAACTCCACGTTGAATGCTGGATTTCGACTGAGAATTGGAGACAGTGATAATATGGTTGGTGAAAAAAGATTGTGAACGGAAATTTGGGGGAGGATTGTAAATGCTCACATGTTTCATGATGTTGATAGCGGCAGATATCCCAACAACAAAAGATTACAAGGGAAAGGGAAAATGGGAAGTGACCAATGGAGAAAGTTCAGTGTAGATCCGCAAGTGACAGATTATCAACTACAAAAGCAGGATCCAAAAAGATGAAACTTTTTTTGCTGTACATAGAGGCGTCGCTGGCCCCCAACAGCCTCCAAGGGAATCATGAGGCTCCTGCATGGAATTGTAGGGGTGCTCCAATGGAAGCAAAGCGGTATACCCAAAAAAAAGGGTTTTGGAAGAAAAGGCAAACTAAGAATATCTTCCCATTAAAAAAGATTGAAATGGGACCATGAAGACAGCCCGCCACTAGAACTTGCTTTGCTCTCGCTCCGACACCAGATCATAGTGAGAGATGAGAAATGCGATTAAACTGCTTAACCTTACCAATATAGCCAATGTAATTGCCTTACTTCGCCCCAAAGATGAGACGGTATCTTTTTATTCTTCGTGATATTGACCATATTTTTTATCCCTATTTGCATTTTAGTGGGTTGGTCTGGTATACTAATCATCATCTCATCTAGCGAGAAGCAAACTCGGCTCCCCTAGCCACCTTCCTACTCATGCGGAATTGACGGGGGCCTGCACAAGCGGTGGAGCATGTGGTTTAATTCGATACAACGCGCAAAACATTACCAGAAATCTCACTCACCGGCCTAAACGACGAGCAAACACTCGAACGTGAGAGCAAGGAATCACCCAACGATGAGTTTGAAAGCCTCGAGATGACTTGCTTGCTGAAAAAATGCTTTCTAGCTTTGCAGTTACACTCTTTCACTATCTTACTTTGGCCCATCTCTTTTTAAAACAAAAATGGAAAAAAGAAAGTCACGACGATCGGATAAGAAAAAAAATCCTTCAACGCGATAAGAAACTTGAGAAGATCAATGAACCTGAGAGAAGATTGAAAGGCCAAGCAAGAAGAGAAGAGCGGATGATGCTTTCTCTTCTTCCTACTAAAGCGAGAGTCATAAAATAGAAGTATCTCCGCTGGTGTCATGCTCACCAGGAACGAAAGGCTAATCACTCATCATTCAGCTCGACCCGTTTTCTATTTCGTTTTGCTGCCATTCAAGCGGATAAGAGAACGGCGGACACGGAGATGAGAGTAGTTACTTGTGCATTATTTTTTCAATTGCATTACCTTTCTCTTATTTAGCAAATGAAACTGACTTCCTTCCCACTTCTGTTGCTTCCCTCGTCAATTGAGAGGAGCCCCTCGCCTCACTCGGAAACATTCTGATCGCCTCTTTCATGATATTTTCTATAGGTAGAACTAACCGATAACAAACCTGAATGGCTTCTTTAGGTCCAATTCCATCAATTTTTGTTGAGGCACTTATTCAGGAAGAGCAGCTGATAGATCTCTATTTTAGCTGATTCAATAGCAGATGGTCTTGGAAAGAACCCAAACCCTTTTTTCTTCCTCCCCAGCACAATGGGAGATGGTAAAAATAAAGGGTAGCATTCCAGCCTCCTTCCAGCAGCACATTCTTTGATTAACTAGTCCAGTGTGCAGTGGGTGTAGCAACCATTACACCAACAGGAGAGATCGAAAGCATTAGGGTCATGGCGTGAATGTGAAATTCCCTTTTTTCGCCGACATCAAGCCTCCTGCATTGGTTGAGCGCCGAGTCGTGGAATCAGTTGAATCTGTTATGGATGAGGACTCGCAACCAGGAATTAAGCAAATTCAAGCGGGATTGTTGGTCCCCCTGTCCTAGTGGGGAAAGATACCCTTTCTCGGAAACGTACGAATCGGGCATCTATGGAAAGAAGAAACCTTCTGCGGGATCCTACAGCGATAAAAAGGATCCCCATAAAAATACCACTAGATCGAACACCAGTGATTTTGTATCCGATCAAAATCCAATTCAGCAAGAAATCCGTTGGGTAGAAACCCAGAAGCTCCAATATGAGGAAATGTTGGGTCGTTACGATCAATTAATGGGACTTGCCGGAAAGTGTTCTTGCCCTATCATTAGCTCAGGTAGTCGCCATTTCTGGACAAGACAGGTCTTAAGGTGATTTTTACCCCGCCATGTCCTGCCTTAACGGAGCTCCAATCAGCCTTCTCCCCAAAATCTTCGCTTTAGCGATTACATACCAACATGTGCCACACAATACTTACAGAGAACCTACGAAATACCAAGAAGCGTTCAGGCAGCGGAAATGGGATATCCTTACTAGTGAGTCAATCGCTCTTTCAGTTGGAGTTGCCTTCTGATGGAGTTGGATTCCTTCAAGAGAGAAAGCCCGTGTCCACACATACGCCTTAATAAATGGTCATTTATTCTTATATAAGTTATTAGAGTATCTGGCTTTGCCCTTATATAAGTTAAGTTATTAGGTTCACCTTACACGTGCTTTGGTCAAATTTTCATATATAAATTTCGTGCTAAACTACTATAATATAAATGTTGTCTTCCTAATAGAAATCATGTGTAAAATTAACAGTATACTTCCTAAATTTTGCAATATGGGCCTTAGGAACTACTGTGGTGCGGATGGGGAGGCACATAAAGGTGGGATTGTAATATTTTGACTTGAATATGTAGATGTCACTCCTATCAAAGTATGTAATAAGTACATGTTTTGTAAGATAAAATATATGGAAATTCTACATGGTGGCCTCCTACTTTGGATTAGTCTACTTGGTGGCCGTCCAAAAAAATTTTTATACCAAGTGACCTCCTACTATGGATAATTATACTTAGTGACCTTAATTCACATAAAACCTAGCTAACCATCTTTTAAAGTATATTTACTAACCTACCCCCCTCGTTAATTACCCTAATTCAAAACCCCCATCCTTCTTCCCTAAAGAAAAAAAAAGGCCCCTATCCCACGTGTTATCATAACTCCTCATGAAAATTCTCTATTATTTTCCTCTCTTAACTTGGTACTCCACAATCAGTTTTACAATCCTATGCCTCGCACAGATTCAAGATACTAAAATGGGAACATGAGTAACAGCTTAAAGAAAAGCAACATAAACAATGCAGGCTAAAATGGTAATCAGAATAATAACATCACAAGTATCATTAGCTTGCCCCACAACAAGCATTGAATTTCTATTATACAAAGTTAAATGGATAATATGCAAAAGAGACGAGTTCATAGCACGGTTTTAGATGTCACAACCTACACCTTGTAACTCTGCCTAATGATGGTTATCTCATGTTTTTCTTCTTTTTTGGTATTACAACATGGACTTGTAAAGGATGCCTTTTATGGTAGTTTATTTGGCATGTAAAATAAAAAAATTCAGAGCCTTGGATGTTCGAAACTTCGAGATATTGAGCTGCTTCAATGTAAATTTATGGGGACGTTCAACTAAGATGTTCGATTTTGTGGAAGAAACGACTCAATTAAGGATAATTATAAGAGATTGAATCTGCTATGCATGAGATACAGGTGAAATTTCAAGCTAAGGGAGAGGATAGATTGGGAGAGAGAAGTGTGGAGGAGAGAGGGAGTTTTGTTTATGGGAAGGAAAACTTGATTTTCATTCGATGGGGGAGGGGCTTTTTCTGTTTTATGATAATTAACTAGGGGGTAGGTTTGTAAATTTACTTTAGATTAGGGGTCAGCTAGATTTTAAGTGAATTAAGGTCACTAAGTATAATTAGCCAAAGTAGGAGGTCACTTGGTATAAAATATTTTTGGCTTACCACCAAGTAGAAAAATCTAGAGTATGAGGCCACCGTGTAGAATTTCCCCAAAATATATAATGTTTGATTATTATGTTGTGTGCTTGTATGGAGCTCCCCATGTGAAAGATAGACAATGTGTATGGGAAGATATTTCACAACATTTTTCACAAAAATATTCAAATGTCCTACTGCTAAGGATTTCAATCAACTTGAGTTCAGTAACCATAATCTTGGTCAAAATGAAGAAATTCTTTGGATGTTCTCTCATTGGAGATTGTCAAATGGATTAACAGAATTATCGTCGGAGAGATGCCCGTATACATGACCAAACAATAGGCAAGGATAACAGAGTGTGTATGAAAAGCTTGCTCGAGCATATGCAGATGAGGATTGGAGAATGGCTTACCCAGATGCAAAAATGTCGAATCTTCCAATAATACTACTTCCTCCGTTTCAAATTACTCGCTACACTTTCCATATGGGGAAGTTTCATATTACTTGCTACACTTCCTTTTTAGGCAATAAACTCTCTCTATCTCTCTCCTCTCACATGGGTCTCTTTTCTTTTTACTCTCTACCTCTCTCTTCTCCAAAAATTGCCTAGGAGTCCATGAATTGAGAAGTGTAGCAAGTAAAATGAAACGGAGGAAGTATATGCCTACGCCTCTATAATTATAGAAATGATTCCACAGTCAACCAAAGCAAGGGGCCCATATAGATTCGACGCTTGTTGTTGGGCACTCCAAACTATACAGGAAATCATTAAGGAGGAATGGAATGCAAAGCATATGGGATAAAAATGTTCCAGTTACAGAGGAAAATCAAGAATATTGGAAGGAAAATGAAGGGCTGGTGTATACAATATACGCGTGCAAAACAGCTAAATTTGTAGGATATATTACAGGCACTTGAAGAAACTCAGCAAAAATTAGAGTTGAAATCTCGCCAGACATGGAAAATAAGCAACGGAAGGAATACAATGAGCGACTATAAGTCCAACAACAATATTGGATACAAACAAGTAGATTTAAATAGGACAATTGGGGTGACCAATTGTAAGCGGCGTGTTTTTATTTCGTCTACACGGTGTGAGCGCGTATTTGACTACTCCATTGTTAAGGTTTTATTGAAAATATTTTGTATTGACAGAAGTCGCCAACAAGTTTTTAGAGGAAGACTCATAAACCTAATTGGATATTGGGAAATCGTAGGGACAAATTAGGGACTTATCCAATGAACCAAATATTGAGTTCGGGGAGGGTACGAACACGGTCATAATGAACCACATTCGGCCATTATTGGCCTCTACTAAATATCGATTCATGTCAATTTTAATGCAATAGAATAACCAAATAATATTTTCATGCACCCTAAAAATAATTTAGTCTAGGTTGGTTCAGGAAACACATAAAAGACTATTTTTTTGTTATATGTTATTAGGCAATCAAAATTACAAGGTTCCTAACAGGTTGTCCAAATTATCTGATTAATATTAGAACAATTCTTTAGGTCTTTGATTAGCAAAAATAACATGTGGTGATAAAAAGGCAAGTAGGACAATCAGGCAAGCATATAAAATAATAAATAAAAAAGAGTAAAGAATAGAATGTACAAAGGCACGATTATTATATTAAAGATCTACATCAGGAAAGAAATAGTTAGTAACTTCAATATAAAAATAATTTATTCAAGGACCCTCAGGACTATACCGTGGCTTGGGTCTGAGAGATTAACAACCTTCGGGACGAGCAATCGTGAAGCTTGGAGATCTGAACTTGTATGTATGAAGAATGTGTGTTTTTGTTTATAAATATGATTTTTTAGAGAGATTTTGTAAAGGTTCATAAGGTATTTGTAAGTGTCGAAGTCGTAGTGTTAAAGTATTGAAGCATGTGGAAAACCATCCGAAAACCGTACGGAAATAAAGACCTATTTATAGGGAAAAGGAAGCTGTGCTTCACGCGCCAGCTGCGCCAGGCGCAGGCGGCTGAGTGACGCACAATCACACGTGTCAGGCACACATTGGTGCGCTTGACGCGGGATGACCAATCAACAGTGCCCACGTGGCACACGCTTTAAAGAATAGAATTGACAACCTGTGCATCGCGCAGAGAAGTGCGCTCGGCGCACGACTCTGTGTGACACACAGGTCTACGTGGCTGGCTTGTGGGCTTGACGCACTATTGTGAGCTCGGCGCACTAGTGTGCGCTCGACGTACATTGGTGCGCTTAGCGCACCGCCTTACTTTTGACACGTTTTGACAGCTTTTTTTATAAAATGCGTTTTAAAGATTTTCTTTTACCCTTTAACTCTCTAAATCTGATTTTATGGGATAAAATCCGATTTTGCTATAAAAAAAAATCTTTGAAAATATTTATTTTATTTATAATAAAATAATTAATTATCAATGCATAATTAAGTGGGCTTTTCAAAGGATTGGGATCAAAATATTATTAATTATCATAAATAATTAATTGGGCTTTAAAATAGGACTTTAACACTTTTCGAAATAATTTTAGGATAGCTCTTCGAACTGCTCTGCCCTTGGATCGGACCAATTAAGCCCGCAGTATGTTTCATCATCGGATCCTTAAATGGGGAAATGGGGATTCACGATTATGTGTCTACAGAAACCCCCACTTTGACTGAGGTTCAGGAAACCGATAGTCAAAATATACGGTGTCGGTACGGAGAACGATTCTAAACACTCTGCAGTTTAAACTGATATATATACGTCGGTCTCTGCAAAACAAAGTTAGTATGCATGGCAATAACTACAAGTGATCTGATTACCTGCAAAGAAAGATGTTAGCAGATAGGTGGAAACAACTCAGATTAAGCACATAATGATGCAATAATGCAAACTTAGACTCTCAAAGGATGCATGAGTCACTATGCAAGGATTAAGGTTATGCAAAGCTAAGGAAGATGACACGTCATGCAAGGTCAAGGTTATGAAAGACTAGGATGTATGAAATGCAATGCAAGGTCCTAGTATTGCAAGGCTAGGAGATCTAGATATGTAGAGAGATAGAATGATCAGAAATGATTGAATGATTTTTGAAACCGTTTTTAGTAAATAATCGGGGTCTGTAAACAATGCCCGCAGATTACAACTTTTCAGGGGTTTTGACTTGATTTGGAGGAACCACCACATATACAGGAAGCCCCCACTTTGGGTAAGCTTGTCTTAAATTAGGCTTGACCCTTGATTGAAATGTAGTTGATCTGTCTTTAATCGTTCAAAGTTCTTCATTGGGGAATCTTCTTTGAGGAGTTGTTACAGGCAAAGTCAAATATCGCCAGAAACCGTGGAATTGTCGGAGAGTCCTTCAGGGACAAAGAGAGCTTGGAATTGAAAAATAAAAAATTTAAATTTGTAACTTAAATAGATGAAGGTGGGAAAGGCTTTAACGAGGCTAGGTTCAAACTCGAGTCTATGTCGGGATCTAGAAACAGTATGCTCTAGAATTCTAGAAAGGCAAATCATTAGACCTTGATTAATTTATTTTATTAAAGCGGTCGGACCTCGAGATGAGGATTATTCCTACGTATCCTTGCGGAATCAGACCATTCGTAGTTCTGGATCTGATTGATTCGTTTTTTTTTTGTGCCCTAACTTTTGCCAAGGCCGCCCTTTCGGGTTTTCAACCTAGTGGGCTTGGACATACCTTGAAAAAGGAGTTAAGGATGGATACGAAAGGTTGAAAGGTTTAAGGCTTGAGGTTTTGATGAAATATTAATTGGTTGGGCTAAGGTAGGATCATGGATTTGAATTATATGGTTAGGGTTTTGACGGACCGAAGGATTTGAATAAAGGGGTAGAACTTGTGTGCAAGCCCCCTAGCTTGAATTTTTATTTATTTATTTTTTTTTTTTTTTTTGATTAGGAGATTAAGTCAGCCCAAGGGCTAACCCCTACAAGGCTACTAGCCTGTAGGAAACACCAACACATTGGCTGGTAAGGCATGCATAGCATGCGAAATAAACACCCCAGCATAATGCTGGGGATAAGGATCGAACCCCTGACCTCAGGGGCCAAGGGGGAGTGCTCTATCCACTTGAGCTAACTCCTATCCTTTGAATTTTTATTTATTTGCCTTTGGCTTTTTCTTTTTGGCATTTTTTTTTTCCTATGCTTTTTCTTTTCGCACTTTGAATTTCTTTCACTTTCTTTTTTATTTTGCCTGGCATTTTTTTTTGTAGTGAGGCTTGCACACAAGTTTTTATGGTTTTGGGTATTGGAAGGCTTGAAGGATATATATGGAGCTTTGATTTTGAAGGGATTATTTGGCTATGATCATGGAGGATGATGGTTTAAGGGATTTTTTTTTTTCATTTTGGTTGCATGAGATGGCTTATTGGAATGATGAAGTGAAGAGGGGAATAACTCACAACCCAAAGTTTGTCCATTTTTTTATTTTATTCTTTATTTTTTTTATTTTCAGATTTTTCCGTAATTAGTCAAGATCATTAGGTGATTTAAGTTTCATCATTGAATTGGAAGCATAAATGAAATGATGGAAGGCCAGTGAAAATTAAAAAGAAACTGAAATGAAAATGGACTGGTGATGATAAATGAAGTCCTACAATGACATAGACTCAATGGGAAAGGACATAAATGGCTTAAGGTAAGGACTCTCTGACTCATCCTAGGAAACTAGAAATAAAAGACTAAGCCTTTGAATTGTTGACGCACTGCCTAAGGGGTTGTTGGTGATGTTGATTCTCGTTGTAGCGAGTACTAGAAGTCTATTGTCATCGATCATGTTTCGCAACGCATTTGTAGGATCCAACACTAGATGTTAAATGTTTATTATTCCCTTGGAATTCGTGGTAGAAACGTATGTTGCACCTTTTGAATTTTCTATTAGCTGCAGGGTTCGAAGTAGACCCTATAGATCACGCCTCTGATGTGAAGGCAGTCAAAATAACTCTAAATGAAGTCGGGGTGGTGATAGTGCGACTGATGAGCTTTAGAGTAGGCTCAACTTTTTGTTCCTCCATTCGATGCTCCTAAGTTGTAATCCCTCGACCGGTCATGAATAGAATCAAGTGGACATTGCTTGTAAGTTTAAGAAATGAGAAATGGAAATGAGAAATGGAAATGAGAAATGAGAAATGGAAATGAGAAATGGAAATGGGAGATGGGAAATGGGAAATGGGAAATTGGAAATGGAAATGGAAATGGAAATGGAAATGGAAATGGGGAATAAAAATGGGAAATAAAATGGAAAATGATTTTGATATGGAAATGGAAATGATTATGGGTTTTGGACTAGTATGAACTTGACCATTATGGAGACATGGGCCTAACTATATGCAAATGCAGACATAGACTGGAATGGACTATGCGAGCAGACTGGATTCCACGACTAGGTTTTGCTGATGATAGGAGAGACTAGACTTTGAACTTACGGATGACCAAACATGCTAGACTTTAAGGAAGGTTGGACAATAAGAGAGACTAGACTCTTAACTTAAGGCAAGCAGGCTAGGCAACTAGACTTTGAACTTACGGGTGAGCAAGCAGGCTAGACAACTAGACTTCGGAACTTACATTAGACTAAGCAGGCTAGACAACTAGACTTCGGAACTTACATTAGACTAAGCAGGCCAGACTCAAAAATTGCCTACGTGGACTTGTGGACTTACGGAATGCTAGCTTCGCTAGACTTAGGGGTTGCCATTATGGCCTTACAGGGATGAGTAGCTTGGCTAAACTCGAGTATTTGGGTAGTTATGGATCTATGGAATGACCAGCTGCACTAGACTTAAGGGATTTGGGCCATTGTGGACTTAGGAAGAAGTAGCTTCGCTAAACTCGAGGACTAGGCCATTATGGACTTAGGGAGGAGTTGGACTTGACTAGGACCTACATGGAGATGCAAACTTAGACCTAGGATATAAATTTAGCCTAAGTGGACCTAATTTGGGACTGGATTAACATATAGGTTTAATTTGACTTAGGCTGGGAGATGCACATGGGCTTGACATTGGAAATGGACTAGGATTGGACTTCGATTGCAATAGACATGGATAAGACTTAGACTGGGCTTGACATAGACTAGGGTTCACATAAAGATGCAAATGGGCCTAGATTTTGACATGAACTAGACTTATATGAGCTCAAGATGGACTCTAATGCTAGCGGCCTAAAATGAATGCATGGACTCTGTAGGTGTGATTTTATTTTCGCCTACCGCAGTGTGAGCGCGTATTTGACTACCCCGTTATTAAGATTTTATTGAAATTCATTTTGAAGTCGCCAACAACTCTTTTAGAGGAAAACTTATAAACCTAATTGGATATTGAAAACTGTAGGGACATCTTACGGACTTATCCAATGTAGATTTCCCCGTCTTGATACCATAGATTGAGTTCGGGGGTGAGGGTACGAATACAGTCATAATAAACCACGTTCGCCCATTGTTGGCCTTTACTAAATATCGATTCATATCATAGTTTTATGCAAAAGAATAACCACATAATATTTTTATACACCCTAAAAATATTAGTCTAGGTTGGTTCAGGAAACACATAAAATACTATATTTTAGCGACAAGTTATTAAGCAATAATATTACAAGGCATCTAGCAGGTTGTACAAATTATCTGAATTAGTTAGAACAGTTCCTTAGGACTTGTTTAGCAATAATAACATGTGGGTGATAAAAAGCATGCAGGACAAACATAACAATATATAAAAATAAATAATAAAATATCGTAGGGAGTTAGTATAATATACAATACTTACAGTCGCGGGAATACGTTAACAATCTACATCATGAATAGAATGTTAGCAACTTCAATAAACTAATAAAAATAAATTAAGAAATAAAATAAAGGTTGTTAATTTAGTTGACCCTCAGAAATTATACCACCGTCGTGGGTCTTTGATTAGTACGGATCTTAGACTGAAAGTTGAACGAGCCCTTAAAAAGCAGTTGTATAGTCGTATTGATATTGGCGTGGCCAAACAAAATAAGTCGATTTGTATTATATATTGCGTGGACTTTGTATTAGGAGTATGTTGGTATTAATTTATAGTAGTAGTATTAAGATTTAGGAGTAACAATACTAGGCATGGGGTTTTATTAAGAGTATGGTGATTGATGATGAATGATGTGGCACATGACAACAAGGAGGCTTATAAGATGATTTTGTGATATGTATGATAGTCAGGGGCGAGTATTAGAGTGCAGGTGAGTGAGAATTGTTACGAGGGAGATGAGTGATGAATGGCCGTGATTGTATGGAGGGTGGATGAAGGTGTGATGTATCAGGCGAGAGATATTAGATGGCAAGGAGGGAGAGTTATGTTGTGAAATGAGAGAATTATGTTGTTAGGCGGTGGAGTTCTTGTTTGTGAGTTAGCCCTGGGTTTTGTTATGAGGTTGTGTGTTGTTGTTGAGATGAGTTATGTTAGGCAATTTTGGAAAGTGGGTTCAGTAAAACTATTAATGAAAAAATGTTTTCGAAAATGGGTTAATAAAAAGAGTTAGAAAATGGTTTTGGGCTTAAAATGTTTTATTTTAGACTCGTTCTTTATGTTTTCCTTGATCCGGACCAATTAGAGCGGGGTATTAGTCATCATAGGATACTAAATGGGGAGACACGATTATGTGTCTACACGATTATGTCTCGATTGATGATGGTCCGCAGACGTGATAGAGTCCTCCTCCTTTCTGATTGATGATGGTCGGCAGACTTGATGGTTGTCTGTCGCCGTTCTGATTGATGATGGTCCGCAGATTTGACGGTTGTCTGTCGCCTTTCTGATAGATGATGGTTCGCAGACCTGACAGAGTCCTCCGCCTTTTTGGTTGATGATGCTCCGCATGAGTCCTTCGCCTTTTTGGTTGATAATGGTCCGCAGACCTAACGATTGTCCGTCACCTTTCAGTTCACAATGGTCCGCAGACCTAACGGTTGACCTCCGCTGTTAATTCTCCAGGGTATTTGTTGCCTCTCGAGCAATGTACATTTGAGATTTTAAAATTATTTAGAACTGAAGAAGTGGACCCCGCTTTGGCTATAAAGCCCCCAAGCGCATTGTACAGGCTTGTGCGCAGAACGCAGACGCTTGTGCTTGGCGCAGCATGTTGCGCTGGACGCAGTTCACTGCGTGTGGTGCAGCGCTGTCGATGCGCTGGATGCACCATGTATATAGCGCTTGTCGTCCACCGTTAAATCGTACTAGTCCGCATACCTTGGCGGAATATAACTCGTATAGAGTTGTTCAATGTTGGATACATGTACATACAAAGAATACACAGATATACAGACAAACAATTAGGGGACATGCATGTGTCCCGTGATGTGGGTGCTAGTGTATAGATAGGAAATGACTTGACTTCTAATACTGTAGACTTAAAGGTGCTATTGTGTGTGCATACATGTGTGTGCATACGTGTGTGCGACTCCATGACTTATACTAGAATCCTATGACTGAGGATGAAGGATGCAATGCTTGAAACAATGTTTGTTATAGATATGTAATGCAAATGCAGAGGTATGACACTATTGCAGATGATATGATATGATGATTCGTTGTTCCTCTAAGCTCATCAATTTTTCGTTTAGAAAACTGTTTTTGAAAGAGGAGAAATGGGAATCCCCGAAGGATGATCCACGTAGGTCATGGTTGATTCGAAATGTGTCGTAGAACGAGCCTTTGACTTTAGTTTGTTACGGGCCCAAGTGAGCCCATAAAATAGTTAGGATCTCGTATGGGTCTGGAGCCTACAATCTTTTGTATGGACTCGTAATGAAGTCCTTATCAAGGTACACATGGAGCTTATGAAATAGGAGAAATGAGAAGCCCCCAAGGATGATTCATTCAGTTAATGGATGCTTTTGGATTTGAAATTCGTTGTAGTCCTCGTAATGCTTGAGTTGTATAGTCCTCGTAATGCTTGAGTTGTATATGCTTCGAGCTTTGTCTGCAAAGGGCCTAAGTGAGCCCACGAATAGGTGATATCTTGTATCAGTGTGGGTTTAAAACCCAAGATGTCATATATGGACTCGTAATGAAGTCCCTCAATAGGTCTGGACTTGGAGTTTATGATTTTCTGGGTGGGCCCGTGATGAAGCCCCCAATAAGATGGAGTTGATGAAGTACCCAGCTTGATTGCTTGATCGCTTAATTTTGAAGATATCTCATCACGCTTAGTGGAAGTTTCGACCAAAGATTCCATATAGGGTTCCTAAGGTGAGAAGACAAGAAAGGCTAAAGAAAGGAACACTCAAAGGTGAAGTGCAGTCATAACGCTGAGTGTTGAAAGGTTATGCTAAGGTTAGCTTAGAAGCGATAATGTAGTTCAGAAAACGGCAAGGGATAAGAATAAGAAGAGGACGGAGCCATAATGAATTGACTCGCGCAATAAGGTAGGCTAATGATGGAGGTTCAAATCCCAGTCTAGTTCTAAGGGTAGGGATGAGCATTGAAAATTCATGATTTTTGGGAGATCGCAATTGTCTCATGGGCCTAGGCGAGCCTTAAAATAATATATTTCTTTTGAATTAAAATGGTCGGGCCTCAAAAAGGGGTTGCCTACGTTTCCATGATAATATCAGGCCAGTCGTAGCTCTTAGCATTTTAATTGGTGGCCGAGCATTTTGCTTTGGAGCCATTTGCAATGACTTAGGCATTGATTTGGAAAAGGTATTTGGCAAGGGTGGATAATGGTGCAGGCTTGGTTTGGTTTAAAGCGGTCGGACCTCAGGGTGAGGTTTCCTACGTATCTTTAGCAGAATCAGACCATTCGTAGTTCAAGCTAATGAATGAGAAGATGCCCTGACTTTTGCCTAAATCGCCCTTATGGGTTTCGACCTAGCGGGCTTTGGTTTGTCGGTTATGGCTTATTGGAATGCAATGTGCATGGTTGTCTGAGAAGGTTTATTACCGAGATTTGAAGTTGGAGGTTTGGAATCGAAGGTTGAAGGTTTTGAAAAGAAAGTACTTTTGACAAAACTATTGATGGGCTTATTTGCAATGCTTATTTTTTTCGATTTTTTGATATTTTGCACTTCTTTTTTTTTGTTCATCATTTTTACTTTTGCTTTTTCGCTTTTATTTTTTTTTTGCTTTGATTTTTTTTTATGTTGCTCTCCTTTTTTGCTTGCCCTTTACATTGAATTGTTGTCAAATGTACTTCCCATGAGGTAGGTTAAAGGGGGATGGATGTTGTGTATTTAGGTTGAAATGGATGATAAGGATTGGAGAAAGGAAGGGATGCCTTTTTTATGCCAATTATGTTCATTGCCTTTATTAGAATCGTCATGAGAATTAGAAATTCATATCTTTTAAGGTGACAATCGTGATTCCCATTTATGCTCATTAGTGCAAGGTTAGAGAATAAATAAATAAACACTCATTTATTAATTGAAAATCATGAGTACATACAATAAAAAGGGAAAAATTTATAATAGACTGGGCAAAATAAGAGAAGTGAAACAGTTGCGTAACGACACAGCTTCGTCGCTTCGGTCTTCATGAAATCTCTTTCTAAATGAAAAGAGAAGAAGTGTATGTTTTCGTGCTGATTGGACCTAAGCGAGTTCGAACATTTTGGTGAATATATGCTATTGGGACTGGGGCTGTGTCTTTGTAGTCTGCATCTGATAGTAATTGAAGTCTTTTGTTATTGATCATATCTTGGATAACCGCCTGAAGGCCCATACACCTTTCAGTATGGTGACCTCTTCCGCTGTGGTATTCACAGTAGGAGTCTTTATCCCACATTGGATTTCTTTCCTCTTTAGGTGGGTCTTCTGGGGGTCCAATTCGGGAAATCGCACCTTTAGCCCAGAGTTGGTGAAAAATTTGAGTATATATAGGTCATTCTTAGTGGGGTGAAGATCTTTGGTATTTGTCGGGGTTTTACATAATCCTTTGTACCCACGTTAGCGACATCCATCCTATTTGGGCCTTGCTCGAGAGAATTCGAAGCCTTCCATCTTCTATCATGTCATGGATAAGGTGCTTCAACCTATAGCAATCGTTAGGTCTATGTCCATTTCCTTCATGGTATTTGCAATAGGCATTTTTGTCCTAATTTGCCCCTTTTTTGTCTTCCTTAGGATCTAGAGTGGGTCCTAGAGGGTAGAGTAATTTTCTAAAATGAAGATACTCGAATATGGAACCATAGCTCATGTGTAAGGATATGAACTCTGTCTTATATTTTCTTTTAGGCATAGTAAGAGTTAGTGTAGGTCTGGAATATATCTCACAGGTTTTCTTTGTTTTCATAGATACTTGGGTGTTGGGTGAATCAATAATAATTCTGTTGCCTCCTCTGGAAAGAGGCGAGCTTTCAGAGACCGATTTGATGGAAGGATTTATCAGCGGAATATGTTGTGTGATGTCATGCAGTTCATTGATCCTTTGTTGGTCAGTTACTAATTTGCTATTGCACCAAAACTATATAGTGCCTTGTAATCTGCACTACGATTCTCTTGAAGAACAGTGTAGTGTGCCTCTAGTTTGACGACACGTGCTACAAGATCTACCAGTATACGCTTCAACTCGTCAACTTATTCTTAAAATGCGCTTGACATATTGTGTTTTTCCTACAATGGATCATCAAGCGGTAGATTAGACATGGAGTGATGGTGCAAAGAAATGAATGGAATGGAAGAATGTATTTTTGTTTTAAAAGTTGAGCTTCTAGGAACGAATCTGAATATCCTAAATGCATGATGTATTTTTTGGATTTTTTTTTTTTTGAATGCACCTAGACCTAATGCATGTATGCATGACTCAATCTATGCTTTCGAACCTATAAAGGCTGCCTACGTATCCCAAAAGAGGGAATCAGATCGCTTGTAGTTCGGGACTACTAAATGTGGAATGCATGAAATGAAATGAGGAGTTTGGATGCAAGGAGACTTCTATGGACTCTAGATATGCATGAAGTTTATGAATGATGGACTATGCAATGTAGAGGGATTCTAGTGAGAATGCAGTCCTAATGGATATTGAATTCTACGACCTTTAGAATCCTAGACTTGATAGACTTCTAATGACCTTAGAATTCTAAACTTAATAGACTTTTATGGATGCTAGACTCCTAATATGCATGAGACTCTAGTGGACCTAGACTCAAAAAATGGACGAAATTCAAATGGTTTTAGACTCCTAATAGGGGTGGAATTCTAATGGATTCAAGACTCCTATGATGAGCAGAATTCTAACGAATTTAGACTCCTATTATGCGGACCTATATGAGTTTTAGACTCCTAAGATGGTAAGATTTTTAACGACCCTAGACTTCTTTGATGGGTGAACCTAGACAGGGTTAAGACTCCTAATATGAATAGAGTTAGACAAGGTTAAGAAATCTAAATGGAGTGAAACTGGATGAACCTAGACATATGGGTCAGATGAACTTCTAATGGAGTTAGAATTCCTAAGCGGATGAGACTTTTACAACAAGATGGACACTAAAAGGAATCCTAAATGATGTGCACATAAAGGATGGATAATATACATGAAAGGATGGTGGATGAATTTTTGAAACAGATAGGAGATAAGAGATAGAAGATGGGATGAAATTTTGAAAAAGATAGGAGAATGATTTTTGAAAAAAAAGAAGAGGATGAATATTCAAAAAAGATGGGAGATATAGATTGGTAAAGGATGGGGATAGAATTTTCGAAATAGATAGGATTAGAGATTGAAAATATTTTTTTTGAGATGGACTTTTTTTAAATAAAGGAAAAAAAAGGATGGAAATGTTTTTTTTATGAAAATGGATTAGAGGAAAAAGAGAAATCTCATCCTAGGTTTGGGTAAGAGAAGGGAAAGAGGTGCTCGAGCCAAGGAAATTATGCAAAGTAAGGGACGCAACAAACAGGACATGCCTGTGCCTGACGTAGATTCGGGGTGCCTCCCGCAGACATCCGCACAATGCGCAGAAACGCGCGGTACACGCAGTGCTTATGGTACGTGGAACACAAGGAAACGCGCGACACGCATCGATATGCGTCAGACGCCTAAAGGGTGCGCCAAGCGCTAATTAAATGAAGACACGATTTTTACTTTTTGCTCGTCAAAATCTTTAGTTTGATAGGTTGACTAGAAACATCGATAATATAGAACAATTAAAGGCACGCACACGTGAATATGCACAAATAGGATAATAATATGCGAAGTTCTCAACCTAAAGTCAAGTTCTACCTTTCAACTATGGTCAGGTTTAGGTTAAGGATGAAAAGGGTCCATGACTAAGATATTAATCCCATGCTTCATACCTTTGCTTAAAAAGGTGGCCACGTGTAAGACGCACTCCAGTTCTTAAGTCAGGAACAAGAGAACAATGTCATGGTTGGGTAGGTTTGCTTATGACTAAGATCCAACACTATCGCTCAGGAAGCTTTTTGGAAGGACAAGCGCAAACCCCCCGGGGGTGACCTCACACATAGAACATGTGCTAATGAGGCAAGTTAGATTGTCCTTATGGTGGTTGAACAATAGCCATGCATATGCAAAACAGTATGTTGTTCTAAGGCATAAAAAGAGAATGAATCGTATTTTTTAAGTTTCACCCACTCATTTAAAAAATTAATTTTGTAGAATCCTCCCCAGTGAATTCACCAAATTGTAGGCGTGATTTTATTTTCGCCTACCACGGTGTGAGCGCGTATTTGACTACCCCATTGTTAAGGTTTTATTGAAATTCGTTTTGAAGTCGCCAACAAGTCTTTTAGAGGAAAACTTATAAACCTAATTGAATATTGAAAACTGTAGGGACATCTTACATACTTATCCAATGTAGATTTCCTCGTCTTGACTCCATAGATCGTCAATGAACCATACATTGACTTCGAGGGTGAGGGTACGAATAGTCGAATACGGTCATAATGAACCACGTCCTCCCATTGCTGGCCTTTACTAAATATCGATTCATATCATAATTTCATGCAAAAGAATAACCACGGAATATTTTTATACACCCTAAAACTATTAGTCTAAATTGGTTCAGGAAACACATAAAAGACTATTTTTTAGCGACAAGTTATTAGGTAATAATATTACAAGGTATTATCAGGTTGTCCAAATTATCTGAATTTGTTTGAAAAGTTCTTTAGGTCTTGTTTAGCAATAATAACATATGGGTGATAAAATTATGCATAGAACAATCAAAGCAACATAAAATACCGTAGGGAGTTAGTATGATATACAATACTTACAGTCGCGGGAATACGTTAACAATCTACGTCACGAATAGAATGTTAGTAACTTCAATAAAATAATAAAAATAAATAAAGAAATAAAATAAAGGTTGTTAATTTAGTTGACCCTCAGAAATTATACCACCGTCCGAGGTCATTGAATTGTAAGGATCTTAGACCGAAAGTTGAACGAGCCCTTAAAAAACAGTTGTGTAGTCGTATTGATATTGGCGTGGCCAAACAAATTAAAATAAGTCGATTTGTATTATATGTTGCGTGGACTTTGTATTAGGAGTATGTTGGTATTAATTTACAGTAGTAGTATTAGGATTTAGGAGAAGTAATACTACGTGTGGGGTTTTATTAAGAGTATGGTGATTGATGATGAAAGATGTGGCGCATGACAACAAGGAGGCTTAGGAAGATGATTTTGTGATATGTATGATAGTTAGGGCCGAGTCTTAGACTGCAGGTGAGTGAGAATTGTTACGAGGGTGACAAGTCGTTGTATACTCGCCAAATATAACCTAAATTACCCAATATAGTGTAAGTATAAGGTCGAATCCACAAGGAAGTAGGGTTAAATCAAGAGTTAATTAGCTAACTACAATGAGCTAAATCAATTTTTTGTTTTTTAAAAGTTTAACATTGATTCTAAAATCTAAATAAACTAGGAAATTTGCAAACTAAATCAACAACAAGTAAAGGAGATAAAATAAGGGTAAAAGAACTAGGGGATTAGGGGATTCACCAACATTCAATCCAAGAATCCAACAATCAAAACCAAAGGGAAAACAAATGGGGGATCACAAGAGGAAAATCACGTACATATGAACTCTAATTACTCTCTCGAGCTAATTAGAGGAGCTTGATTAGTCACTCATGACCTATTCTCATGGCATAAGCAACCAATCTAGCCAAATCAAGCACAACATCATTAATCAAGCTTCCCTAAACTAGAAAATGTATATTTTCACGGAGATCCTAGTCTAGCAACCAAACTTAGTTTATTCCTAGCTTCATCTCTTAGTCCTTCACTAAGAATTCCAAATATGCAAGTTCAGTGGTGATCAAGCACCCAACAAACCAAGTAAAACAAGTTTGATCAACAAGTTCAACCCCAAAAGTTAACACCCTAACTTGATCTAAGATTCAAAGAGTAAATGAAGGTTACATCCCTTCCCCTAGTAAGAAACTACTCACACATTATGGAAATAAAACAAAACAAAGCTTGAAATAACTTCATCACCATAACCATGGAGGCAAAAGAGAAAAAATGCAAATAATCAACTACTAAAGCAAGATCTAAACAAACAAGCATGAAATAAACAAGAATAATGGAAGAAAAGAATAAAATAAACAAAGATTACCAACTTTAAGCTTTCATAAATGAAGAATGGAAATCCAAAAGCTTCAAACTTCCACCTTTCTCTCTCCTATGGTTTTGTTCTAAACTTCGATGCTAAAATAAGATCTAATCTCTCTCTAATCTCTAATTAAAAATTGCCTAAGTTAAAATAAGAGGAGTCCCTCTTATATAGTCATAAGAAATAAAAAAGAAAATTACAAAATAGCCCCCGCAATAAAACAAACAAAATCGCAAAACCGTTTTTTGGAAAAATGACCCGACCCGGGCGGGTGGCCTGACCCGAGCCCTCAGGTCGCCTGACCCGGGCGGGTCAACTACTCAGGAATCCTGAAGGTTCCTCAAAACAAGAGACCCGGGCGGGTCAGTTGACCCGAGCGCTAGGGTCAGTTTTCAGTTTCGTCTGTTCATTTTCAAACGGCCATATCTCACTCGTTTTGCATCGGAATTGAGGTTGTGACAACTTTTTGGAAAGTTGTTGAGCCAAACTTTAATCGTCAATGTGAATCGCTCAAAAATGTTATGTTTGCTGAAAGTTATGGCCATTTGAAGTTGACCCTTGTGCACAAACCCTTCCAAAACTTCTTATATTTGTCCCCATGAACTCGGTTATGCTTCCTTGAAGCTTCCTTGACCTTCCTCTTCGATCTTAATATCCGGGGTTGTGCAAGTATCCTCCAAGCATGCTCCTTATCCTGAAATGAAATAAAGCGCCCAAAGAAAGTGCATACATGGAAGAAAATTGCACAAATTAAGGAAATAGCTAATAAACTAGGCTAAACTAACTCAAAAACAACTATAATACCAACTAAAAGCGATCAAAAAGTAAAGCAATAAATAAGACATCAAACTCCCCCAAGCTTGGTTTTTGCTTGTCCCCAAGCAAAATAGAATAAAACACAAAGGTAAGAGAATGAAGATTATAAGAAAACAAGATCAAGAAGAAAGAATAAAGGAAGAATAAGGAGAAAGAAAGAGAATCTACACTAACTCATTTTCTTAGAAATCACGATTGCATTTAGCATATGCAACAAACTCTTTAAACGCCTAGATCGCTCTAGAGGGCGAGTGGGATCTCGCGAGGGTTTCCAAAGAGTTTTAAACCCACAACTCTAGCTTTTCATCAACCATTTATTCAACACTTTCAAGATTTATGCCCAAGTCAACTAGTAACGAAATGGTTCACAAGCAAAGATAAAGAGCAACTTTCAAGACAACTAATTTCTAAGTGTACTCGTGGGTTATGAGTAGAGAAACAGGCTAATCAAGATTGCAATATGACACCTAATTAGACTTTTTACTCGCTCATTAGAGGAACACCTAGCTATCCAAAAGACTAAAGGCTCTTCAAGTGTTATAAAAGCTTAAACCACTAGTCCACCTTTCCTAAACACACAAATAGACCTTAGACTCCACTCTACTTGAAACTTAAGAAAAATAGAACTAAGTGTTGGAGGCATCCACAAATTGACCTCTTTCATTGAATTTCTTCTATTCTTTTTGCTTTTCGTTTTTACATAATTTTTTTTTATTTTTTACGCCTTTTTTGACTGTTTTTGGCTTTTTCTTTTCCCTTATTATGGGAATTTTCCCTATATAAAGGTGAAGTAACTACTCACTAAAGAGAAACATAAGAACAAGTGGCTTTTTGGCCACTTATTGCATACAAAGAGAAATAAAATCTAAGTTTCTTGTAGAGCTTTGTTTCGGGACATGATGAGTATACCTAGGGACAAGGGACCGTAAATTTGAAGCTAAAATTATCCAAGCTTGAGCAACATAGTCAAGATTCAAGACTAGACATCCAATTGAGCATTCATTAGTTTCATTTTGGTAACTTCTAATGCAATCAAGATTAATCACCTCCTAGAACACCACAACCCAAGCTCACACTCTTCCAAAAGGAGTATCTAAACATGTACTCAAAATCAAAGAAAAGAATCCACATATATCATCAACTAGCATCTTCCTTGGGCAAGGAAATGCTTTGTACTTTTCTTTATTCCTCAATTTTTTTTTTTCATTTTTTTTTTCATTTTTCGGGCAAAAGAATAGAAACTAAAGGAAAATAGAATAAAGCATTTAGAGTACATGTTTATTACTAGCTTCATCTCTCAATCCTTCACTAGGAATTCCAAATATGCAAGTTAAGTGGTGATCAAGCACCCAACAAACCAAGTAAAACAAGTTTCATCAACAAGTTCAACCCCAAAACTTAACCCCTATCTTGATCTAAGATTCAAAGAGTAAATGAAGGTTACATCCATTCCCCTAGTAAGAAACTACTCACACATTATGGAAATAAAACAAAACAAAGCTTGAAATAACTTCATCACCATAACCGTGGTGGAAAAAGAGAAAAAATGCAAATAATCAACTACTAAAGCAAGATCTAAACAAACAATCATGAAATAAACAAGAATAATGGAAGAAAAGAAGAAAATAAACAAAGATTACCAGCTTTAAGCTTTCATAAATGAAGAATGGAGATCCAAAAGCTTCAAACATCCACTTTTATCTCTCCTAGGGTTTTGTTCTAAACTTCAATGCTAAAACAAGATCCAATCTATCTCTAATCTCTAATTAAAAATCGCCTAAGTTAAAATAAGAGGAGTCCCTCTTATATAGTCATAAGAAATAAAACAAAAAATTACAAAACCCCTCATTAAAACAAACAAAGTCGCAAAACCGTTTCCGGAAAAATGACCCGGCCCTGTCGGGTGACATGACCCGAGCCCTCGGGTCAATTGATCGGGAATCCTGGAGGTTCCTCAAAACAAGAGACCCGAGAGGGTCAGTTGACCAGAGCGCTTGGGTCAGTTTTCAGTTTCGTCAGTTCATTTTCAAACGGCCATATCTCATTTGTTTTGCATCGGAATTGAGCTTGTGACCACTTTTTAGAAAGCTATTGAGCCAAACTTTAATCTTCAACTTGAATCGCTCAAAAATGTTATGTGTGCTGAAAGTTATGGCCATTTGAAGTTGACCCTTGTGCGTAAACCCTTCCAAAACTTCTTATATTTGTCCCCATGAACTCGGCTATGCTTCCTTGAAGCTTCCTTGACCTTCCTCTTCGATCTTAATAACCGGGGTTGTGCAAGTATCCTCCAAGCATGCTCCTAAGTCCTGAAATGAAATAAAGTGCCCAAAGAAAGTGCATACGTGGAAGAAAATTGCACAAATTTGTACTTTTCTTTATTCCTCAATTTTTTTTTTTCATTTTTTCATTTTTTTTTATTTTTGGGCAAAAAAAAAAGTAAAGGAAAATATTTTTAGATTCGGTTTTTTCACCTGATACCCTCGAGTTTTCAAAAAATTCACCTGGTACCCTCCATGTTTTCAAAATTCACCAGGTACCCCTCAGTTTCAAACTAATACACTCAGATACCCTTAATGACTAAAGGTGTCAACCGCCGTTAGTCATTAACCCTAATTTTCTGTTCTAAACCCTAATTAACCCCCTAATGTTAACCCTAATCCTAACCCCTACCTCTAACCCTAACCACAAACCCTAATCCTAACCCTAACCCTAACCCTAACCCTAACCCTAACCCTAACCCTAACCCTAACCCTAACCCTAACCCATCCTCCCACCACCCACTCCCACACACTCCCACCACCCCACCACCTACTCCCCCACCCTCCCACCACCCCCGGCCCCCTTCCCCACCCCCCGCCCTCCCCCCCCAACCAGTCCCCATTTCCCCACCCCCGCGCCGCCTCTCCCCCACCCTTGCGCCGCCCCCTCCCCCACTCAAATCAGTTCAAGAGCCCCCCACCCCCTCCTCACCATCGCCCCCCTCTATTTTGGAACAGCCCTCGCTCTCCCCAACCCCGCGCCCCCACAACACCACCCCCCTTGCATTTTCGCACCCAACCCCCTCCCCCGCGCCGCCTCGGTCGCGCGCGAACCCCCAACCCCTATATTTTCTTCTTCACTCTCAATTTTCGCAATCCCCGTACTCTGTGTTTCGCGGAAATTGGAGGACTGGTGGTGCTACCGGGGTGGGGGAGGGATGCGAAAATGGAAGGGGGTGGTGATGTGGTGGCGCGGGGTGGAGGGAGGAGTGAGATGTCGAAAATCGAATTGGGGGAGGGGGGGCGAGGTTGCGGGGGTGGGGTAGGGAGGGTGGTGGGGCTGCGATGGTGGTGGGGGTTGCGATGGGGGGTGGGGGTTGGGCTGCAGGGGTAGGGTGGGATGGGTGGAGGGGAGGGGGTGGTGGTTGGGTGGTAGTGGGGTTAGGGTTAGGGTTTGAAATTAGGGGTTAGGGTTAAGGTAGGATTAGAAATTAGATGTTAGGGTTTAGTTAGGTTAGTTAGGTTAATTAGTGCTAATTAAAGTTTAATGAGGTTTAAGGCTAACGGCGTTAACCGTCGTTAGTCATTAGGGGCATGTCGATGTATTAGTTTGAAACTGAGGGGTACCTGGTGAATTTTGAAAACATGGAGGGTACCAGGTGAATTTTATGAAAACTCTGGGGTATCAGGTGAAAAAACCGTTTTAGATTTTGAAATTTTGTAATAAAAAAAGTAATGTAAATAGATAAAGTATATACACCTCCCCCAAGCTAGCGAATAGCTACTCCCCCAAGCTAGAATAAAGCATTGTCCTCAATGCTTGAACAAGAAGATCAAAGGGAGGGGGGGAGGGGAAAGAAACATCCAAACCAACAAGCATGTGTTCCAAAATCATAAAGCATTAGAGAAAGAGAAAAGGAAGGAAGCTAACGGATAGTAGGTGGGTGTAAAAACCCGCAAATGACCCAATTTCTCCACTTATAATCAACTTCTTCAAAACCATGATTTGCTTTCCACGTACTATTGAGAATGAGTGTTATTCCAATTATGTACCTAAATCAAAATAAAAATAGAGAAGAGAAATGAGTAAAATCAAAAGAAATAAAATGAAAGCAATAAATCACGGGTTACTTCCGAGAAAGACTTATTTAAGGTCTTAAGCTTGACCTTTCTAATAAATAGCAATTCAAAGATCGCAAGAGTTTGTCAAATGCACTAGCACACATTTCCATTCTTATTAAGTATGCAATGACATAATGCAAAGTGTGCAAAAAGTACAATGCAACTCCATGAAAATGAGGAGAAGGATGCCTAAAAGAAAGAACAAAAGAAAAACAAAGAAATAAGAATAAGAATCAAAATAAGAAGAAAAAAGAAATGACAAACTCTCCTCAACAAACTCTTTTTTTGTGGCAATCTCACTCTCTTCCTCAACAATAAACAAATTGGGCACTTGAAGGTCAAAAGAGGCAAGAAATTCATCAAGAGATGGAGTTTTTAACAGATGAGAATGGATATGAAATGGGAGTAGAGGGAAAAAGGTTAATCCTTCTTATAAATGGAATATGAGGAGAAGGGATAGAAACAAGGCTTTCACTAACCACTTCACTCACATCACATGAGTTAAGAGGGGAGACTTCTTCCACCAATGAGTTATCATCAACAACATTTTCATTATCCATCAAAACTTCAAAATCATTACCAACCACCAAATGAGGTATCTTACTTTCTAATTGACTAAGATCTTCACTCAAGCTAGAATTGGTAGGAGAGGATGAGTGCTCCAAGATGGAAGGAGACGGAGTAAGGCTAAACCCACTAGAGTTAGGGACATCATACTCAAAAAGAGAATGCAAAGATTCACAAATATCCTCACTTTCAACAATATCCTCAATAATGGGTATTTTCTCCTCAAAAGCATACCCTTCATCATCATTACTCCAAAAATCATCATCAAGATCTAGGCTACTCTTTCCCAATTGATTTTCATTTTCAACATCCTTTGAATCAACATAATCAAACTTGAGAATGTCATTTTTGCAACCCCGATTTTCCCTAAGCAATTCAAACCACTTTTCAATTGTAAAAAGAGATCCTTAATGGGTTTGGAGTCAACTTTAGGGAGAGGCTCATAATTGACACTAGAATTAACCCCATTTAGATATCGCTCAAGAGTAAGCTCCAATTCAGATTTCGATGATTCGGAATGCAAGGAACCTTGAAAATCAATTTTGGGAGAGTGATCACAATCAAGCATATGAGAATCAATATTGGGGACATGTGACCCATCATTAAAATTCATGCACAAATTTGATGAAAATCGAGGAGTAGCATGAATATCATCAACATTGGAATCTACCTCATTACAACAAACATATGAGGGAATATGATCATGCATAATAGTCTCGGTAGTGGGAACATTTGACTCATAAAATAAATTCATGCCAACATTAGAGGAATCATGATAATTTGCATAAAAATCGGAATCATAAGTGTCCCTAGCTAACCACATAAAAATATTACAAGCTTCATCCGAAGATTTCGCTCGAATATCACTGTTAAACATATTTTCAACAAATCCTCTAGTATGCTCATTTAGTCCCCAATAAGTAATCTCACAAGATTCCCCAATATCATAGCCATGAAACTTTATAAATTCCCCAAGTCTTTCAAAGTAAACCTAAAAGGGCTCATTTCCATATTGAGGAAAAGAAGTACTTGTCATTTTTTTTTCCAAAAAAAAAAAAAAATTCACAAATAGCCTAGACTTATCTAATCAACACAAATCAATGCAAGCCGAAGTCCCCAGCAACGGCGCCAAAATTTGACGGGTCGTTGTATACTCGCCAAATATAACCTGAATTACCCAATATAGGGTAAGTATAGGGTCGAATCCACAAGGAAGTAGGGTTAAATCAAGAGTTAATTAGCTAACTACAATGAGCTAAATTAATTTTTGGTTTTTTAAAAGTTTAACAATGATTCTAAAATCTAAATAAACTATGAAATTTGTAAAGTAAATCAACAAGCAAGTAAAGGAGATAAAATAAGGGTAAAAGAACTAGGGGATTAAGGGATTCACCAACATTCAATCCAAGAATCCAACAATCAAAACCAAGGGGAAAATAATGGGGATCACAAGGGGAAAATCACGTACATATGAACTCTAATTACTCTCTCGAGCTAATTAGAGGAGCTTGATTAGTCACTCATGACCTATTCTCATGGCATAAGCAACGAATCTAGCCAAATCAAGCACAACATGATCAATTAAGCTTAATTCCCTAAACTAGAAAATGCCTATTTTCACGGAGATCCTAGTCTAGCAACTAAACTTAGTTTATTCCTAGCTTCATCTCTCAATACTTCACTAGGATTCCAAATATACAGGTTAAGTGGTGATCACGCACCCAACAAACCAAGTAAAACAAGTTTGATCAACAAGTTCAACCCCAAAAGTTAACCCCCTAACTTGATCTAAGATTCAAAGAGTAAATGATGGTTACATCCCTTCCCCTAGTAAGAAACTACTCACACATTATGGAAATAAAAAAAAAAAAAACAAAGCTTGAAATAACTTCATCACCATAACCATGGAGGAAAAAGAGAAAAAATGCAAATAATCAACTACTAAAGCAAGATTTAAACAAACAAGCATGAAATAAACAAGTATAATGGAAGAAAAGAAGAAAATAAACAAAGATTACCAACTTTAAGCTTTCATAAATGAAGAATGGAGATCCAAAAGCTTCAAACTTCCACTTTTCTCTCTGCTATGGTTTTGTTCTAAACTTCAATGCTAAAACAAGATCTAATCTCTCTCTAATCTCTAATTAAATTGCCTGAGTTAAAATAAGAGGAGTCCCTCTTATAGTCATAAGAAATAAAAAAGAAAATTACAAAATAGCCCCCGCATTAAAACAAACAAAATCGCAAAACCGTTTTTTGGAAAAATGACCCGACCCGGGCGGGGTGACAAGACCCGAGCACTCGGGTGACCTGACCCGAGCACTCGGGTGGCCTGACCCGACCCCTCGGGTCAACAGACCCAGGCGGATCAACTGATCAGGAATCCTAGAGGTTCCTCAAAACAAGAGACCAGGGCGGGTCAGTTGACTCGAGCGCTCAAGTCAGTTTTCAGTTTCATCAGTTCATTTTCAAACGGCCATGTCTCACTCGTTTTGCATCGGAATTGAGCTTGTGACCACTTGTTGGAAAGCTATTGAGCCAAAATTTCATCTTCAACTTGAATCGCTCAAAAATGTTTTGTGTGCGGAAAGTTATGGCCATTTGAAGTTGACCCTTGTGCGCAAACCTTTGCAAAACTTCTTTTATTTGTCCCCATGAACTCGGTTATGCTTCCTTGAAGCTTCCTTGACCTTCCTCTTTGATCTTAATGTCCGGGGTTGTGCAAGTGTCCTCCAAGCATGCTCCTAAGTCCTGAAATGAAATAAAGCGCCCAAAGAAAGTGCATACGAGGAGGAAAATTGCACAAATTAAGGAAATAGCTAACAAACTAGCCTAAACTAACTCAAAAACAACTATAATACCAACTAAAAGCCATCAAAAAGTAAAGCAATAAATAAGACATCAAACTCCCCCAAGCTTGATCTTTGCTTATCCCAAGCAAAATAGAATAAAACACAATGGTAAGAGAATGAAGATTATTAGAAAACAAGATCAAGAAGAAAGAATAAAGGAAGAATAAGGAGAAAGAAAGAGAATCTATACTAACTCATTTTCGTAGGAATCATGATTGCATTTAGCATATGCAACAAGCTCTTTAAACCCCTAGATCAATCTAGAAGGCGAGTGGGATCTCGCTAGGGTTTCCAAAGAGTTTTAAACCCACAACTCTAGCTTTTCATCAACCATTTATTCAACACTTTCAAGATTTATGCCCAAGTCAACTAGTCCCGGAATGGTTCACAAGCAAAGATAAAGAGCAACTTTCAAGACAACTAATTTCTAAGTGTACTCGTGGGTTATGTGTAGAGAAATAGGCTAATCAAGATTGCAATAGGACACCTAATTAGACTTTTTACTCGCTCATTAGAGGAACACCTAGCTATCCAAAAGACTTAAGGCTCTTCAAGTGGTATAAAAGCTTAAACCACTAGTCCACCTTTCCGAAACACACAAATAGGCCTTAGTCTCCACTCTACTTGAAACTTAAGAAAAATAGAACTAAGTGTGGGAGGCATCCACAAATTGACCTCTTTATTGAATTTCTTCTATTCTTTTTGCTTTTCATTTTTCTTCACTTTTTTTTTCATTTTTCAAGCCTTTTTTGACTGTTTTTGGCTTTTTCTTTTCCCTTATTATGGGAATTTTTCTTATACAATGGTAAAGTAACTACTCACTAAAGAGACACATAAGAACTTGTGGCTTTTTGTGCCACTTATTGCATACAAAGAGAAATAAAAATTAAGTTTCTTGTAGAGCTTTGTTTCGGGACATGATGAGTATATCTAGGGACACAAGGGACTGCAAATTTGAAGCTAAAATTATCTAACCATGAGCAACATAGTCAAGATTCAAGGCTAGATATCCAATTGAGTATTCATTAGTTTCATTTTGGTAGATTCTAATGCAATCAAGATTAATCACCTCCTAGAACACCACAACCCAAGCTCACACTCTTCCAAAAGGAGCCTCTAAACATGTACTCAAAATTAAAGAAAAGAATCCACATACATCATCAACTAGCATCTTCCTTGGGCATGGAAATGCTTTGTACTTTTCTTTATTCCTCAGTTTATTTATTTTTTCATTTTTTTCGTGTTTTTTTTTCATTTTTCCGGAAAAAGAAAAGACACTAAAGGAAAATATTTTTAGATTTTGAAATTTTGTAAAAAAAAAAAAGTAATGTAAATAGATAAAGTATATACACTTCCCCCAAGCTAGCGAATAGCTACTCCCCCAAGCTAGAATAAAGCATTGTCCTCAATGCTTGAACAAGAAGATCAAAGGGAAGGGGGAGGGGAAAGAAACACTTAAACCAACAACCATGTGTTCCACAATCATAAAGCATTAGAGAAAGAGAAAAGGAAGGAAGCTACTGGATAATAGGTGGGTGTAAAAACCCGCAAATGGCCCAATTTCTCCACTTATAATAAACTTCTTCAAAACCATGATTTGCTTTCCACGTACTATTGAGAATGAGTGTTATTCCAATTATGTACCTAAATCAAAATGAAGATAGAGAAGAGAAATGAGTAAATTCAAAGGAAATAAAATGAAAGCAATAAACCACGGGTTACTTCCCGAGAAAGACTTATTTAAGGTCTTAAGCTTGACCTTTCTAATAAATAGCAATTCAAAGATCGCAAGAGTTTGTCAAATGCACTAGCACGCATTTCCATTCTTATTAAGTATGCAATGACATAATGCAAAGTGTGCATAAAGTACAATGCAACTCCATGAAAATGAGGACAATGATGCCTAAAAGAAAGAACAAAAGAAAAAACAAAGAAATAAGAATAAGAATCAAAATAAGAAGGAAAATGAAATGACAAACTCTCATCAACAAACTCTTTTTTTGTGGCAATCTCACTCTCTTCCTCAACAATAAACAAATTGGGCACTTGAAGGTCAAAAGAGGCAAGAAACTAGGTGGAGAGATGAGAATGGATATGAAATGGGAGTAGAGGGAATAAGGTCAATCCTTCTTATAAATGGAATATGAGGGGAAGGGATAGAAACAAGGCTTTCACTAACCACTTCACTCACATCACAAGAGTTAAGAGGGGAGACTTCTTCCACCAATAAGTTGTCATCAACAACATTCTCATTATCCATCAAAACTTCAAAATCATTACCAACCACCAAATGAGGTATCTTACTTTCTAATTGACTAAGATCTTCACTCAAGCTAGAATTGGTAGGAGAGGATGAGTGCTCCAAGATGGAAGGAGACGGAGTAAGGCTAAACCCACTAGAGTTAGGGACATCATACTCAAAAAGAGAATGCAAAGATTCACAAACATCCTCACTTTCAACAATATCCTCAATAATGGGCAATTTCTCCTCAAAAGCATACCCTTCATCATCATTACTCCAAAAATCATCATCAAGATCTAGGCTACTCTTTCCCAATTGATTTTCATTTTCAACATCCTTTGAATCAACATAATCAAACTTGAGAATGTCATTTTTGCAACCCCGATTTTCCTTAACCAAATTCAAACCACTTTTCAATTGTAAAAAGAGATCATCAATGGGTTTGTAGTCAACTTTAAGGAGAGGCTCATAATTGGCACTAGAATTTTCCCCATCAAGATATTGCTCAAGATTAAACTCCAATTCAGATTTCGATGATTCGGAATGCAAGGAACCTTGAAAATCAATTTTGAGGGAGGGATCACAATCAAGCATATGAGAATCAATATTGGGGGCATGTGACACATCATTGAAATTCATGCACAAATTTGATGAAAATCGAGAATTAGCATGAATATCATCAACATTGGAATTTACCTCATTACAACAAACATATGAGGGAATATGATCATGCATAATAGGCTCGGTAGTGGGAACATTTGACTCATAAAACAAATTCATGCCAACATTAGAGGAATCATGATAATTTGCATAAAAATCGGAATCATAAGTGTCCCTAGCTAACCACATAAAAAACTCCAAGCTTCATCCGAAGATGTCGCTCGAAATTCAATGTTAAACATATTTTGAACAAATCCTCTAGTATGCTCCTTTAGTCCCCAATAAGTAATCTCACAAGATTCCCCAATATCATAGCCATGAAACTTTATAAATTCCCCAAGTCTCTCAAAGTAAACACAAAAGGGCTCATTTTCATATTGAGGAAAAGAAGTACTTGTCATTTTTTTTTCAAAAAAAAAAAAATTCACAAATAGCCTAGACTTATCTAATCAACACGAATCAATGCAAGTCGAAGTCCCCGGCAACGGCGCCAAAATTTGACGGGTCGTTGTATACTCGCCAAATGTAACCTAAATTACCCAATATAGGGTAAGTATAGGGTCGAATCCACAAGGAAGTAGGGTTAAATCAAGAGTTAATTAGCTAACTACAATGAGCTAAATCAATTTTTGGGTTTTGGAAAGTTTAACAATGATTCTAAAATCTAAATAAACTAGGAAATTTGCAAAGTAAATCAACAAGCAAGTAAAGGAGATAAAATAAGGGTAAAAGAACTAGGGGATTAGGGGATTCACCAACATTCAATCCAAGAGTCCAACAATCAAAACCAAGGGGAAAACAAATGGGGGATCACAAGGGGAAAATCACGTACATATGAACTCTAATTACTCTCTCGAGCTAATTAGAGAAGCTTGATCAGTCACTCATGACCTATTCTCATGGCATGAGCAACCAATCTAGCCAAATCAAGCACAACATGATTAATCAAGCTTCCCTAAACTAGAAAATGTATATTTTCATGGAGATCCTAGTCTAGCAACCAAACTTAGTTTATTCCTAGCTTCATCTCTCAATCCTTCACTAGGAATTCCAAATATGCAAGTTAAGTGGTGTTCAAGCACCCAACAAACCAAGTAAAACAAGTTTGATCAACAAGTTCAACCCTAAAAGTTAATCCCCTAACTTGATCTAAGATTCAAAGAGTAAATAAAAGGTTACATCCCTTCTCCTAGTAAGAAACTACTCACACATTATGGAAATAAAACAAAACAAAGCTTGAAATAACTTCGTCACCATAACCATGGAGGAATAAGAGAAAAAATGCAAATAATCAACTACTAAAGCAAGATCTAAACAAACAAGCATGAAATAAACAAGAATAATGGAAGAAAAGAAGAAAATAAACAAAGATTGCCAACTTTAAGCTTTCACAAATGAAGAATGGAGATACAAAAGATTCAAACTTCCACTTTTCTCTCTCCTAGGATTTTGTTCTAAACTTCAATGCTAAAACAAGATCTAATCTCTCTCTAATCTCTAATTAAAAATGGCCTAAGTTAAAATAAGAGGAGTCCCTCTTATATAGTCATAAGAAATAAAACAAAAAATTACAAAACAGCCCCCGCATTAAAACAAACAAAGTCGCAAAACCGTTTCCGGAAAAATAACTCGACCCGGGCGGGTGACATGACCCGAGCACTCGGGTGGCCTGACTCGAGACCTCGGGTCACCAGCCCCGGGCGGATCAACTGATAAGGAATCCTGGAGGTTCCTCAAAACAAGAGACCCGGGCGGGTCAGTTTTCAGTTTCGTCAGTTCATTTTCAAACAGCCATATCTCACTCGTTTTGCATCAGAATTGAGCTTGTGACCACTTGTTGGAAAGCTATTGAGCCAAGATTTCATTTTCAACTTGAATCGCTCAAAAATGTTTTGTGTGCTAAAAGTTATGGCTATTTGAAGTAGACCCTTGTGCGCAAACCCTTCCAAAACATCTTATATTTGTCCCCATGAACTCGGTTATGCTTCCTTGAAGCTTCCTTGACCTCCCTCTTTGATCTTAATATTCGGGGTTGTGCAAGTATCCTCCAAGCATGCTCCTAAGTCCTGAAATGCAACAAAGCGCCCAAAGAAAGTGCATACGAGGAGGAAAATTGCACAAATTAAGGAAATAGCTAACAAACTAGCCTAAACTAACTCAAAAACAACTATAATACCAACTTAAAGCGATCAAAAAGTAAAGCAATAAACAAGACATCAGAGGGAGATGAGTGATGAATGGTCGTGATTGTATGGAGGGAGGATGAAGGTATGATGTATCAGGCAAGAGATATTAGATGGCGAGGAGGGAAAGTTGTGTTGTGAAATGAGATAATTATGTTTAGTTGGGCCTAATATGAAAGCAAAATGGACTCTAATGCATATGGGCCTAAAATGAATGCAAGTGGATTGGATTGATTGGATTGGATTAAAGGTGTTTGAACTAGGCTTAGAATTTTCGACATTCGTTTTTTGAAAGAGACCCCTTGTTTTTATCTTTTGTTAGGAAAAGATGATGGATTAATTTTGAAAATATTTTTGTAGTCTTGTATGATGATGATTAGTAAATGCTTTTTGAAAAAGGTAGAATAGACATGGGTGAGGATTGATTTTGAAAAAATGTAAGTTTTTGAAATTGATTGAACATGGTATGGTAGGATTGATAAGGAAGTTTAGTTGGATAGCAGGGAGAAGGTAGACATGCATGATAACTCTAACTCTACCATGATCATTTTTTCCTTAGATGCACTTTTTAGAATAGACTCGACTTTGCATGAAAATACCGATTTTTTTGTTTGATTTAAGTGAGACCCCCTAGAATGACCATGCTTTTACATGGATACAAACGGACCAGATATAGGATCGACCACCATAACAACTAAATCGACGAAAAGCATGTGATACCACTGTGTGCCACGCAACATTGCTGCACGCGGCACACAGAGGTGTGTCTGGCGCAGGAGTGGTGCGCCAAGCGCAACTTAATGCGCTTGGCGCACTACTCCCCGACAAGTTTTTCGGCGGTTTAGGCGAAGTTGGCCAATTAACGATCTTTTTTTTTTGTTTTTAGACGCGATTTTAGGTACGACGCATAATAATGACAATTTGACAATATAATAGCAGGCAAAAATTGCAATCACAAGCAAAAGTCATATAGCATGGATGCAAAAGTTCCAACCTAAAGTCCAGATCTATGTTTGAAACTATGATCAGATTTAGGTTAAGGCTGAAAAGGGTCCATGACTAAGAGATTGATCCCACGCTTCGTACCCCTACTTAAAGAGGTGGCCACGTGTAAGACGCACTTTAGTTCTCAAGTTAGAAACAAGAGAGCAATGCCATGGTTGGGTAGGTTTGCTTATGACTAAGATCCAACACTATCACTCAGGAAGATTTTTAGGGGGTGACCTCACTCATAGAACATGCGCTAACGAGGCAAGGTAGATTGTCCTTATGGTAGCTTAAACCGTAGTCATGCATATGTAAAACTGTAATGTCATTCTAAAGCATAAAAGTAGTATGAATCGTATTTTTCGAGTTTCACCCAATTATTTAAATTTTTTTTTTTTTGTAAATCCTCTCCTGCGGAGTCGCCAAATTATAGGCGTATTTTTATTTCGCCTACGCGGTGTGAGCGTATATTTGACTACCCATTGTTAAGGTTTTATTGAAAAAGTTTTGTATTGAAAGAAGTCGCCAACAAGTCTTTAGGTGAAAACTCATAAATCTAATTGGATATTGGGAAACTGTAGGGACAAATTAGGGACTTATCCAATGTAGATTTCCCCGTCCTGACTCCATAGATGGTCAATGAACCAAAGATTGAGTTCGGGGGTGAGGGTACGAAAACAGTCATAATGAACCACATTCGCCCATTGTTGGCCTCTACTAAATATCGATTCATGTCAATTTTTATGCAATAGAATAACCAAATAATATTTTCATGCACCCTAAAAATAATTTAGTCTAGGTTGGTTCAAGAAACACATAAAAGATTATTTTTTAGTGATATGTTATTAGGCAATCAAACTTACAAGGTTCCTAACAGGTTGTCCAAATTATCTGATTAATATTAGAATAATTCTTTAGGTCTTTGAATAGAAAAAATAACATATGTGGTGATAAAAAGGCAAGCAGGACAATCAGGCAAGCATATAAAATAATAAGTAACAAAAAGAGTAAAGAATAGAATGTACAAAGGCACGATTTTTATATTAAAGATCTACATCAGGAAAGAAATAGTTAGTAACTTCAATATAAAAATAATTTATTCAAGGACCCTCAGGATCATACCGTGGCTTGAGTCTGAGAGATTGACAACCTTCGGGACGAGCAATCGTGAAGCCTGAAGATCTGAACTTGTATGTATGAACGAATGTGTGTGTTTGTTTATAAATATGAGTTTTTAGAGATATTTTGTAAAGGTTCGTAAGGTATTCGTAAGTGTCGAAGTCATGGTGTTAAAGTATTGAAGTATGTGGAAAAACGTCCGAAAACCGTGCGGAAATCAAGACCTATTTATAGGGAAAAGGAAACTGCGCTTCACGCGTGAGCTGCGCTAGGCGCAGGCGGCTGTGTGACGCACAATCACATGTGTCGGGCGCACATTGCATGACCAATCAACAGTTCCCATGTGGCAATTGACAGCCTGTGCATCGCATAGAGAAGTGCGTTCGCGCGCACAACTCTGTGTGACACACAGGTCTACGTGGCAGGATTGTGCGATTGGCGCACTATCATGTGATGGGCGCACCGCCTTGCTTTTGACATGTTTTGACAACTTTTTTTTATAAAAGGCGTTTTAAAGATTTTCTTTTATCCTTTAACTCCGTAAATCTGATTTTACGGGATAAAATCCGATTTTACTGTAAAAATATCTTTGAAAATATTTATTTTATTTAAAATAAAACAATTAATTATCAGTGCATAAATAATTGGGCTTTTCAAAGTATTGGGCTCAAAATATTATTAATTATCATGAATAATTAATTGGGCTTTGAAATAGGACTTTAACACTTTTCGACATAGTTTTCGGATGGCTCTTCGGACTGCTCCGCCCTTGGGTCAGCCCAATTAAGACCGCGGTATGTTTCATGATCGAATCCTTAAATAGGGAGCCACAATTATGTGTCTACACCAACCAATAAGCCTCTTCTTCAAACAATCGAAAGGAAGGGAATTAAAAAACACGATTAGCGCAAATTCGGGACCAATCCAGATCTGGATCTTTCAGCCACAGCAGAGAAGTTTATAGACTTCTATCCATGTTTATTCAATCCATCCAATCAGAACCCGCTGCAATCCTATCACGAGGAGTGGTTTTCATATTTGCCAAAGATAAAGGAAGAACACAAAAACCAACTGATTAAGGCAGTAACAATGAAGGAAGTTTGTTAGGCAGTTTTCAGCATGAAATCCCGCAAGTGACCTAGTCCAGATGTAGCTCCACCGGGGTTCTTCAAAACTTTCGGGGAGGATATTTCTGTTTAGGAATGGGAATCCGTAAATGGATTTTTTGTTGGGAGAAATATGCTACGAGAGACTAATAAGACTTATATAGCTCTCATTCCAAAAATTCAACAGCCTCATCTGGTATCCCACTATAGGCCAATCAGCTTACGTAATACGACTTACAAAATCATCACGAAGATTCTGGTGAAAAGAATGAAGATCGTCCTACCTTACTTGGTTTCAGAAGAGCAAAATGCATTTGTGTCAGGCAGACACATGCATGACAATTGCCTTCTTGCACATGAACTCGTCTCATGGGTTCCACAAAACAGGAAGGGTAAGAGGTACTATGTAATACTTAAAACGAATCTAAATAAGGCTTATGATAGCGTGAGATGGGATTTTCTCATCCGGGCAATGAAAACAATGGGATTCCCAGAACTTTAGATTGGATGGATCTATCAATGTTTATCTAATGCCACATTTTCTGTATTGATCAATGGAACACCATATGGTAAATTTACAGCCCGAGTTGGCCTCAGACAGGGGGACCCCTTACCCCGTACTTGTTTATGTTATGTATGGAGGTTCTAGGACAAGCTATCAAAAGGGAAGACCGGAATAGGTCTTTCCAAGGAATTAGTATTGAAAGAACAGTGCCCCTGGTAACTCATTTGTTCTATGCAGATGACGCTTTATTCTTCATCAAAGCAACTGAGAAGTCTTTCACAAAGATGAGAGATGTACTCAATAATTTCTGTATGCTTTTCTGGAGAAATGATTAGCTTCGAGAAATCCTTCGTCAAGTTCTCACCAAATACTCCCGAGGCCCAAAAAGTGTTACTAAAAGTCAGGATTGGGATCCACAGAATAAGCCCAATAGGTAATAATCTTGGATGCCCTAAGGAAGTGGATGGTAGATCCTCTAGCATCTTCAATCCAATGGTAGACAAAATTGTGAAGGTACCAACTTCGTCGAAGTACTCGTCTCTTTCTCCACCGGACATACTATATTACTATTATTAATGAACTCATTTTTGGTTGCGTTGATGACACATATAATGTCCATCTACATGTTGCCAAAGAAGATAACGAAGAAGATAACTTCAATACTACTTAGATTCTGCTGGGCAGGTGTAACACAATGAAAACCAGTATATTGGCTAAAGTATGAGGAAATCCGAAGGCATGCATAAAACAGATGGAGGGCTCGGTTTTCGGGATATTGAGAGTCTGAATAAAGTTCTTATATTTAATCATTGTTAGAGAGTCCATAAACATCCAGATCTACTTGTCAGCCGTGTGTTGAATGCAAAATACCCGCAATCAGCCATAATGCTGAGCAAATAAATTAAGTTTCCAAGAAAGGCTTCCTACGCAATACGGTCAATGCTGAGGGTGGCGAATAAGTTTTAAGAGAAAATTGGATATAGAATTGGGAATGGAAATGCGGTCAACGTTGGAGATCGATGGTGGGCCCAAGGCACCCGGGGATACGAAGAGATACAAACAAAGTAGGGGTACCAACATCTACTCCAGTCTCCAGGAGAGGGTAAGTACTTTATTAAAGGCTGACAAAAGCTGGGATCAGAGTGTCATATGGAAAGCATTCCAACCCAGCACAACAAAAGCAATACTTAGCACCTATGTTCCTACGCAACACAAACTAGATGAAATAATATGGATCCCATCGCCACGGGGTGAATACTCCATAAAGTCGAGATATTGGAGTGTGATATCGAGCCATGATGCGAGATGTAATCACATATGGCGACGAATATGGAACATTAACCTCTTCTGGAGGTGGAATATTTTGTATGGCAATTGAGTAAATGGATTATACCGGTTGCCATGGAGCTTCAAAGGAGAGGTATTGAAGTAGACGTGTGGTGTAGTTTTTGTAAGTAACACAAGGAGTCAATCAACCATCTTTTTAGAGATTATGACATAACGAAGCGTATCTGGGCATCTTCTTCTATGGGCCTTAGAGTGGACTCCAAATACTGCATACCGTGGAAGGAATGGATAATTAATGCTATCAAATATATAGGTCGAAAGGACACAGGAGGAAATGACGGCTTAGCAAATCTAGTGGTTGTGCTATGGGGAATTTGCATACACCAAAATGAAATCACGTGCCAAAGAGAAGTCTTGCAACCCAACGAGGATCCTGTAGATAGCATAGGAAAATAAGTATAGATGGCAAGGTATACATGACACAAGGGAAAAGGATGCGGACACAATGCATAATGGCGATATCCCACGGCTGAATACTAAGTGGGAAACTGGTATCTTTAATCAAGACAGGGAGCGGGTAGAAATGCAGGTGGACGGAGCATGAAAGAAAGCACACGCTCTCCAGCAGGAAGAAATATGCATGGCAGGAATAGCTTGGACATGGAAATATAGGGAGAAGTCGGGTGAGGAGATGGAAAGGATATGGGCTATAACACCTTTACAAACAGAGTGTCTTGCGCTTCTTCGCACGATAAAGAAGGGATGCAAGTTAGGATCAATGGTCCAGATTTATACAGACTCGTCAAACACTTTAGCTTACTTGAGACAGCCAGAGAAAGCAACGACAGAAGTAAAAAAGAATAATAGAGGAGGTCATATTCAGGGCAAACTTATGTGAGGGTGTACGCATATTAAAGGTAGATAGGGAACAAGTATCCCAGGCACATAGGCTAGCAGTAGGCAGTAGCAGTTCGGAAAGTAGCAGCTTATGTATTTCTAATTTTAACTACTTTGTAGATTTATGGTTTTATGGTTTTACACAATGTAAAAAAAAAAAGCACCATTTGATACGACGTCGTTCCGCAATGAACAAAACAACATCCTCAATGAACAAATTAGGAGTCGTTCGTTATCGTTTTCTGTTTTCAGTTTTCAGTTTTTTTGAAAACCAAAAACAAAAATATGGAAACCAGAAAAAGTAGTTTCTAGTTTTCTGTTGTCAGTTTTCAAAATTGACATTATTGGTATAAGTATGACTAATTTTAAATTTATTGTACCCCTTATATCATATGACTTTTATATTCATAAAACCAAAAACTGGAAACTTACAATGATGCCGAACGGACCCTAAGCAACATAAAGATGAAACACACGAGACTCAATGAACATATGAGTCAGCAATGAACATCTGAAAAAGATGAACATAAGAGGAAATATCTGGTGAACAAACCACTCAACCTAATGAACAGACAAAGAAAACACAATGAACAAAGAAATATCTGCAATAAACAAAATAAGAAACATAAATATATAGGCCAACAAAGGAGAATTGACGAGATCGATGTTCATTGGAGAACAGTTGATGTTCATTGGTTTCGCGGTCCACTTAATGTTCATTGGAGAACAGTTGATGTTCATTGATTTCGCGCGTTTTATATTTTTTTGGCGGCGTTTTTGGTGATGGTAGACACGAGTCCACCATCTACCCATTGGTTGAATGCGCACGCGACAAAGCACTAGAAACTCAACAGACCACAAATCGAGTGAGTATACCGGGAAATTGTCCTTGGTTCCGCATCTTGGGATTTCCAGCATTTCCGCCATTTTAGTTTTTACGTAGTAAGAGAGAGAATGTACGGTGGTTCAAGCGACGGCGAAAGCCATGAAGCGCCCGGACAGAGGAAGATACCACCAGCTTCGTCGATGTTGTGGGTGCGCAATTTGCGCCGTTTCATCGGATCTGGTGCCGGACTTGGCTCTGAAGCTTTAATGGGTCTGTAATTTGCCTCTTTCTTCATTTCCTTCAATTTTTCTCCAGTTAATCAAATGTTCCACTATTCGATTTTTGCTCAATATTCTTTCCTTATATTGTGCCTTGTTTCTAAACGTTTTACGGAGTTATGTTGGTTGTGTAGTGTGGTGTTGGTGGTGGTGTTGATTGGTGAGTTTATGCCTCTACTTCTTCTAGGTCACGTACCCGTACCCAATACGCTAGGTTTCCTATATACGGATACGCGTACCCATGTCCTAAAATGTCGAAATCTTACCGTTTTCTGTACCCGACTCCCCATGCCCGTCTCGGTGCAACTTAGATTTATCCTGCAAAGAGCCTTTATCTTTATCTTTTTCTTTTTGATGAATCGAGTGGCCGAATATGATATGGTTTAGGGCTGTATGATGATGGTTCTGGAATGAATTATTTAAGGTGTTTACTGCTGTGGGTTGTTTCTTGTTAACTTATATACATTCTTTTGAGTAATTCTATAGGTAAGTTTTCTTTTGATAAGTTCTGACTTACTTACTTGTCAAGGCTTTGAGAAGATGAAGTGCTTTTTGTCAAGGCTTTGGGAACATGAAGTGCATTTTGAAAAAATATTACGCAGACTTTGTTAAGAATTACTGTAAGAGCTACTGATAGGAGTGATAACATTTTTATCTAGCTTTAAGTGGGGGTGCAAGCAAGTAGAATGATTTCTTTCGATACTATGGTATTTTTTTTTTTCTTCTATTTCTCAATTTGGAGAAGAAGTAGAAATTGTTCGATAGTATTTGTAATTGTTGGATTGAGATCTTTGAAGAATGCCATAAGTCATTGGAGCCAAATTGCACGAGGAAACTTTGTATTAGCTTTGCCGTTTTGAAGCCTTCATTGCCCTACTAAATCAAAATATTCTTTGTTGCCTTTCCTGTTTTTTGGTCATAATTACACTCATTGTGTCAAAACAAGGCCCATATCATATTGCATCGCCCGTGTCATAAAGGTTTTCAAATCTATCGAACCGATACTACCCGCATCGTAAAGGTGGTAAAAAAGAGCGCGCACACACTCACACACATGTAGGTTTAGAGTTCAGTATGAAAGTAGGCACTAAAGTGTGTTTCAAGGATTCATAAGAAGGAAATAAAATGATTCCTCTTTTGATGGACTTTATTGGGCTTAGGAAAATCTTATGTGTTTGCTCTTTTTTTAGGCATAAGGGGATTGATAATAAGGAGAGAGTGACACCTATGTTGAGTCTTTTGGTTCAGATCAATAGTCTTTGGAATTTGGAGGGCGATCATGGGAAGGTTCCAAGAGTTAGAGCATATGCAATGTGTTCCGTATTTTAGAGTTCAACCTTTCTATGTTTCTCATCTTTATGTACCATCGTCTTAAAAGGCGTCCATAAAGCCTTTCTTGTGCAACGGGCCAATGTCTGCATTAATTTCATAGAAGTCCCACTATAACCTATTTTATATGTTTAGTCTTTATGTTGGAGTAGTGAATCTCACGTTAAGAGGTGCGCACATCATGTTAAAGTGTGCGCCTCACACCTCTGTTTTGCACCTAGGCGCTAAGACCCCTGTCTGCTGTCACCTTTTCAAAAAGCGGAAGCAGCCAAGCACTCATTTTGCTTAAACATTAAAATGGAGATTATCCTCGCTTTAATGGATTTTTCTTTTCCTACCATGTATTCGTGGAATGTAATTTGAGGGAAACAAAGAAATAAAGAAGATCCTTATTGAAGTGGAAATCTTATTGTTAAGGAGAAAATAAATTAAATGGATTGGATGATATGCAAGATCCAAAAGTGTTAGTTGGGACTTTGAGCATATTGCACTTTTTCTTTCTCTCTCTCTCTTGCTTCTTCTTCTTTTTTTTATTTTTATTTTTTTACTATGGAGATGAATATCTCTGCAGGCTCTATGACTCATACAGTTTGCATATTGCCTTTATGTCCTTGTAGAGCTTGAAACGAAGAGAATTTTACTCGATATTTTTAAAGATAAGCAACAGAAGAGTTCTGAAGCTGGTGCAATTCCAAGCTTCTACAAAAAGGTAGAGTTACTGATATAAGTTGAAAGGTTGACTTGTTTTTTATTTAACTCGTGCTGTCATGTGACATAATGGTGCAAAACTCGCTTTAAGGCTTCATATTTTGTCCTGATTGTTCATGTTATGAAGCAGTATGTGAATCTAGATGTAATACAATGAGTTGTACTTGATAAAATGTTAAAAGTAATCTGTCTTGATCCTCTTTTGTGATTCTCTGCATTTCCTCTGTTTACAGATTTTCCACTTATTATTCTTCATTTTTTTTCTCTTATGGCACAGAAACCAGAAGAAGGATCTATCAGTTCTAGAGTGCAGAGGCTTGCAAAGTATCGATTTTTAAAGGTATTAAATGAACTTCCAATGATATATATATATATATATATATATATATATATCTTCATCTGATGCTCAATAATCTGGTAACAGCTTCCTTCTTGTCAGGGGTGAGGTTGTCTGCATAATGACCATGTAGCAGGATCCTAACTGATTACTGTTGTTGTTGGTGTTGGACTGTTGGTGTTGGACTGTTGGTGTTTGTTTTTGAAGGGAAACCCGTTCTTATATCAGGGAATTATTATTGTAACATAAGACCTCTTAGATGGATTGATAATGGTAATTTAGGCTAAGAAAGCTTGCTGATTTGAAATCACCATGATTCTATGGAGAGATCTAATAGTTTGCTGTTCATTTCTGTATAGTATCATCACCTGACATATACTAATACTTACTGGAATTTTGTTTTGGAGCTCTTGAGGTGCTTCTATAATTTATGGTGGACATGGCAGCAGTATTATACTATTATATAACTAGGTTTTTCTGTTCTAGAGGTTTCCTGTTGATGAATGACTGCTTGAATTCTGTAGATTTCCTAAAATGCCTAATAATGACTTTGAGAAAGACTTGATAAATGTTAGTGTATTGTAATGTGACACTAATTAGGTCATTTTGTAGAATGTAATGTTTTTACACAAGTGGCAGCATTCTTAATCTTTGAGCAACTTACCCATTGGAGACTTGAAATAAGTTGATCATATCTACCTCCATATTTCTTTGGGAAGCAACCAAAGAGTAAGGGTTAATGGTGGGCCATTGGAGTCACGTGGGATAGTTGTTGTGAGGGAAAAATTTTAAGTAGGAAGAATGGAAACATACGCCCTAAAAAGGAAAGTGGGAAGAACAAAAAAGAAAAGAGGTAGTGTATGTATATATATATATATATATATATATATATATATATAGGGGAAGGCTCTTATGAGAACACCTCCCTTATATGAGAACACTATAATATGTGAGAATAAATCTAGGCCTTTAAATACTTTAGATCTAAGGGTTGGGATTTTTCCAAAATAAAAAAATCAAAACTTAAATCATCATCACCACCCTTTCATCATTCATCACGACATTTTCCATTTCTCTATAGTTTCTCTCTCTCTTCACTTCCTCCTTCTCTCTCCTCTTTCATCAATGGTGGAATCACCACTACCAACATCCAGCAACTGCCGCGCCACTGTTTCACCGTCACTTGTCACGATTCTCTCTCCTCCTTCTGATCGGCGTGGTGATTCAGATATTCAATCTTTCTCTCTCCTCACTCTAGATTTTGCCACAATCATCACTGAAAACTCGTGAATTCGCCTTCTATTCTGCCGGCGATTTGTGCTACGGTGGCTTGCTAGTGTCGGTGACTTATTTCACTACGATTTTGCCGGAAATCGGTGATTTTTCTTCAATTTTCGTGGCTCATCGCTTCTGGATCTTCTCAATGTCGTTTTTCGATTTTGGTATTGATTGAAATATATTAGAATTGATTATCGTTTGGTATGGAATTCTTGTGGTATTGATTGAAATTTTGGTATTCCACATTATTATTGTTACGATTATAGTCACATTATCACCATACATGATCAATGTATGCAACATGTATATCATGTTCTAAATTAATGTATATCATGTTCTAAAATAATGAGCAACATGTTCTAAAACGATGTACATCATGTTCTAAAACAATGTATATCACCATACATAATAATTTATGCAAAATGTATATCATGTTCTAAATTAATGTATATCATGTTCTAAAATAATGAGCAATATGTTCTAAAATAATGAGCAACATGTTCTAAAACTATGTACATCATGTTCTAAAAAGAACATCATGTTCTAAAATGATGTATATCATGTTCTAAAAAAATGTACATCATGTTCTGACCTACATCTATTCTCACATATGTATATGTTCTCATATAAGGACCCATTCTCACCGGATCTCAACCCTATATATATATATATATATATATATATATATATATATATATAAGAGAATGCTACTTAGTCCAAGAAGTAAGAAGAGATGCAACTCTATATGACAAGTGATGTAACTTTAACCTTAATTTTTTTATTTGACTTGAAATTTTAAGGTGTAACTCTTAGTAAGTTTTGCTATAACTCTAATCCCTTTTCACTTCTCACCCAATGACCCTTTCTCATTAGATTCTGACACTCTTTCTCTATATGAGAATGTGAGAACAGTGGAACTTTAATCCATTTTAGTGAGAATGTAAGCCTTTTTTGAGATACTACATGGTAATCCTTTTTTCTTGGAAATAGCCCTTTTGGAAGATTGGCCTTGCAAGGAAAAAACGGTTACAAGTTAGCCTAAATGGATCACAGGTTGGTTAAAAAAGATTACAATAAAGTGTTTTAATGTTACGATTGTTACGGGTTGGTTATAAGGGTTTGGATTGTTACGATTGGAACCCAACCCTTACTGTAAATGCAACACTTACAGTAAATATCTATCTGAATATAAATGCAGCAAAATGGCATTGGCCCACTTATTCTTTATTGTACTTCTTCCGTTTATTATTATTTGAAACATTTGATCATGGCACAAGAATTTAGGAACAGAGAGAGATAGAGAGTGATTGAAAAGGGACCCCATGTGCTTGGAGAGAGAAAGAGAAAATAAATAATCATAATTGTCAGCGAGTAAGTAATATGCAACTTTCTATAACGGAAAATGTTGCAAGTTAACAATAGAGGAAGTATTTTCCATGCTGAGTGGGTCCTACAAAGTATGGGATTAAGTGAAAAAATATCAAATAGAATCCTCTAACCCACCTAACAATGGGTCCTACAACCTATTTAGATTGAAGATAATGATATACCACTAACTACAGTTACACCTACTTGTACAATTTAAATAATACACCTATATACCCAAAGTTAGGCCTTCTAAAATTATGCAGTCAGCCTAGTGTTACAATTACACTGGGACACACGGAGTAATATATGGATATGTTTTACTTGGATTATTGTTTTCATTAAGCTATGACAAATTGCAATTTTATATCACTTTTTTTTTTGTGTTACAGAAACAATCAGACCTATTGCTTAATGCTGATGATTTGGATGCCATGTGGGTTTGCTTAAGAGAGAACTGTGTGATTGATGATGCTACTGGTGCTGAAAAGGTCAGCTTGCTTCTGTTAATGATAATTGTTTTCTGATCTTGCATCTTTGGTGTTTCTTTAATGTTGTAACTAGCCTTATATGCACGTGATGCATGCGAAAGCATATAAAGTTCTCCATAAAAGTACACTAGGTAACAATTTTTTGGAAGCGAGTAGAGGAAGAAGATTATAGAAGGGATAAGAAGAAAAACCGATAGTTTATTTACAGTGTTTGTTTTTTAAAAAAATTTAAAATTGTAAAGTTGTGTGTATCAATTAATCATGGAGAGGAAGTTGTGCCATTAAATTAGGATTTTTTTTAAAAAATTTAAAATTGATAATGTTGATTTTGAAAGTTAATGTTTGTGGTTTCGTATTTTTATTATTTTTATAGTTTAAGTTGAGATATTGCTTTTATAAAGGGGTTTGGTGTCCCCCCCTTCTTTCCTTATAGAACAAAGATTATTTGTTGATAAGACGGAAATTTAATAAAGGAATGACCTTTTTTTTTCAACCCTCCCAAATAGAATAACTAAGATGGAGATAGTAATGATTTTGTTGTTTGAATAGGAACACTATAAGAAGGGGGGTGAATCATAGTGTGAGAAATAAGCATAACTTTTTGTGAAATAAAAAGCTAGCAAAGGAAGACACCAAGAGAACACACGAGATTTTTACGGAAAACACCCTATCTGAATATAAGGAGAAAGACCTCGACCTCTTGGGATTTTAACTTTCTCTACTATAATAGGTAACACCTCTGTTACTTTCTATCATATTCTATAGAGTTCTGTTCTCAAGTTCCTCTACGAACTCAAGTTCTCAACAATAGTTCCCACAACTATTGTTCTTCTCTTTTCTTACGAATTAACTCTAAGTCTTCTCTTGCTGCTCTCTTTCTCACAATATAAAGGTTTTCACTCAAAAGCCCTTAGCTCAAAAGAATACAATATTTCCCGAACTTTGGAAGAATGAAAAGCAAAACAGTAATTATGAACTCTCTTAGGAACCTTGGCACTGACTCTTTAGACACTTAGAATATTTTGCTTTTGTCAGACACGCTTAGAATTTGGAATACGTCGATCTATTTAAAGGCAACCAAGGACTTAGTTACTTCCTACAAACACGACTACTAACTCCATATCTACTAGCTTTTTATGCACGCGATGCGTGCGATAATATTTTGGGCGTAACTGTTACTCAGTAGTAAAACAAACAAAAAACGAAAGTTTGTACCTAATTCCACCTCCATTTTGTGAATAAGAAAGATTGAAATACTTACAAATAGTATTTAAAAACACTTCACGATTAAGTGTAATATTGTTGTTTAACTTATAACTAACTGATTAATTGATTAACGTTAGTTATTTGTTAATAGTAAAAAAAATTATAGCCCAAAGCCACTTGTATGCCAGTATCTAACCCACATGATTTTTCCCACCTACCCATATGACTATCAATCCCACCTACCCCATATAACTATCCACCCCACATACCTATATGATGAATCTCATGTATTTTTTCTTCTAATCCTCCATATTTAAATCTTCCCACCTACATCCTTACATCTCCCCTTCCCTCTAAAAATAAGAACGGCTCATCTCGTTATTCTCACTATCTTTCATATTCAATTAAAAAGATTGAGATTTAATCAGATTCATGGTTATTTTCACAGCAAACACCACATTAATAAGCTAATCCTGGTGTCAAAATTAACCCCATCAACGGTCCGTTGATTTTTAGGGCAATTTTGGTCTTTGTTCTTGTGGGTCTTTTTGGGTTTTTATTTCGATCTGGGTGGTAATGTTTAAGAACGTTCGTCCGGATGGGGTTAAACTTGGGGTTTATTTGGTTGACGAATTAAATAGAGGGCCTCAAATTTGAAGGTAATTCTTTATGTTTTATGTTCCTGATTTCGTCCCAAAAAATTTAATTGTCAACTATATGTCTCAAAGATATGGTTACATTATGTTTGAACTTTTATTTGTGAAGATGTTTTTTTAAAAAAAAATCGTGGCTGAAGTTCAGAATTTGGAATTTGCAAAAATCTTGTTACAATCCTAGTCGGTTCTTCAATCATCCACTTTTCCTTTTTCTTTCACTTTGGCAAATTTTGTATGTAAAGTAATTAAATTAAATTTAAGCATAATTTATTGCATAAAAGACCTTTTTATTTTGGGTTTTTAATTACTCATAAGATATGTCAATTTTGTACTGATGTTTTATAAGATTACATTTATATATCGAAAACTTACTATCGAAAAGTTATTTTTATACACTTCTTTTTAAATATGAAATACTATTTTTTTCAAAATCCAGATCCAGTTTTTATATTTCATTCTGTGGACTGCTAAATGAAAATTAATTGTTTTCATCAGTTTTCAATTCCACTATTTGTTTTGGCAAATTAATGTAATTTCTTTTCTAGTCAATTTTGTACTGATGTTTTATAAGATTCCATTTATATATCGAAAACTTACTATCGAAAAGTTATTTTTATACACTTCTTTTTAATTATGAAATACTATTTTTTCAAAATCCAGATCCAATTTTTATATTTCATTCCACGGACTACTAAATGAAAATCAATTATTTTCATCAGTTTTCAATTTCACTATTTGTTTTGGCAAATTAATGTAATTTCTTTTTTAGTTTGATTTTTGTGTCATTGTTATTGTATTCAAAATTGATTTATATTTTATAAGGCTTTTTTTGTTACAAACATGTAGTGATTTTTTAATAATTATTTCGAAATTTATACCATACAATACAAACTTAAATTATTTATGTATCATTTTAGTTGTATTATTTTTTCTAAAATATGTAATTATCGATACTACAATTGAACATGCATTCGAATATAAAAGTTGCTAGTTTTATTTTCAACTAATTATTTGAAATAACTTGCAAGATTATAAAGAATTATGCACCTTTTTTTAGAAGTTCGCAAATCGCCAATGGACAAATGTGTGATCTCCCCGTTGAAATCATATGTTTTTCTTAGTTTGTAATTTGTATTGACATTGTAGTGTTTTGGTAATTTTTCTGAGTATGTAATTGTGAATGGTTCTTGAGAACGAAGTATGTATTTCTAATGGGTTATAGTTTGTAATTGAATTTTTTAGTTTTTGTAAAGTTTCCTCATTTGAGTGATTGATTGTTATAATGATATATTCGGCAGTTTTTTTAATCCCCAATTTGGTTGAAATTAGTTTTGTAATTTAGAAAGGGAAGGGGGCTAAAACAGTCTCTTCAAAGGGGGACACCATAGCTCCCCCCTTCCCTTATATAATAGAGATTTACTTGGGAACCAAGGACCACTAACACCACTATCTGATTAAACGTGCTAACTGAACGTGGTTTAGACCTTAGAAAAAGCAAACGAGATTAATAAATAACGTGTGTTTTATTTTTCTAAAAGCCACAATCCATCTATATTTTATCAAAAACCGTGTCCTCTCCTCTCCCTCTCCAATTTTCTTTCTAGGGTTTCTAATTTTCTTGGTCTCCTAGGCCGAAAACAGTCTAATTTCTTTGGAAATTAGATTATTTCCGACCCTATTCCTTCACTTTTAAAGTTATTGTTTTCTTTACTACTTTATTTTGTTTTGTTCTCTCCATTTGTGAGAGTTTTTCTCCCCCTTTTTGGTGGGTTGCTTCTCATCTTTGTATGAGTTTTCTTGTTTCTATGGTGCTAATAATTTGGAAGATGATCTGGATCCATGAAGGTTTAGGTTTTTTCAACAATTCGTCACTGGAAACAATTATACCACATAATCAGATTGTCGAGGTCTCTACTTGGAAAGATGCAAAGACATCGAAATACATTGCTCGCGTCAAGCGTGAAGCGGTGGAGTTGGAGCTGCACTCGAGTAGGCTTAAAATTAATTGGGTCCATTGTGAAAATTGTTGTGATTTTCTAAATCTATATTTTCAGATCTTATTTATCATTGTATGTGTCGAATGGCTTATTATGAAGGCAAAATTTCAAAATACTACCTTTTATAATCAACTTTTTTTCAGAACACTACCTTTTAAAAAATTTCTTTCAGAACACTACCTTATATAACAAATTCATTTCAATATAATACCATTTTACATTTATATTTAATACTAATCAGTAAATGACAATCGCCGTAGGTGTTGCTGCCGGTGGGGTAGCGAGAAAAGTGGAGAGAAATGAGAGTGGAAGAAAGAAAAGCAATTTACGATGACTTAATTATTAGTGATTAAACCCCATTAATGGTAAAATGGTAGTATATTGAAAGAAAATTGTTATATAAGGTAGTTATTTGAAAGAAAATTTTTAAAAGGTATTTTGAAAAAAATTGATTATAAAAGGTAGTTTTATAAAAATATTCCTATTATGAATGATATTTTTCTTCAAGTAAAAAAAAAGTTTTCTAAAACCGGTTAATATTCTTAATAAAAGACTCCTGATTAAACTCTAACTTTTTTCCTAAAAGGACTCTAAAAGATTTTTAAGAAAATCTTTTTATTTATATTATATACTCCCTCCATCCCAGAAAGATCTGAACACTTGTTGGGACACGTAGTTTAAGGTGATAACTTATGGTGTGGTTATCAAATGTTATTTTATTTAAAAAGTAGATGGGATAGGAGTTGGTAGGGTATTTTTTATTAGAGGAGAGAGAAAGTTGGGTAACTTTTTATTGATAAAAGATAGAGTGTGGGCCAAAGATGTATAAAAGAAATAATATATTAATGGTGGGACCATGCCAAGAATAGAAGTGTTCAAACTAATTTGGGATAAATATTAAAGGAAAGTGTTCAGACTATTCTGGGACGGAGGTAGTATTAAAACTAAATCTATTTTGATACTTATCTAATAACAACTTTCCTATGATTAAGGACTATACAAATTAAGACTAATTAATAAATAATGACTCTATAAAACAACTACAATACACGTATACTAATCTATTCACTTAACTTCCTTTATTCACGTTTAATCACTTATACTTAAAGGGCGTTTGGTTAGGGGTTATAAGAAAGGGTGAGGGACTCAAGTAAGTTGATTTCCTTGTTTGTTTTGCATATTCAATCATTCTCTTTACCCCATGGTTACCCCCAAACTCTTCTACATTGATTACCCATCTCCCCTAGGGTTTCACTTACCCTTTCTCTCTTCTAACTCCATGGTCACATTGACCACCACTCAAGCCACCACAACCCATCACACTAGTCACTAGACCACCATCCAACCACCACACCACCATGGCACCATAACAACCACCAAACAACCACCCCACCACCACCATGACAACCACCGAACAACCACGACACCACCACCACGGACACATAACCACCACGACCCCACCACCTAACCCTACCTCACCCCCATCACAACCACGAAATTACCACAAGCCCCCCCCCCACGACCACGAAACCACCACCACAGTGACGTAACTACCACGACACCACCACCGAACACTACCCCACCACAACCACGAAATCACCACGAAGCCCCACCTCACCTCACCACAACCACAACCCCGAAACTCCACCCCGCCACAACCACAACCACGAAACCATCACACCAACACGAAACCACTGCAGCTCACCATCACAAAACCTTCGTCAACGAAACCACTACAGCCGCGAAGCCACCAGTCCACCACCCTAAACTGCCGGAAAACCCCCACCTCAAAAACGAAAGAAAAGTAAGAAAACAATGGAATAACCTTCTCTCATGCTTGATTATGGCTTTAGATGGTCAAATTCGGTCATGAAAACTTCAGATCTGAAGTTTTTATGGTCGAATTTGACCTCTAAAACCTCAAAATTGAACTTTCATGGTGGTGGAGAAGGAAAAGAAAGGAGAGAGGTGGTGTGGGTGGGGCAGCGACGCCCCAACGATGGGGTGGGCAGCGCAGCAGCGGTGAAGGGCGGCGACACAACAGTGGTGGGGTGGCGGAGCAACGGTGAAGGGCGGGGCGAGGTGGTGGCGGAGGTTATTGGGAGAGAGGGGGAACATATAGGGTGGAGCAATGGTGATAGTAGAAAGAAATGTTTTATAACCAAACAACACTTCTAATCAAAGGGTTTGGCTTTCCATTCTCCTTGTTTCTCTTTCTTAAACCCTTTCCCTTTCCCTTTCCCTTTCCCCTTTAGTAACCAAACGCCCCCTTAGTGTGTTCCTAAGTTCTATTCCTCATACCAATTGCCATGGGAACAACGATTCCCAGTTCCATAGAAATGTTCACTAAAATATTGTCATTCATCCATTACATGAAGAATAAATATACACCCTAATGCATACTAATCTTACTTCTCTTGTCTTGCTTGATTCATAATTGAGGGAACATCTTCATTTCAATCTTGATTAAATCTCTTCTCATTAATTTTGACATGAATTTTATCTTTGTTCTTCAATGATCAACCTTGCAATACATAAACTTAAACATATTAAATAACAACTAGTATGTCTTTTATTAATTCAGTCATCTTCAAAACTTAGGGTCAACATATTCTTTAGCATGAGGGCGTCTTGTGTTCTTGTCTCTGACCACCTAATATTTGTTCTTGCATTTTCTTCTTTTTAGGTGCCTTTTTTTTGTTTCAGCCCCCTCTACCGTAGGTGCCTTATAATGGAAAATGTTATCTTAAAATCTGTGTAGCTTAGACTTGCTAGTGGCTTCTTCCTGTGTTGACACAAAACAATCTGTGTGCGAGTGGGATGGACACATCCCCTCGAATTCTGTACTGCAAACCTCAAACAATAATTCTCAACATGATCTAAAAATGTTATCAGTTTCTTTCCGATCCAGAGTTTCTAATTAAAAATATTGGATCTGAATGTTGAGCCATCAGCATGAGTATGGTTTTAACTCTTGGATGCGGTGCAATGTCGATGGTTAGCGACTCTCACTGGCTTACGGCCTGATATTGCCATCACTTTGGGCACAAAAACCTTGACAAAGTGATCGTAATGCGTAGATGTGGTTGAGTTTTGATAGAGTTGGGGCTTCAGTATCTCTGCACCTTTGCTCTTTGTCCAAAGTGTGTAATGTTTCTCTGGTTAAAATCTCAAAGTTTTAACTTAGATTTTTTTTTCTTTCCTTTCTGCTCCTTCGTATTCCTTTGACATCTTTAGGGGCTGTTTGTTATCAAGGACTCAAGCAAGGGAAAGGAAATGAACACCTGTGTTTCCCTTTGTCATTGTTTTGTTGCGTATTTTTTGTGATTGCCCGTCTCATCTTTCATGTTTTCAGAAACCCGAAATCCAAGAATCGTGATTACCTGCCCTTATTGGAGGAATTCAGTATTCCGTTGAAACTTTATAAAACAAAAATAGTAGAAGTGAAATAATATATAATTACAATCTTATGCTTCGGCCTACTCGTACTCCAAATCCATTGTTATCATGCGTACAACTATAGAGTTCCAATATAAACACCAGCTCCCTAAAAGGCTAAAACCACAATAACAGCCACGACAAAACAAGAATCACCATCATCTATGAACTACCAACCAAAAGCCACCACAATGAGCCACCTATCTGAAGTTCTGCACTGCTGCATGCCTGCACCCTTTGAGCTGCCGACAACAACTGCTGTCCCAGTCACCACCCAACCCACACCATCCCTATTGCTGAAAACAAGATCTGCCACCACGCACACTCCATCCAGACAACCAAATTGCCTATTGTCCCGGCAGTTAGTCCCTTACTTTCACCTTAAGCCTTACATCAAACTCTGGCCACAAAATTGAGACTAAACAACGAAAATAGGACAGTGGCTTCCGAAGCCACCACCTATCTACTTTGGTGATTGAGCTTCTGTAATTGAACCTTATTATGGTTGAATTTGGCCGGAAAATTTCTGATTTGGCACCTATAGTCTAATATGGCCAACATGAAGTCAGGTTGTGATGAGGTTCCATCCTATTGACTTTTCTTAGTTGCTTCTTGGAGTTGAGCAAAGCTGAAGATGGTTATTTAGAGTTGCTTGGTTGACAAGACTAAAGCTATGTTTAGTTCACCTGAAATTTTCTGATCTGAACTTATCCGAGCCGAGCCGAGCCGATCCGATCCGATCCGAACCGATCCGAACCGAACCCATCCCATCCCATCTCATCTGATCTGATCTAAACTTATCTTTTAAAAAACATATTATTACTAATATTATTATTACTTTGTATTTCATTACTAGTACTCCCTCTGTTTTTTTTTTATCTTTCTCACTTGGAATCTTGTCACTATTCATACTTAGAGACAATCTTCTCAATTTTTTCAATTTATAAGAAAAAATATAGTCATGTGGGGTCTTATTTGATTCGTCTCAATTAGTACGTTATTAATATTCAATCGTTATAATTTTTACTAATATATAATGAAAGATATTTAAGTTCAAAGATGTGCATTGGGAGACGCGCACAGGAAAGTTAGAATGATAAAAAAAACAGAGGGAGTATTACTATTACTATCATTTTATTACTATGCACAACTTTGAATAATAATAATAATAATAATATAATAATAATAATAATAATTTTATAATAATAATAA